>JABFEA020000017.1:3809193-3824222 GCA_019775915.2 Cyphomyrus plagiostoma | reverse complement strand
AGTTCACTGTACTAAAATGGCCCCCACAGTCACCAGATCTCAACCCAATAGAGCATCTTTGGGATGTGGTGGAACGGTACCTTCGTGCCCTGGATGTGCATCCCACAAATCTCCATCAACTGCAAGATGCTATCCTATCAATATAGGCCAACGTTTCTAAAGAATGCTTTCAGCACCTTGTTGAATCAATGCCAAGTAGAATTAAGGCAGTTCTAAAGGCGAAAGGGGGTCAAACACCGTATTACTATGGTGTTCCTAATAATCCTTTAGGTGAGTGTAGCCAACAGTAACAATGCCACAATATTTCTTTTGGGGGGGGGGGGGTCTCATCAAAAATTGCAAGGCAAAATGTCTGTCAGAGTGTATTCATCAGTTTCCTGCATGTAGGGGGGTTATGTCATTCTAAATGGAATGACAGCCCCTCCACCATAAGAGATTGACAGTATCTCTCCTCATTCTATACATTGGAGGGTGGCCCATTGTGTTATGGCAACGTTAGCCTCTTCACTGTTGCCGTGATCCCCAGGAGGTTATGAAAATCTCAGTGGCCCAAAACCCTCTGCTGAAAAGGGCTTGTGCCTGTATCCCCACACGGTGGGTCGTCAGTGTCGGAACAGGTCACATGACGGTCCCACATGGTGGGAGGCCAGGGCTTGACATGTGGATGCAAAAAAAAAACAAAAAACACACCACACAACAACCCAGACTGTCCTAGTTTAATACGAGAAACAGCATCAATACCTAAAACCCATTTCAAACAGGCTGGCAAGTGAACAAAAGAACTGAATCCAGGCAGAGGATTCAATCATGAAATTATTTAGAACTTACCCTGTAGAAGCTACAATGAATAAAATATGAACACACGTCCACAGTATTGCGTCACACATAGCATTTCATTTTGCTGATTAAAACGGAAATTCTGGGCAACATTAAGCTCAGGAGGGGGCATCATAAGACAAGTAAGAGCACCACGACAACAACAGACATTTCGGAGGAGGCAGTCTAAACACTCACTGGTCCCACTATCTCATTCTCATGCAATTTAATTAGGCGGCAGAGTAATGATGTTAGCTTAGAGATGAGGATGAGATGATAGCAATGGATTGAGTTTGTGTTGGCATGAACACGTCTATAGACTGTCTGCCCACCTCTGCGTGTGTTTGCTCAACTGAAACTACACAGAATGGAAATTGAGGGGGGAAAAAAAGAAAGAATTGATGTTATTTCCTCAAGACTGTATGTCCCATTTCGCTACCTGAATGCAAACCTGTTCTTCTGTCATCGTGACACAAGCCCATTCGAGTACTAGCCAACCCAAGCTCACCTGTGGGCCGGTATCCTACGCTCTCCGGCCAGCAGTACCACATCACACAGCTGCTTGTGCCTCAGGTAGGTCTCCATCTTGTGGAAGGTGTGCTCCGCGTGGCTCGGGGACTGGAAGAGCTCCTCGGGGACGCTGGGCTCGGCCGTCTGGCTGGAGGACAGGGTCTGGCTGCTGTTGGAGCTCCTGCAGGGAAAGCAGCCGTACAAAGTGTCAGAGCAGCATCGTCGCCTCAGTTCCACATGGCTCTCAGCCAGATACCATATCGGCCAGTCTCAGACCACAATGCTGTCATGCCTCCATAACAACCACCTGTCTTCTCAAAAATCACTCGGTGTTCCAACACCAGCGATTCAGTTTGAAGTCAGCCGACTGTGAACTGGGACGAGGTAAAATCAATTGGTAGTTTGCCACTTTTCAGTGAGTTAGTTGTGGCTTTTTACTGAGGAAATAAAGTGACCACTCAGTAGCCATTTGGTCCTTTTAAGAGATCTGATTGGCCTATTGGTCCTTTTAAGAGATCTGATTGGCCATTTATAGAAGGCTTACACAACAATGTGGAAACGTCAGACTGTGGGTCCATGTCAGGATCAATCCCTGTCCTGCCCCCTTCGGGATGTCAGTTCCTCATTTGGCCAGCAGGTGTCACTGGCTCCTGTTCTTAGATCATCGTGTTCTCTGGTGCCCCAGGATATCAAGGGGCTTAACAAGCTAAGTGGATGGTTGTGTTATCCATGTTTCCCTTGTGTCATGGGTTACGACCATGTTTATTAACATTTATGGTTCTTGGTTTATTCCTGTGTTAGTTATGTATTTGTGTATATATGTACAGTTATTTGTTTTGCTCTCCGTTGCACTCAGCTAATCAGGACTCCAAAAACATCATTAAAAACTCCTAAGATCTGAGCAAACTCATGATTGCCACCCGAGGCGTCAGAAGTATTTTGAAGGTAGGGGGGACACACTGGCATAAAAGTAATATTTTATGTTAAACGTGGAGGGAGGGTAAACGAATAATTATGAAATGTGATTTGATAGCGGCGACGCCCATGATTGCCACTATCCAATGTTTTAGCTGTCAACATTAAACAAATAACCTTCGGGTGGTTTATACCACAGTCTGATGACAGGAGAGGTCAGTTCTTACCCAGTGCCTCAGTTTACAGTAAACTAGGTACAAACAGGCCAGCAGGACTCAAATTAGGGCTGGCCAGCACACAATATACTAAAGCAGGGCTATTCAAGTCATGGTGCTCAAGGTCCGAGCCCTGCTGAATGTCCAGCACTCCTTTATTTGTGAGCCGGGTATGAAGCCTCTATGGCCAATCAGAATCAGGGAACAAACTACCCAGGAGAACTGAAGACACAATTTGTAATCGAGGGCCTGATTTGAAGAGCCCTGTACCAAAGATTAGATTAGATTAGATTCAACTTTATTGTCATTACACATGAAAGATCTCTGTGTGTATGTTGATGCTTCCATGTCCCTCTCCTGCCAGTGTGTGGAAGTAATAAAAAAGGCCAGTAGAATGTTGGGTTATATATCTAGGTGTGTGGAGTTTAAGTCAAGGGAGGTGATGCTATGATTATATAATTCCTTGGTAAAACCCCACCTAGAATATTGTGTGCAGGTTTGGTCACCATACCTTAATAAGGACATTGCTGCCTTAGAAAAGGTGCAACGGTGGGCTATGAGAATGACTCCTGGTCTTAGAGGAATGTCATATGAGGAGAGGTTAGCTGAGCTGAATCTGTTTAGCCTTGAGCAAAGGAGACTAAGGGGGGACATGATCAATATTAGTTTAAATACTAGAACTCATGGCCATAAGTGGAAATTAGTGGGAGAAACTTTTAAAACAAATTTGAGGAAGCACTTCTTTACACAGCGTGTAGTTAAGAGTATGGAATAGTGTGTAGTTAGAGTATGGAATAGTGTGTAGTTAGAGTATGGAATAGTCTCCCTGTTAGTGTAGCGCAAGCTAAAACTCTGGGTTCCTTTAAATCAGAGCTAGATTTTAACAACTCTGAGCTGTTAGTTAAGTTCTCCCCAAACGGGGTAACGAAACAGTTTAGCATCTAATCAGAAGAGCAGAGAGTAGCAAGTGCAATATGTGCAGTATGTACAATTTGTACAGTTAAGAGAGTATGTACAGAAGTGGGAATAGTTATGTACAGATTATGCACAAATAGGTTAAGGAACCCCCTTCTCTACTCAAGGGCAAAATATTACATTTTGGTGGCTTGACAGCAAATTCCCTCTGTACTTTTCGTTGCCAGTCCGCCCTTGCAGTAAACATCCAGTGCATTGCCACTCATACGTGCGTGTCTATATCTGCTTCATGGCTTTTTTCCCCTCAACACTTATTTAACATATAGACTAATCATGCAGCCAGGTTTTATAGCCATATGGTTGGTTGTGCAACGTGCGCCGTTCCAAGAAGCGACATTGTAGTGTCAACCGAGTTTAATCATCCCGTGATCGTCATAGTCTACGGAGCGTCGCCGCCTCGCATGCAAATCGACACCGACACTAGTCGGTTCACATCTATTCCAGAGCGCCTCGTTATATTTTTAGCCTCCTCCGCCTCCCGCTCCACATTAATCCACACCAGGCGGTGTGATCCGAGAGCCGGGTGGGCTGCGGCTGTGACTGCGCCCGGAGGAGAGTCGCTTTGAAGTGGGAGCTGCGCGTCCCCGCTCCGGTGCCTCCGGAGGGGCCGCGCGTCCCGCACACGCTCATTACCTCCGTGTGGGTGCGGAAACTCAGCCGGCGGCTTTAAAAAGCAACGCGCTTATGTTTATTTATTATTTTCCGCACGCTTGTCTCTTTACATTGTTAAAATGCAAGAACCGGCGCAGATGTGGGCTGGAACATAATGCTGGAAAAATAAAACAAAATCCCGATTCCTGATGAAGAACAAGCGGGTGGCACACACGCACACACTTGCACAGGTTTGTAAGTAGGCCTATATCTTTGTGGGGATTCTCCATTCTTTAATCTCATTCCATTCTCATTCTCCAATCCCATCATGATGACCTTAACTTCTACCCAGCCTAACTTTAACCATAAGTAACCAAACAAAACAACAAGACTTTTGGCACTTTATTTTTTGACTGCATTCACAGATCTTTGTGGAGACCCGAGAAATGGTCCCCACAACGTCGTCAAAATAACAGGTTACACACACAGTCTAGCTCACCATGTCAGTCTTGCTTTCACAGATCACCATTAAACAAAACTATTCTGTGCAATTCTGCAAAGAAAAACTAATATATACATTACATTACACCTTACATCATTAAATACACCTCGTTTTAAAAACCATCATTGTAACGTCCATCATAGGGCCCGCACACAGAAAATGGAACATTTTGACACTCTAATGGTCCATCCTTGGACTGTGGAAGGAAGCTGGGCACCTCTTAGGAGAGCCTGGGAGCTCCACCCACACTGAGCGCAGGACTGACTCAAAGCTCCAGGGACTCTGCCAACAGCGATACAGACTGAGCCAGCTGGGTGCAAAAGTTTACATTATATGAATACGAAAATCATGTAAGATCGGGTGGAGGTGTATGTAATGCTGTTAGCAGCTAACGGAAGACCTGGAAAATTGGTGGGTGTTTAATATCTACTGATGTACATCTGTTTCTCAGTTGAATGAATGCTGAGACCAAACTGATTTGCAGGTTTGTGTAACAGAACCATAATCTCACACTTCCTTGCTGTGTTTTTGTTAAACACTTTGGCCAAATTAAAAACACACACAAACATACATCGCTGCGTTCAGCACATGTTCATGCATGGTGCACATCCTGGGGACAAATCTCAAAACGTGTCAAAGGCAAGAAATCTTTAGATGTTCATCCGATAACGCCAGCGAAAGTGGGCGCGATCTATACAGGATGCTCTATTGTATTCTCTAACCAATTATTCATTCTAAATGCAATTGTTTTACCTTAACTAATATGTTTTATGACCCCCACCCCCCTTTTGTGCAGCAGTTTGAAAGCAATCTGCCTCTGACGACGACACCCGCGGATCCTCCACGCGAGTTTCCCCAGAATGACAGCAGGGGGGGTGTTCTGTTATAAAATCCTACCTATCAAGACGTGCTATCGAGCCTTTCTGCGCATGTGCAGTTCCACCGTCTTGAGATTAGGGTTAGGTTTTAGGGGTTACGGTTAAAGTAAAAGTTAGGGTTAGGGCTATCGATTAGGACGATAACATTTTTCGACAAAGCAGCATATATCGACAGAACACCAGGAATGGCCAGCTCTCAGCGCGCTGTCTGTCGTGGGCTATAGCTTGATGGGTCGACTAAGGAATACAGCGATCCCTTTTAAATAATTTGTAATAAATGAAGTGACTAGTTAGTGAAATCAAAAGTCCTGTGTTTCAAGCAGAAAGGGCATATCTCGAGGTCATCCACAATGGTATGAATCGATTTCATTAAACACGGACATGGAGTCATGGAGCTGACTTTTTCCAAATACAAGCGCGAAGCCTTCGGTAGAAAAATGTGTCTACAGCTTCTTTTATCCATAATTGTTTCTGTAAAGAAAGTACTCGTTGTAAAGTAGCTAATCAGCTATCACCAGACATCAACAATGGTACCATGCAGTGCTCTCGCGCTCACACAAGAAGCGCACGTGGCTAATAGTGTGAAGTAAATCTGCTGCTTAACTGCAAAACGCACTAGGCTGCTTGATCAACGGTATCATATATTATTTTACTTTAAAGTAAGATCGGTTAATCGATATATTATGTCTATAATTATTATTTTTGTAAAAATAAAACAAAAAAACGGGACCATTAATAAATATCTGGGGCTGTAGCCCCAGATGCACGCCGTACCGAACACACACACACGTTTAGGTCTTGCAGTATTCCGAACCTCAGCGCGAATATGGAAGGCCATTTTTGGAGTGCGGCTGTGAAAAGCGCGAGCAGCGAGTGACAGAGGTTGGTCTCGCAGGGTTGCCAATTTTGGTTAGCTGGCTGATGTGGATTTTCAGTTCGAGACTTCTCCAATCGCACGCACTTCTATTTACATGTATGTAGTGGTTTTATCACCTTGCAGGCTATTCAGGTATTGTTTGCAAATTACCCTTAATGCTTTTGATGTTGCTATAATTTAAGGTTTATAATGGAATGATATAGATTTGCCATGTGATTCCTAGCTTGTGTGTCTCACGGCAAATGCATGAGAATTGGCAGCCTTGGTCTCAAAGGCATAATACCAAACAGCGCGAATGTAAACAGCGCCTTTTGGAGATTTATTCATCAGACGTCCTGCATGCAGATGGACTCCATCCCTCCCAACCCAGACCAGGATAAGCAGTTGGATGGATGGATTGAAGGGCAGACTAACTGAAGAACTGGGGTGCAAGAAATGGGTACCGCATCAAAGCAGGCAGGCAGTAAGGAGGGGGGCAGCTGTCCCAATGGGCTGGCCAGCACCAGCGCAACTCTGGGGCAGTCGCATTAGTTAGTTTTATGTCGCTCTTGCCCTCAACACAGCTGGTGGCACAAGAGCGGTGGCTTTGGATTGCGAGCGCATTACCGACGCCGTCATGAAAAATGGAGTGCCACATTCCGCCTGATTGGTCCTCAAGAAAGGCCACAGGGTACAGACAGTGGGAGGGAGAGGGTAAATAATTAATGAGGGGGCAGGCCCTGCACCCCGTTAGGTAGATTTAGCCCCGTTCATTTGGTGACTCCTCACTTGATTGCAGTGAGAACTGTCCGAGGAAACAAAAACTGCGAACTCCACTGGCAGCTGTGTGGACCAGCGTTTTCATTCAAGTACCATCTAAAGTATCCCAGAATGCATCAGTGAACACTGACTGCAAGAATCCGAGGTCACCATGGGACGAAGTGGAAGCACATCGATCGATCACCTGACCTACTGCCCTCAGCCTGTCTCTTCGTGACCCAGTGTGTCCTTTACACAGAACTCCCTAAGGACCCTATTTCATGGGGAGAATGACACAAAAGGCTGAGGACATTAAAAAAAAATTACAGCACAAATAAAATGACTAATGAAAGAGTAGTTACAAATGATGTTAAGTGCTGCTGATTTAAGACTCGGCCGCAAGAGTGGTGCTAAAGGAACAGCTATGCTGACAGCTAACGTGAAATATTATATCACAGCTAATCACTGGCACATCAATTAACGCTTCGAGCTGCACGTTCAAATGAGCCCAGTCAATTTAAATTTCACTGGGGAAACACTGCCCCCTCTGTTCAAAAAGTTGAAGTGCAACCCCGGAGTGGCTGGCCAGAGAAACCGTCTCACCTGCAGAGCAGGAGCGTAGAGCGTCGTGAAAACACTGCGCAATGCTCATCATTATTCATTAGTGCGGCCGGCAGGTTATAAGGCTTACAATAACCCTTATTTATGCAAAGGCTGCACGTATTGATTTATTGTCGCTGCTGTGGAGGTTTTGCTAAAATGAAGCATCCGACAACAACCGCATAAATTCAGATGCTGTCTGATAGTGCTATATTAGCATATAGGGGAGAGCGGGGACAGTTGCTCCACTTTTTGCATTTCCTTAAGTATCTCAGAGACAATTTGCAATAGAAAGACAAAATTTTAATACATTAAACCCACATCTGTCACCTATCCACCCATACTGCTAAAACATGTGTAAATATTATAATATTAAAGTAAATAACATTTTAATAAAGATAAACGTTGCAACTGTCCCCACATAGGGTGACAGTTGCAACAGTCCTGAGGGGCAGTTGCAACACTTATTAAAATGTAGTAAAAATCATTCTTGACAAACATTATTCACCTTTTTTTGTTTAATTTGATCTGACAGTGTTCATTGAGTTCACTGAGTTGATAGCAAAGTTGAGAAGGAAATAACTGGTATTTACCATAGGTGTACGTAACATCGTTACAAAAACACAATGATAGAATTCTATTACTTATTAATGAAATTGTGATTTTAAGCAAATGATAATGAAAATCCATTTAACTTCCTAAAATTGACTTAGATCTACACACTACACATATTGATTGACTGAGAATTAGTGTTACATTCAGTAAAGCGATGTGAAAACATTTTTTTTTTGATACAACACAACTGGCATTACACTCAACTCTTGAGTTAGCCTTGAGTTGCATTGTCTCTGCAGCTAAGTTGAGAATGCGTAGAGGGACACCCCTCTCTGTTTTTCTCTTCCTGTCTCATGTCATACTGAAAAAAACAGGACATATAATTTGGAAAATATTGCAGCTGAGTCTGACTTTTTTTTTGTAAGTGATTGATATACAGGAGGGAGCATCTGATTATTGAAATGTATTCATTATCAAGCCAATAAGACCACATTTTATATATACAGTGTGGGGACATTTTATAAATACAGTGTGGCCAGCCACATGGCCAGCCACTTTAAACTGGCTATTCTAGCTTGGCACATTAGCTTTGAAACATGGTAGCTAAGTCAGTTAAATGCTAAGAAACTACAGATTCAAATGATACAACTTTACAATACTTCATGCAAAGAGTTTAGACAGTATGAGAAAAATTCTGATCATTAAAAAAATTACTTTCTTAACCTACTTTTTGGTTCCTCCAGAAGACATGATCAAAACTGGCTGCAATCTTGCAGAAAGATGGAGGGTGCAACTAAATATTTGCAGTGTGAGTGTCATAACTCTCATTTGTTTCTGATTGGAGAAATCTGCAGTGTTGCATCTGCCACATGTTGCAACTGTCCCCGCTCTCCCCCACATTAGTTAACGTGTAACAGATTCACAGTGATCTATGGAGCCGCCCATCATCTAAACGCTTATACTCGTCAGGGTCCCGAGGAATTTAGAGTCTTGTTTCTCTTTTTCTCTAAGAGTCCCAAACTGGAGAAAACAGAACACACAGGGGTTGTTCTTCTGGAGTTGGCGAACCGGAGTCCGTATATATCAGGGATGTCAAAGTCAAATACATTCGAGGGCCAAAAAAACAAATTTGCTACAAGCCGAGGGCTGGACTGGTTCAATGTTTATTAAAATATATTAAAATGATTGCACGTAACCTATTGAACCAAGACCTAACACAGTGTACTGTATTTTATTTAATGATTAAATGAACAATCCAACATTTTTCTACGGCTCTGTCACTAAATTCAAGTGAAAACATTTTTCAACAGGTTCACAGACAAAAACAAACTTCCATCAAAGAAGAGTGAGTTCGCTGGCTACCGTTGCATTGTGGGGAATGGAGTATTGGTGCGTACAAAACAGCAGCAGGCGGCTGTGGCCTGCAGGCTGGTTCTAATACTAATCAAATATCATCCCGGGGGCCATAGATAATTCATACACGGGCCGGATTTGGCCCACGGGCCTAGACTTTGACACCTCTGGTATATATATATATTCCTTTAAAAGCACGTCCCAAGACCTGATCCCACCAGTTTTCATAATTCTCAACATGCCTTTAAAGATTGTGAATCGGATGATTTGCAAAACTTATTATGTTCCAAATGTTGTTGAATGGCATGTAAAGGGATAAAGTAATGAGAACAATGATATTTCCAGGACACATCGGCCTAACTGGACAATCCTCATCCTTCTGGCCAGCAACAATGTGTAGCCTTGTAGAATCTAAACGGAAAGTAAATCAAAGCCTGATACTCATGTTGGACAGGCAATGACCTCTGTTGACACCAGCCCTGTGACAAGTTGGATCTGTTGGATGACTGACAGGTCATGCAGTCACATGACAAGGCAGAATTGGTAAAGGGTTGGTTAAAATATTAAGGTCAGATTATTTTAAACCATCCATCCACCCATCCATTTTCTAAACCGTGTATCCTACTGGGTCGCGGGGGGTCCAGAGCCGATCCTGGAAGCAACAGGCATGAGGCAGGGAACAACCCTGGATTGGGGGCCAGCCCATCGCAGGGCACACTCACACACCAGTCGCTCACACATGCACACCTACGGGCAATTTGGCAACCTCAATCAGCCTCAGCATGTTTTTGGACTGTGGGGGGAAACCGGAGTACCCGGAGGAAACCCCACAACGACACGGGGAGAACATGCAAACTCCACAGACATGAGACCAGAACCCGGGTCCCAGAGGTGTGAGGCAACAGGGCTAACCACTGCACCACCATGCCGCCCCTATTTTAAACCAAAGAATCTTAAATTATTTCCGGGCTGCGAGAACACAAATCCAAAAAAGGTCAACGATGGTCGAATAGAATAAACTAACAAGATGCAACTGGACACTATTAGACGTACACATAGTATGGCATTTATATAAGATACAGGTTGTGTCTAGTTAATGTTTCTTTATGCACAAGAAGGAGTCACTTTTAGGACCGAATAGACTTCTAGGCATAAGAGGTATCCAGACCGATTAAAGCAGAGAGAGTCGTTCGGAAGCTGCGCCATAAAGATCCGCGATATCACGTTGTGCTCGGACCCAAATCCCACACATCCAAGATGACACGGAGACTGAGCTGTAAGCAGATACACGCATAATAGGGTGTATTTTAATGACGCGTCACACAGCACAGGAAGCTAGTTTAAGGTAATCCATCAGCGCATGGGTCCTGCCTCTCAAAATCATTCGGTATTATTCTCCAGTCCGCGCCTGTTTACCATATCAGCAGGGTTTACTCAGTTTACACGAGTAATGGGTAAGGCCCAGTAAAAAAATCATTAGTTTATCATCCTCGCCCGCGTGGCGAATTTTGCCGGCATTTTTTATTTTTTAAAAGTGTATTTTCCTGTGTAAATTCCACTGCCGGCGTTCATAAATTTCAGAAGCAGGCGATAGAAACCAATTGCCGCGCATTTGTATTCTTCCACCCAAACTTACTTTCTTCTACCTTCCCTCCCGATCAGTACCGAACACGCACTGCTGACGTTTAATATCTTTTATCTAAGAAATAAAAATAATAATAATAAAAAAAATCGCCCTCCCTCATCCTTGAAAGGATGATAAACTAATGATTTTTTTATTGGGCCTAATTGACGATCGTGAATAATTACTGAACGTAGCCTATTCTTTATGTTTTTTTTTAACTGAACAAAAGTTCTAACCCTAACTTCCCAGGTGGCCCCCTCAAAACCATCACCGTGCGTCTTGCCAAACGTTTACTGCATACTTAAATGTTCATATTAAATGTGACGTTATTATGTAAAGTTTGGGGGAAATTCTTCTGACTTTTGCGCATATTTATACTTTAACGTTTACCACTGACGGGCCATCTTAATACATGCTGAATACCACCTAACTAAACAAATTCAGAAGACTGATCTTGCTTTACTATTTCTAAACCACCCTAGTTGTGCAGTTTACACGTCCGCACCAAGCCCACCTCTTAACATTATGATAAATACCTGTAAGAACTGGACTCAGAGTCCATGTTAATGTTGTCCTCTTCACTTTCTGCGACTGCCTCTGCCGCTCCCTCCGGCTGATACTGCCGGGCCCTCGCACACCCCTGGTCGACGGGCTCCACACCCGGCACTTCGGGCTGGGGGCAAGCCCAGGGCGGCGGCGGGGAGCTACGGCAGTCCCCCTCGCTGAATGATCGGAGGCAAACGGATGAAGCCGCCGACAAGGACACGGGATGGTCCGACGTGCCCAGAAACTTTCTGTTATCGGCGCTATTGATACAGGAGCCGCCGTCGCCGGTGCCGCAGCTGATGTTACCGCCGCCGCCAGATGTTGCACCACTGGACGAGCTGTCCGCCGAAGCCCCCGCATTTCGGCCGCTGAAAAAGTCCCCCAGCGCCGGGCTGTGGGGCGGCGGAGACGCGGGGTGGCCGAACCACCTCCACCGGATCCGCAAGATCTGCTTCACGTCAAACTCTTTCCTGGATCCAGACATCATCCCCCGAACCTGCGAGAAAAGCCCTTGGTCGCGGCGGCGCTCAGACTGCACTGGCCACCGGCTTCAGGAAGGAGTGAATGAGAGAAAACAGGAGGATGGAGAGAGCGCGTGCGAGAAGGAGAGATGGAGAATGACTGCTTTCCGTAGCCCGGTGCATACAGCGCACTCCTTCAGCGCGATCTCTTTAGTCTTGAAGTGCGCTTCCCCTTTTTCACAATCTCAGATGCGCGCACACAGACACGCGCGCGCACGCTGGATGTACAGGCGGCAGAGCCCCAGACAGGCGAGAAAACGAGCGCATATAGAGAGTGTGCGATGAACAAGCGCCGCCCTGATCAGACAGCAAAACACGCATTACATACACTCAACGTCCCTGGAGAGCTAGAGGTGGGAAGCATATTAAAACATCCGACAATTCGATGTTTGTCTTTGGACCACTTGTGTCGCCATTTAAGCCTTCCAAACTTTGGAAAAAAGATAATTTAACAAGGCAGGAAAAAAAAATTAAATAAATCAAAATAATAGAAATGTAAAGCTAATTACGTGTTTGCACTTCAGGACTGAACAGCTGGGCTTAAAAACGGGCGGTTCTAGGACTTCATTCAGCCCCCAAACTGGGTACGAAATGCATACGAAAGCACGCGACAAATCGCTAAATGATTTTCAGGCGGACTGGGACAGAAAATACCTCCTCCCCCCCCACACAGACCAAATTGGGTCCAGAACCGCCTGTATTTTAAAATAATACAAAAGAAATGATTAACAAATTAAATATCTTGTTCATTTTACAGTGAGTAGATTTCAGCACCGGTAAGATGGTCTGAAGTTTTGTATATTTCCCACATACTGGCTTCTAAACTGAGAAGCCGCTCTTTCTGCGAAAGGTCGGCATGAGACGCAGCCCTCCGGTGTGTGACCTTGCTGGTGCATTTAACAACGCAGACTCTGATGGATTATTCCATTGCCGGGGCTAACGTTCCAGGCTGCCCTGAAATCCTGGCTTTCTCCTTCACAGAGCCTTTCGGATCACAGGAGGCGAGCGTGAATGAGGGCCACCTACGCACTGCAGATGCTGGGCCAGTGTCACAAAAACTGGTCAGTTCCACACGTTCCAGCAGGAGATTCCAGCGTCATCGCCATCAAACCCCAAATCAAAACTCCACACGGGCAATTGCCTATAATGGCTCCTGCCGGTGGAGTGGGAAGGTCTTTCTATTATGAGTGAGAGGGAGGTCATCGGCGAAAATGATACCTCTGGTGGGAAATCGGTTAGAGTGCCATGCGATTGAGAGTGTGTCCAGGCGTTTAAAAAGCAGGCAGCCCCAGATCCAGAGTGTGCGGCAGTGACGGCCTTGGTCTACACCTGGGATAATAGTGCTCACTGGCTACCTTGTATGCAGAATCTTGTCTGTAATCTCACCACGTGCTAATCAAATGCAGTGTTTTTTTCTGGATATGCAGTATAGGATATCGTATAGTCCTATCGTATAGATTTGGGGATGAGTGGGGTGGACCCTGGCTCTGTCCTGACTGTCTCCCCCATTTGTGTCTATATCAGGTTATTCTGCCACAGCCCAGTAAATTCAGGGGAGATGGCTGACCAGCCTGCCTGTGTCTGTAGGGGTATGCATGCTCTGAGATGGACTGGTGTCCTGTCCAGTGGGTTCCATGTCTTGTTCCCAGTGCTGCCTTGGAGAGACTCCAGATCCCCACAATCTTATAGTCGGTAAGATGAATGACGGTGGATGGATGGTGTAAGGGCAGCCTTTTGGAGAGACCCTCAATGAAAATGATAGGATTTGTGAGGGGGAATCGCCTCCCTTTCCCTGCCGCTATGGATATTCCTCATTTCCAGCACTCCCATGTGGAGAATCTTTAGGGCCAGATGTGACTCGGAAAGCAGACGTACCCTTCAGCAGGTGGTCATGATTTTATGCGAGTACTGGTGCAGTGAAGGCGCCGACGACCCCCACCCCCCCGGGGGTGCACATTGGGCCCATTAAAGTTCGGCAGGCTGCGGGAATGTTATATGAACGAAGCTTGAGGGGAAAAGGCTCTCATGGCTGCTGTCCCCAGTGCAGCCTCCGGAGGGCCGTGGCTCTGATTGTGTATGAATGTCCCCCATCCATTCGCCCCTGTACACACACATGTCGTGCTGCAGCAGCCACATGCTGCCTTTTCATGGAAATTCGGGTTCACCAGGCATAACTGTGGGAGCAGAACAGGGCGAGGCACGTGAGTGACGCCGCCACCCCCACGCCGTGCCAGCTAAGGTCCTGCAACCTGGTGCATGAAAAGATGCATTTCAGTAGCGCTTTTCAAAAAAAAAAGAAAAGAAGGAAGCACTATTCTTCATGTCAGCCCCTCCCTCTCCTGGGAGCATGTTACAGAGCCCAAACTGCGTCTCCTTCTCAGGGAAAAAGAAGAAAAGACCTATTGGGTCTCTTAGAGAGGAATTCATTTTACACAGTGTGTTAGAGTTGGCCTTCCTGGCTGAATGTAATCGATTTTAGAAGAGGATGGACCCGAATAGTTATATCATTATAAAGTGCTGAACATGACTCTTTCAGGAGTAAACAAAGAGGGTAGTCAGAGCCTGGCTGTAGAATTAACATGTTGCCACCTGCTGTTAGGGTCACGTTTGCACCCCGTGATGCAGCCCATTGGATGTCCTGCCAAAGGCTAACAGCAGCCTCTAGGAAGTGCCTCGAAAGCATCTTATCACCCGCCCGCTCATCGCTTGCCATGTATCACCCGCCCGCTCATCACTTGCCACGTATCACCCGCCCGCTCATCACCTGCCACGTATCACCCGCCCGCTCATCACCTGCCACGTATCACCCGCCC
>JABFEA020000017.1:3767891-3793796 GCA_019775915.2 Cyphomyrus plagiostoma | reverse complement strand
AACTACACTCACGTCAATACCTGTTTGGTCAACTCCTCAATCGTGATTTTCATGAATTTTTGAGCCAATCTAGTCTGTCCCCCAGATTTAAACGTCACAGTTTCCATTTATGATATTGTCACCCTTGGATCAGAATATGCCGGAAGATCTAAGTGATGGTGACCTTCAGCTCGTGTTCTGGTGTCTAGGAGATGGCAAGATCCAGAATAGCATGTTTACCACTGGTGAATGAGCAATGTTTCCCCTGTAAGTGGGCGGGGGCTTTTAAACACTAACAGGCAAGAAGTAGCAAGTGGGGCTCATTTTCCAGTCGCAAGAAATACACCCAACTGCCTTTCAACATGCGTCAGCTACCAGTGCTGCAAATGTCTCCAAGGGCATTCTGGGTAAAAAAAAAAGCTTTTGTGAAAGTGGTAAAGGCATTGCTCAGTCAAAGGCTCACAAGATATCAAGTCTTCAACTTGATACCCAATGTCTATTCTCCCGAATTCATTAATAATAATTATTCCGCACTAATGTTTTGTTCCCAAGCACCTTGTGATGTTGCTGGATTTTTATTACTACAGAGCTCTCCTTCACTCTCATGTTGAATCCTTCTTTACTACCCAGGGTATGTGAGGTCATCACTACCAGTGAGCTGAAAATACACATCACTGGATTTTCACTTTTACGTCCTGTGCAGTTTGCCTGTCAGTGGTGAACGGAAAGCATTGAGCGCGATATACACGTCATGGCAGCGGAGAACGGCGGCCGGTAACCCAAAGAGTGTAATTAAACTCCGCGGCAGCCTTTTCACAAAACCGCGGGCACCTCCCACCGCGACCCAGGCGATCGTTAATGAGCCCAGTTACATTAATCCACAGGACAGAGCATGGAAATGCATGGATTCGCTACGGATGCAGCATAACCAGCATGCACAGAGAATTCCGTTCTGTTGCCGGGGGGGCAGATCTTAGCATTTGATGGCGCTTCCCACCTCCCTCATACATGCGTCTGGCCTCATTTACTCGCAGCCTGTAGCACAGAAATGCATTTCACGTCTGACCCGACGGATGCTCTGGTATCCACGGCAAATTCAGCACCCCCCAGCTGATTCAAACACCTCCCTGACCCCCATTTTAATAAAGCTTACGTTCCAGGCTAAGCGGTTTCGCAGAGAAAGACTCGGTAATTGAGAAACGCTGCTCAGTGGGTGTCCTCCTGCCGCTCAGCACGGGGCCATCTGTCACGGCCGAGGAGAATCGCAAAAGCAATTTTGTTGCATTCAGGTAATTTCCTTTACTCTGCTTAAACGACAAAGCCGTTGAGCTTCCGCTGCACAGACTGCGCCATACAAGGTGTTCTGAGTAATTACACGTCAGGGCACCATATGGGTTTTCAAGTTTGAGGATTAAACAAAAAAAAAAAAACAGGAGACAAAATGCCAAAGCACACTGCCAAATGAAATTACAAGCGGGAACGTTCTCGCAGCGTCCGTTTCACAGATGGGTGACGGGGAAGACAGTGGAGCTGGGAGCCAGACAAGATCGAAGACAACATGGGCATTTTTAGAACCAACGCATGGGGGAAAATGTCTATACAGCAACGCCCTTGGATCCGAGAATCAACGAAATTGTGTTCTGCTTCCTCTGGGAGAATCCCTGCTGAGTTATCCGATTAGACCGGGGGGAGAATGGGAACTGGTGCTGTCAGGGGATCCAGTACTCCAGTGGAAACCCTTGTCATTTACTGTATCATACAATGGCATAAAATTTTAATAAATGGTGCAAAAACGAAAGTGCTTACTTGTGGGCAGATGAATCCCATAAGCCTCAGTTCAACCTACACTGCAATATCTCCCACCTGCCACTTTTTCCTCAGTCTCCCAGCCTTGATCAGTGTAGCAAAACCCACTTAGAATGTCACCCTCCTTTGTCTCAACAGTGGATCTCTGCTTCGTAGATACGTACAAAAACATAAAAAGAATGAACAGTGCTATCGCAGTTCAGTATTTTTGCATCCAAAGATACAAAAATACACCATTTTTTCAGCTGGGTATTTTTTTCCCCAGAATCCTTCGGGTGACTAAAAGGAGGATACCAGCCTATCCATTTACTTATTGGTATTATTAGCTGGTTTGTTGTGATTTTTGGTCAACATACTGACAGGACCTTGATTCAGCTTTTTCATCCAGAGAAATTGAGCAAAATTAAAAATATTTACTGGCTCATGAATACCGATGTTATCATTATAGTGTGGCTAGCTGGCTGGCTGGCTCAAATCCTTTACCAAGGAGTCTGTCTCATAGAGCCTGCTTCACTGATTACTTTCAGGGATCAGACAGATCAGGTGAAACGGACTAGAGGTTCACTCTGCTCGAACCTGATCTCACAATAATTGCAATTTACATTTCATTAATTAATCCGTGGAGCAGCGCAATCCAGTACAGCAAACTGATTGCAAAATTAATTATGTCAAATTGTGTTAAAATTGGGTTTTGCAAGGGAGGTGGAGGAGTTTTTAGTCTCGAAGAGGATGATTGTTGTTCCATTACAGCAGCCATGAGGGGAGGTTAGTCTCCAACAAGTCAGACCACCACTCTGTCCTCCTCTGTGATGCTAAACAGACTGCAAGGGGTGGTCAGTGGATCGGACTTTGAAGCCTTCTTTGCTAATGTGGCATTTGGCTCTACATTCCTTCAGATATCAAAGAGGCCAACCTGATCATTAAAATGCTTCTCTTTGACGTTCTGGGAGCAAAAATCTCATCCTTGTACTTTTGATGTAATATGCGTGATAAAACCTTTAAGCCACCTTGTTTTAATGATCCTCCGCTGTCAGCAGTGAACGGATCTGGCAGGACCGAAGCTGCGTAACCCCATTGATCAAAGATGAGTCACGGCCCGGTCACATGAAAGAGACACGTACAGTGTCACCCAATTTGCATTCCTGATGAGCTGGAAACTACAGTCCAGAAGCAGCTCTCACTGAACATAGACAGTTACCCAGGGGGCTGCGATATTCAACACAGGACTGGCAAAAAAATCCCCTGGCATCACAGTTAAGGTCTTAGTCATTCAAGTCAGGTAGCCGGCTAAGCTTTAGCTTGGTGTAAACTGTAATCTAAGCAGCTGATGGTGCCTGTGAGAGGAGAACAGGCAACATATGTGTGCTTGGTTACACATCAGCGTGCTAACTGGCTAACTTGCTAACTTACTAAATTTCTAACTTGCTGAATTGCTAACTTGCTGAATTGCTAACTTGCTAACTCACTACATTGCTAACTTGCTGAATTGCTAGCTCGCTAAATTGCTAACTAGCTAATATTCTCCTAAAACATTCCTCCCGGAACTGGCTTCCTTTGAGGAAAACTCGAGGTGCAGAATGTATGTTGGGTCACATATTGGCAGGGTCACAGACCACTCGGGGGATGCTCACTCATTCAGGGGCTGGGTACAGGCACCGTGGCTTTGAGGCTGGGCGCCACTGTTGGATTTGTGCACAGATGGGACACGTTTCATTGTCATCCTTAGCGCTGAGACGCACAGACAGAGAGCAGCCCAGATCGCTTCACGCTAAACATGTGCCAGAGTTCCCATTTTGGAGGGAAATTAGACCAGTTCTGGAAGAGGGATGTTGCAGATTGTAATTAGTTATGTATACAGATGTGCTAGATGCTCACCCCATGGTACATTTTACTTTTTAAATTAATTTTGCTTTTAGTTATGCGCGTCATTAAAACCACTTGAAGTCTTTGCTTGAATCACATTAATTAGCTAATTAGCAAAGCAAGATAAAGTAAATTTGGGGTATTTTGTGTTTTCTGCTAGAACAATCTAGAGAGTCAGATTCTGGTGATGTAGCTCTTTGCATTTGGGTGGGGTACTTCAACACGCAGGGGGGTGGCCGCTAACAGGAGTGTAATCAGGGCTTGACGGTCAACAACAGATCTGACTGTTTATCCAGTGGCCCAGAAACAAAGGAAGGAATTAACACTGGAAGAGATGGAGAAGGAGAGCCAGGAAAATGCTTTGGCAAGGCGGGTCCTGATGGCGGAGTGGCTGGGAAGGGGGTAGGAGTGAGAGCTGACGTCGGCTTTGAAGGATCACTTTGGGATTCTGAGGAGAAAGGGGAGAGAAGTGAGAGAGTGTCACACAACTCTGGGGTGTAGCTGAAAAAAAGAGAATGATGTTATGCGAGGCAGTGTGCTAATTCCCACATCCGATCAGCCGCCCTCCGACACGATTTTATCAAGACGTGTCGGCAGGCGGTCTAATTAATTTGCTTTTTGGTCCTCTGGTGCAAATCAAATGCCCGGGAAAAAAAAACAATACCGATGGTATTTGCATAATTGCACCACAGCCTCTCACGAGCAAAGTAAGGAGGAAGAACATCGTCAACATCTGGATCCCAGGGTGTAGGCAGCCCAGGCGGAGAGTGAAAGACGCTGCCTGCCTGGATGAGAAGGGAGGCTGCAGGTACGGGAGGAGCTGGAGGGAAGAGAGAACACAAGAATGGGAATAATGAATACTACAGAGATCCGGGAAGAGCTGCCGTGGTAACGGCGATTGATATGGTAATCTGCCTTAATGGCCGCAGTCTATTGGATCTCGGTCACAAGTTGAAGACAGGAAGAGAAACAACAGACATTTGAACATCCGGGAGCGGAAAAGTAGCACCTGCCATCAACGGAGAAGCTGGTGTACTGTTCTTTTGTGAGGAACACCTGTAGGTTTACAGGGATTCCTTTGTAATGGTGAGCCTCGCACGACAAAGCAACAGGCACTGAGGCGGACACCTTGGCAGGTGTTTTTCAGAAACAGGTGAGTGTCACGCACGATACCCAGTGGGGGCATCCTGCTAGATGACGCAGCCAGGGGGGAAAACTTTCTTCTCACTTCAGGAAAGCCACTGAAAAGACGAAGGGCCCAAAAATCTGTGGAGGAAATGCCTGGGACCCAGAAAACATGTCTGACTGGCAGCATTCAGAAGTAGCTCCTCATCCTTTCAGATTAACGTCATCGTCTCCAGCAGAATTTGCTCTCTGAATAAAAAGGCTTGACACCAGTTCTATCTGGGGTTCTCGCTGATGGTAAATGGGTCACATGTGGGACATTTCAAGTATTTATTTATAGCTGGTCGACCAAAGCTCTTCAGTGCGACACAAAGTATCACCCCATGGAAATGTTAAGAATTATGGAACCGGAAACATCTAACTGACAGTGGCTAATGGTTAAATTTAGTTAAAATTTGGTTAACCAGTAAGTTCTTCTCTTTAGCTTTCATCATGTATTTGCTTAATTTGAAGATTCAATTCAATTCAATTCAATTGACATTGTAATACATCACAAGGATTAAAGAGAGCCAGAAATTTCCAGTGTTATATACAATCCAGGGCAGTGTTTCTAAATGCATTTTATCTGTTCTTCAAGCAGCAGGATCAGAAACTTACGAGCAGAATCTACAGGCTTCTGGGTGGCCAGGCAGCCAGTATTCGCAGGGAAGTGCAAGAATTTCCCCCCCCTCAGTAAAATATGGACAGCTGAAGCCTGGGGGCAGGGTATTTTCTCAGGTATCAATACATTCAAACAAAAACCTGAGAGTGAAAATGTCCAATTTGCCCTTTCTTGTAAAGTTTACGCCTGCAAGTTCATGCCCATGTTCATTCAAAGCGTCCCACAAGGCGAGAGTTGAGGCAGTCATTCATTTTGCCGCTGCCCTTGCTGTTTCACCTGAATTGCAGAGGTCTTCGTGCAGACCTAGACGGGAGCAAACACAAGAAAGCTACGCCATGGTCCCCGTGGGCCTAGAGTACAAAGAGTTACCTCAGGATACTCCATAACTAATAACGGGTTACTAAATCAAGTCCATCCCGGCGGATTTGTGCGATGTATTTACATTGAATAAGCACAAAGATTTGCTCAGAGAGTTACTGGCGTGGTGAGGGTGATCTCCTGACCTCACACAGAGTCCAAGGAATATAAAGTATCCGGTTCACATGCTGGATTTGGCAGATGCACGCGGTTTCAGAGTAAACGTCACCTTCAAGGGAGCGATGGAAGACTCGAGGGTTGGCACGTGGGTACGAACTTCATGACAGTGTGGTGGCAGTTCTGTGGACAGGTCCTACGGAACAACCAGCAAATTTAATTAGTTGAAATTCCTGACTCTGCGGAGGTGAGTGTCACAAACAACAAGCTTAGTACAGTGTTTGAACAGCCACGCCTTCCTTACCCAACCAAAGCTTCTTTTATAGAGATTAATCACAAGTCATGTGCCTTCAGCAGACACTCATTTATATGAACTGAATTTGGATTGAGCTGTGATATTCGCTCAGGTCTATGAACCTGCTCTGTCTAGGCCTCTGACACTATACCATAGAATGTTCCAAATAACTTCCTTTGGTTTACTTGCAGGCAGCCATGTTATATTGTTATGCTCTTTGTATATTACTTTGCACACAAACATATTTCAATCACATTTTATTTGTATTGTAAAATAAATGCGTTGTATTATAAGATACAGGCCCCTGCCTTGTCAGTCACCTCCCTGTTTGGCTAGTAGGTGTCACTGGCCACCATGTCTTCTCCCTTTGTATTTCCACATCCCCTGAGCTGTCATGCGGCTCAATGGACCAAGTGGCCACCTCCAATTAATCTATCCCAACTGTCATGGGTCCGAGGCTGGCCAGAGGCCCCAACTATGTTGGTTATTGGTTTGGTTTAGTTACCAGTACCTGGTTTTGTTGTGTCTTGTTTCACTTCAGTTCCTATTATCTAATAGTGTCCATTCCTTAGTGCATGGTTCCCCAATTCTGGTCCTGGAGGGACAATTTGCGACACAATTTTGTGGATTTCCCTTTTCAGACACACTTACGAAACCTGCTAATTAGCTGATTAAGATGTGGTTGAGCAGGGAAATCTGCAGACTCTGCTTGATTCTGGCCCTTAAGGTCCGGAATTAGGGAAACCGGCCTTAATGGTTCCTTCATTGTAAAACACCTGCACCTGTTCCACGTCTAGCCATTATCATTAGTACTCGCTTTTGCTCTGTGTTCTGTTGGTCGCTGTGTTTATTCCCCTGCTTACTACTTGAATGTGAAGGTGTTGTCTTGGTAAGCATCAGGTAAACATCCTATCAGTAAATATAGACAATGAAATACATCTTTCTTTTAAAAATGGATGAAACTTCTTTCAGATGTAAATTTCCATCACAATGGGAAGCCTTAGCTTAAACCAAAAAGGTGGACAGCAGCTGGAAGACAAAAATCCCATCTGCACCAGAACGACTGTAAACACAGCCACTCTCTTTCTGTTTAATGTGTTTATATATCAACATTGATGGTTTCCATAAGTGCTGTTCTTGCTGATTGTTGCAGTTATTCTTGCAGAGGGGTTTAATGATTGTCATCATTTCTTGCCGAAATGTGTGCACAATTTCATGGCGTTAACCCTGGCAGTAAACCGGCACAGAATCACACCCTTCGGCCTTATATTGGCGTGATGTGTTGACTTTTCTTTTATATAAGTGGGTTGTGAGATTAAAACCGCCAGCTCTTTCAGATAAGCCCGCACTGCTGTGGTGCTTGTGAGTTCGACTCGGGTCCAACGATAAAGGCTCCGTTCTCCTGAGATAAGAGCGCCCGCCATCAAGGGATGGAAGCGAACGGAAATGGCTTCCAGTAAGATAAACGCAATTAGCAGGGGCTGCTTGAAGGAAAACAAAACCTCAGGCTAAAACTATACAAACAGAATAGGAACAGAAAACATGCTGGTGGCTCATGATGGACTGGCGTGCCCTGAGAGAGACCCCCCCCCCCCGCCTTGGGGACAGTCTCAACAGAGCCCAGTACTGGGATAACGGTCCAAAACATAGATGGATGAATAGAATCGGAGAGGGAGGGCGGTAACGAGTCAGAGGGTAACAAGCTAGTCTTTAGAGATAAACAGCTTCTGCTTCCACGCTTCTCGCTTCTCTTTCCGTCTCCCCTTGAACGTCCACCCGGCTGCTGTGATACTTCATTAATCTGCTTATGCGAACCAGCAGGACGATATTAGATTGCCAGACGCTGCAGTTACGTCTCTATTTTGTCAGATGTGGCCAGCTAACCTAAGCACAAGGACAGGATATACAAAGGAGTGTTAGCGGTGGGTAGTTCAGGTCCACGGACATTTTGTTTCAGCCACCCAGTCCAGTACTCTGTGTGTGTGACTCTTTATACTCAGCTGGTGGGTTAAAACAAAATCTTGGTCTGGACTTTTACTCTCTGTTCCTGAATTACCCACCTCTGATAATAATAACAGCATTAAATAATTAAAGGCAGTAAATAGTACTGTATGAATCAATAATATTATGTGCTAAATGCAACAAAAATGAAAGTCACAAACATGGCAGATGTTGTGTAAATTAACACTGCGGCGTTTTAAATGGTAAAGACATCTGTGTGACGTCAGTGTCACTGATACTGCTGCCTGAGGACACCTATCGACCCGGGGACTCACAGACAGTCAGTGTCATTGATACTGCTGCCTGAGGACACCTATCGACCCGGGGACTCACAGACAGTCAGTGTCATTGATACTGCTGCCTGAGGACACCTATCGACCCGGGGACTCACAGACAGTCAGTGTCACTGATACTGCTGCCTGAGGACACCTATTGACCCGGGGACTCACAGACAGTCCACATTGTTCCTCCCTGCCAGACAGGCCCTATTTTTGCTCCCAGCTGTGAGGGAGCAAAAACATGGACTGTCCGTGGATCCCCGAGGATCAGACTGGGAAACCCTACCATAGACCAAAAGTCCTCATATCTTTTTGAGTGACTTGAGGAAAAGTGAATCTTTTACATTTAATACACCCTGAACTCACTTCCACCCCTTTTTTAACAACTACCAGTTGCCACAAGTACACTGACCACTGAAATACTTCTGTGACTACCGATCTGTTAGAAGCAGAGGGAATTATTTCTGACTGCAAGGCTGTAATATTATCTTCCGGGTTCCTAGTGATGACATAACAAAGCCCACAGAGTCTGAATACAGATAAAGCTCTTCCTGAGGTCCTTGAGGTATTTCCAGGGAAGCAGGAAGTGACCAGTGACTAAAGCTGGAAAACACTGAGGAGGGCACCTATTTTTATGCGACTTTTATAGATCAGAAGAGGAGTCCTAATCACATCTGTGGATGACAGTTTAGCCCTGCGTGTTTGATACCTTTCCAGATGTGCAGTATGTGAGAGGTGCACTTGGTAATGGGGCGATTACCCGAAGGGGCTGGCTGCAGAAAGGCACAGCGCGTGCTGTGTGCTGCAGGCAAGCCTCCTATCCTGTCAGATCCAGTATATGGGAAGCGGTGAAGCATCTAAAAGCACAAACAATTTCTGCTGCTGCCCCCTGCTGGAATTCTGAGAAGTTGCGGGCACAAAGGAAAAGCAGTTCTTTGATCTATCCAGTGATGGTTCTAGCTCGAATGGCGCCATGGGCGAACCCCCCTCAGCATCCCAAAGTTACAAACAGCATTGATGTACCATCAATGATCCTCAGAGTCCATCACTGTATCTTAAAAGGTACATTTATCAACAGCTAAGGTACAATTGGCAGACCTTTGAGAGTACAGCCACAGTAACAAGCAAACGTAAGGTTTTATCGTCATTTTTATCCTTCTTTCTGAGAGTGCAGGCTCATGCAAGAAACCTTATGGCAAATCTATAATATTCCATTATAAACCTAAAAGCAGCTAACTCACAAGTGTCAGGGTAGCTTGGCAACTCTACAGACGACAAGGCAATAAAACTGTGACATGCATATAAATGTGTCTCCGTGTGTCTGCTGACTCGGCCTCAAATTGAAAACCTCACAATCGGTGACCCTGGATCTATTTCTCTCACTAGTTTTCCTGCCACTTTTGTGCCTCAGACACAAAGTGGAATTTAAGGAAAGAAGCAGATTCGCCAAAAATTGACAGGACAAGGCCTGACTGGGAAGTAAGACCTCCTATTAAGTGGAGTCGCTGTTCAGTACCCAATACTGTGTACAATATTCAAAGCCCTTACCATATCAAATAGCATTTAGTAATAGAGTTTTTGACTCTAGAAGGTTGCATGCCAGTCAAAATTCATAGGGGTGTGACTTACATGGAATTTCTGAGCAAAGGGGTGAATTCCAGAAGGTACTGTGAAACCTTCTGAGCACTCAAGCGAAGCATCTGTGGAATTGGCCCTCAAGAAAAAACTATTCTTTTGCATCACAACAGTACAAGGCTGCACTGCAGTGGACAAACGAAGGAGGCAGTGATGAGCCTGAGATTCAAAATCGTTCCCAAAACTGAAGGAGACGTTGAAAGGACGACATTTTTTCTTGGATGGCGATCAGAAATCAACCAGAAACTTTCTAGATGGACAGAATGAAAAAGTGCGTTTGAAAAAATGTCTATCAGTAAATGGGTACTATGCTGAAAAATAAGTTTACAGTGTTTAAGTTAAAAAAAAAATCCTTCATTTCGATATGACTTGAATCATTTTATATTATTGGAAACTTATTTTATACATTTGGAGACCTTACCTATCAATCAATGCTCGTACCTATAATTGCAGTTACAGTATTGCGTGTTAGACAGACTGCGGCGCACGCGAGCCAGAGCTGAACTGCAGCGTTTCAATGCTCCTCCTCCTCTAGGATTTAGCACCACCATTGTGATCCTGAATCATCTAATATGCTGACCACTGGTCTGTCTGCCTGTAGCGAAAGATGTACACGAACCGTGTCTGAGTCTACAGAGATCACATCAGTGCTCAGAGCATATATGAACATTAACCTGAATTTGAAGAGTTGTCCTAAGACTTAGGCCCAGTAAAAAAAAAAATCATTAGTTTATCATCCTCGCCCACGTGGCGAATTTAGCCCGCATCGATTTTTTTTTTCCTGTGTAAATTCCACTGTCGGCGTTCACAAATTTTGAATGAAACATTTTTTTAAAAAATATTTTCTTTTCATATTAATTTTGCAGATCAGCCCATATGTCATATAGCTGTTTCTGTTCCTTTTGGTTACTGTTGATGTTGAAAACTTTTCTTCCGTTATCTTTTTTCTAAGAAATAAAAATAAAAAATAAAAAAAAATCGCCCTCCCTCATCACTTGTTTCTGATTGAAAGGATGGTAAACTAGATTAATGATTATTTTTTTTAATGGGCCTTATTTATCAAGGCTAATCTTTTTCAGTTTATACTCCCTTTCAGTGAGACAGGTTAATGGAAATTAAATCGGTTTTTCTTGATACATGAAGGTGAAATTCAACAAAATAATCCCTCTGTCGTGTTGTCGGTGTTTCGCACCGTAACTGCTTCAGTGCATCAATAAATTAGGCAGATATAAATAGCCTATACCCAGCATGTAATACAAGTTATACAGGACTTATATTCGGGAGATGTAGGCATTTCAAACAGGTTAATTTGACACGTATTCAGACTCTCAAACTCACGCAAGAAGTTTTATGGCAAATCTATGTTATACCATTATAAACCCAGCGCCCGCACAAAAATTACTGTTTGTGACGATCGGTCTTCCTCGGAGCCCCTGAAGTCCCATAAGATTTTTTTTTTTTTTTGCAGGAACAAGTTAACTATTTAATTTGTGTGCAGAAGTTACTATAAAGATAACTTGTGCCCGCAAGACAATTTATTATAACTATCGTATGCGTTTCCAAGGACCATAGATACATACAGAGACCATATGATGGTTAGAATTCAACTATTTTTCATCTATCAATTTTCATTTCCACATTAGAATGCATTACAATGAAATTCTTCCGGCTCATATGGGCGCTAAGTGTCAAGCGCCCATTTTCATGAGCAAAATGCTTTCTGTGCCACAATTTATTATTTATTTATTTATATATTTTTTGGTTAAAAAATTATTTCTTGACGAAGTGTATGCCATGAATGAAACATGTCTTGGGCGAAATCAATCATGTGGAAGCACGCAATGCTTTTGTGGATCTATGTCACGTATTTCGTCCTATGCTGAGTCAGAAAAGGCACCTGAAAATTAATTTCGTCCCCAAAATAATTGATTCCTTTATTAAATAATGGTTTTTGCGGCACAGAACGTACAGTATTTTGTGTGCGAAAATGAGCGCTTTACACTATAAAAGAGCAGCAGTAATTTCATTGCATAACATTCCAATGTGAAAATAAAACGTCATTCCTGAATTCTGCTCATTATATGGTGCCTGTGTGTATCTGAAGTACAGATAGAGATGCATACGAATTTATAATAAAAAAATTGTGCGCACAAGATAAGAAAAAAATCACCTGATGGGACTTCGGTGCCTCATTTCCACGCCCGGTCAGTAATATCAAAGCTAAACTTCCATGATACTCGGGTAATCGACGGACCAGATGCAATAGTTGGGTGATTACAATTATGGCCACTAGGTGGAGGGACGAGTTCGTCTGAGCTAAAAAAACAAAGCAGCACTTGGGAAGCGCATTTCGTTTCGAAGAGGTTTTTATTACCACATTTGCATAATACAGTATTCAGGAAGTGCCATACATTGCGTTTAAATTCACAGTTTGAGATGACAACATGTCATTACTGTTACACTGTCAACCAACAAGTCAACTGGAAATATAATTCAGAGAATTCAATGCGAAGTTAATATACTTGCCTAATATTTGTGATATAAAATATGTAAAATAATGCACTAAAATACCAACAATGACCCGATCAGTCAATTCATTAGATAAAAAAAAAACTTGCAGCACGTATTTTAGTCACTGAAAAATATACCATTCAGGCTGATCCGACAGTGCTGGGAGCTACAGAAAACTGTGGTATTTCTACAGAACTTACAGAACCAATCAGAACCTACCAGATACTTCCAGATACAGATGCTTCAACATTGCAACTTTGTAGAAAATGCAGGCCGCACGCATGCAGCGTAAAGTGCAAAGTCAGATTTATGGTCAGCAGATTGACAGGACGCGTGGGGTGATGCCCCCTCACTGCCCTGTCAGTCAAATCTTGACCTCTTTTAGAATAACAATGCCCAGCTGCAGGTCGAAGGCGTCCGTCCTTGGTCTACCAATACGTGGAGACGTGGAACCCCCAAACCCAGATCCCACTTACCCTGCATCATCATGCCCCAGTTAACATCCAGTGTTTTGTTTGTTGCTAAGACACATGTGTGTATATTCAAAGAAACATTATTAAGAAGAACAATATATTTATTGCAGGCCTGTCAATTAAATGCAAAATTAGACTACAAAAGTTTGCTGCCAAATGCAAAATATCCCTCAACCTGGCTTAAAGGAGACATTTAATCATGAGAGCTTTGACTGAAAATTACCATGATGGTCATTGACAATCATACAAGTCTCTCAAGAACACAATGAGCAAGTGTCATGGGGACATGATAACAGCCTACTCAATGGGAAACACATTCTACATAGTGTATAATTTTCGGTTAAGTCTGGACTAATGCTCTAGGATTTAGTGACGGACTAAGTACTGGTTCAACCATATCTTTAATATTCATCTTTCACCCATTGCAGAAACTCTAACACTCTTCTAGATTCTAACACTCTTCACTGGCACATAATCAGCTAGTAATCAAAATTCATAAATTGGTCACAGATCCTCTGCTGCACTTATATTGTTATTAAAGGCATGTTTGTTAAAGAATCACAGAGGAATTTTGTTCAAATCGATTCTGAGTCACTTAAATGCACTTAACTGCCAACTGTGTCCCTGTCATCGCATTTGACGTATAATGGACATGTGCACTCACTATGTGTGGCTCTTCTGCCAGAGCTCCCAGTGAGTGTAAATGGGAAACAAAAGCACATAAATGTGTGAGTGCTTGTAAACATGCTTAAGACCAGTAAGACGGTTAGTGGGTGTCTCATATTATGAGGTTGTTTTCCCTTGCCATGTATTTAGCATGTGGGGGAGTTCTTACAGAAAATTTTTCTGAAGGCAGAAGGAAAAATGATTGGTTCAAAGAGATAACCAATCAGATTATAGAGGAGGTGGGTCCAAGCAATTAGAGTAGGCGGAACCTACGAATCAGATGTTTACAATCTGCAAGTCTCAGAACCAATCACTTTTCACTCTGCTCTTAGAACATTTCTGTTGTATAAGTAAAACTCCCACAAGCGTGTATTAATACTAAATTCATGTGGCTTAACAGCAGGAAAGATGAATGGCCCAGAAAATGTTAATAATATGAAATACTATTTACTAAACCATGTTGAAAAAACCCTAAAAAAAAAACACATTTACATACAATGGTTAAAAAAATAATTCACATTTTATGGGTCTAAGGTTACAAATAGTAAATTCCGTGCAAGTGCAGCAAAGATTTTTTTTCCCCCAGTGTTGGTCCAGTACGGTATCTTGGCAGTGCCATGTTTACCAGGGCAGAAGAGGTTCAGTACCTTGCTGAAAGGCACTATAGCAGGCCTCCATCTAGGACTCAAACCTATAACCTTCAGGTTGTTGTGTATGTCAGTTGATACCAAAAGGAGGACCAGACTACTAGCCAAGCTCTGCAGCCATTCCAGGCCCACCTCACTGCGGGAGTGTTGCGCGCTGCATCGGCGCATTTGTTCCGTTAATTAAGAGCGGATGCAATGCTCACGCTGGCTGGCGAAATCTGAGGCGGGACCCGCAGTGGCGGGCTCACACCAGCAGGTGGCGCTTCTTGTGCAGCGCCAGGTGGTCGGAGCGGGAGAAGCTGCGCTCGCAGTCGGGGCACTGGAAGGGCTTGTCGCCCGTGTGCTTGCGCATGTGCCGGGTCAGCTCGTCCGAGCGGGCAAACTTCCAGGTGCACCCTTCCCACACGCAGCGGTAGGGTTTCTCGCCTGCGGAGCGGAGAGTTCGTGAGGCAGCGTTCACGGTGAGGAGGAAGCTGGCGTGGGCGTGGGTCTGAGGGTCAGCTGACTGCCATTCTGCTCTCTGAATAGCTCTTGTGTGACTTCTCTTTGCTGATCCCTTCACCACCCATTCCCTGACAGTCCTACATAAGGGGACCCCGCCCTCACTTCCTGTAATGGTGTCACCCCCGAACTGCGTGTCACGGTGTCACTGACCGGTGTGCGTCCGCCGGTGTGCCTTCAGGTGAGAGCTCTTGGTGTAGACCTTGCCGCATCCTTCGTAGTCACAGTGATGACGTTTCTTCCTTCCGGGGGATTCCTCGTGGATCGCGGGGGCCTTGGTGCTATGAGTGAACGGGAAGGGACTGCACACCCTGGGGAGACGACAGTGGGGGGGGGGGGGGGATTTCAGAATCATATACTAGGTGGCAGCAGTGATTCTTTAACAGCACAGCACTGGGTTACAGGTGGAGATTATAACTTACAGGAAGAAGCAGCAAAGATTTTGGGACGACCCCAGAATGCCGCCCTCCCGGGGGGGGTGTATCCCAGAACTCAAACCACATGTTTTGTTTGCGGCCCCCGATTGGTAGAGATGATACAGCGATATAGAGATGACAGCCTTTTACTGAACATTCCTCTTCGTTAAATTTCATTGCCCATTTGCACTGTACTTTTACATGTCTCAACGCTCAATATGTCATATCTAAATGTCTTTTTTAGTCTTCTAATAAGACAGAGGGTTTCTGGTATCTCTGGGGGCAGCAACTCCGCCTCTGGTCTCTCGTCAGTAGGTGGTGGACAGGTACAGGCCTGTCCTGGACAATTTGACTCTTCTGTGGCAAATACCTCCAGCGTCAACAACATCACAGGATGCGGGAAGCACCTACGTCGCAGCTACTGATGGAGATGGTTGTGTGTTTTGCGATCCCTCCCACTCATCTAACTAGGGAATCTGGGAAAATCGGTTAATAATGTCGGTAGGCGGACTGACTGGCACCCCGCAGCAAACGTGAAGAGATAGAAGAACTAACGTAAAGAACAGTATCTGCGGTCCATCTGCGCGGGGGGTGGGCACCGGTGCGTCAGAGAGATCGGGGGGTGTGAGGGAAGGCCGGCGTGGGCGCACTCACCTCATGCTGTCGACGGCTGGGGACACCATGATCTCAGAGCACATGGTGTCTTCACAGGGATTCTGCGGCTTCTCATTGGCCGGTTCCGGCCTCAGGGACTTTGTCTGTAGTCCTTGGGGGTGACGAGGTGGTGAGTAGGGGTCACGCTGTACTGCAGAACCAAGATGTTTCCGTTCGATTAAAACACACACAATTAAACACTTGAATTTACTACTTGACGCCATATCTCTTCCCCCAAGTAAACATTCTTATTCACCGCAACTATAATATGCAAACTTTGACATTTTATTGAGGTGGGCATTTACCGAATTGACTCATGTTCCTGAGAGTATCAGAGAAGCCATCTGGGAATTCAAAATGAGTTTGCCTCTAGTGGCGTCCTTGCAGACTCCAAATAGCATTGATAACAGCATCTTCACTTATCACTGCTTACTATCTCTAAGCCCTGACTGCTGGCAATAAACTTTGTGAACGAACAGCCAAGAGTTCAAGACGTTTTACTGGCCTTGAGCAAAAAAAATGCTGAGGAATGCTTTCTAATTTTGGGACGCTGCGCGTTTATTAAGATGTATTTATATCTCTAAGTTTTGGCATGAATGGACAATAGAATGTTTAATTGGTTTAATGTACCCCATTGTACTATTTTTTATTGTCTTGCCTTGTCTTGCCTGTTGTTTGTCCTGTATCGCACTGCCTGTCTTGTATCGCACTGCCTGTCCTGTATCGCACTGCCTGTCCTGTATCGCACTGCCTGTCCTGTATCGTACTGCCTGTCCTGTATCGCACTGCCTGTCCTGTATCGTACTGCCTGTCCTGTATCTCATTGCCTGTCCTGTATCGCACTGCCTGTCCTATATCGCACTGCCTGTCTTGTATCGTACTGCCTGTCCTGTATCTCATTGCCTGTCCTGTATCGCACTGCCTGTCCTGTATCGTACTGCCTGTCCTGTATCTCATTGCCTGTCCTGTATCGCACTGCCTGTCCTGTGTATCACAGTGTCTGGCCAGTATCACGCTGTTTGTTCTATATTGTCTGCAACTGTGGCATAAGAATTTCAGTGTGTTCCTCCAAACATGTGACAATAAAACTCGTAGTAATGTAAACAGTAAGGAGGAATATAGTCTCTATGCTAAAAGACACAGGCCAGTAGTTATAGTTGTTAAATGAAACCAGCCACTGAGATGGATCACAAAGGGGCAGAGGCAGTGCCACACACCTGGTTTGTGGGGCATGATGCCGTTCATCTCGGGAGAGACCGGGACTGGCATCATGATGTTAGACAGCAGCGGTATCATGGAAGGGGGCAGCAGCTGGGTAAGGACCGTGGGGTAGCAGATGGGCATGCTGGCATAGTGGGACCATGGGCGGAGTCCAGCATCTAGCATGGGGGGAGATGGCAGGCTGGGGGTAGTGTAGATGGGGGTGGGGGGACTGGCAGAGAGGCTCCTCTGTCCCACCGAGAGGTCCAAGGGGTCCAGCTGTGGGTCAGGACTGCCGGGGGGGGTGATGTTGCCCCTGAAGTTGGGGTAGAAGTCAGCAGAGATGTGCTTGGTTTGCAGGGGGGAAGCCTTATTCGGGGGGATCATCGGAAATGTCTGGAACATCAGCTGATGGAAAGCAGTTGGGGGTGAGAGACAAGAGAGAGGTCATCCATCCATCGCTCTTCCAGGACAGGCTCATGAGGGAGCAGCTACATGTAATTAAGGCTCGTTTCAGTGACATGCTAATTTTATTTCCTGGTGCCACATTAGTCTGATCTTAGTCATGTGTTTGGCAGCCGTTCAGGCATTTTTCTCATTTGTTTTTGTTTCTCCTAGATGATCCGTTTATCGGAATCCTATTTTTGTCAGGCACAGTCTGGCCCCTGCCGTCCCCGATATGCCTCCCCCCTCTGTGGCTGAGGCTAACGTGAGGCCAAGGTGACACCACACCCCTCATCACTCACCGAGTCCATGTTGCCGGCACCGATCACAGAGTAGTCATACATGAGCATGTTCGCCGAGGGGGCTGCAGGGGGGGGGGGGGGCACGCCTACAGATGCTCTTTCTGGGGGATGACATGGTTCAAACCAATTAAACGCTGATCAAACTGTCGTAAATCTCAGAATTCTCATTTTTACAGGCAAGTTAACATGTGTTTAAAAGCAAAATATTAAAATTATAAAAAAAAAAACACACACACACACACATTATCATTCTATTCATCCTCATATTGATTATTCAGAGTATTTGCAAAATATAGTGTGGATTTCACTCGAAAGATCTGAAGACTCTGATTTAAATCTAAGAGGAAGATTACACCAATCACCTTACATTAAGCTTTGTATGCAAACACATTTTCTTTGCTCTAATCTTAACTGGTTCCCACACAGTTTCCAGTTTTGGCCTTATCAGGGGTGGTAATCCCAGGTGAATGGAGTCCTTTTGAGACCCTTAGACTAGTCTTTCCCGACCCAGTCCTCGGGGAACCCTGGACAGTCCATGTTTTGGGTCCCTCCCAGCTCCCAGCCAATCAGAAACACCGAATACCTGGTACAGGTGCCCTGGGAGCTGAGAGAAAGCAAAAGGGTGGACTGTCCGAGGTTCCCCAAGAACTGGGTGGGGAAACACTGCCTTAGACCACGCTCTGCCTCAAATATCCCTGATAGTCAGGAAAATGAGCTGTGTATAGAGTTACAGAGCATTGAAACTTCAGAGGTACATAATGCTTAGGATAAGAGTTCAAAACTGAATTTTTCTTCATCAGTGTCCTCTGGAAAATGGCCTGATGACAGTAACCTGCATATCTGCACAGGTTTGAACCATGTGCACGGCAGCCTTGCTGAGTGATTCACAGCCGGTGGTTACGTGACAGACATTCGGGAAGTGGTCTATCTAGAGTAAACACGGCGGTGTGTCTCCAGCGATCCGCCCCCATAATTATCTGGAATTTCACGAGTACCCGGCTTCCAGAGTACCTGCCAATCAGAAGGGTGCATGTTCTAGCTGTCTGTCAATGCACTTCCAATGTGCCCGGGGGCTCCTCAGTTTCACTCAAAGCACAGACCCTGATATTATCCTGTGGCAGAAAGGAGGACCAAGGCCACCTCATTCATTGGAAATTCCTCCTGCTGGAGATCTACATTTTTATCTGCTCAGCGGACACTTTTATCCGAAATTGTAACTGGGGGTTAAGGGTCTTCCACAGATGCCCAACACTGACAGCACATTACCAACCCTTGGATTTGAACCTGGAACCTTCCGGTCACAGACATCCCAACTCGCTGAGCCCCCCCTCATGAGGCTGTAGGACATCATTTCTCCCCATCCCTAACCTCATGCCATAACAGATCTACTTGCTTTTTTTGGCCGGTGGGGAGGGGGCAAAGGCCACGCTACTTAATAATTAGCGAATTAAGGAATAATCTCGGAACACACAGCCCCTATGGAGGTGAGCGATGTTTCTATAAGGGAGCGGGGAGCAGCAGCTAGCTATCAGCTAACGCCCGAGACCGTCACCCAGCCCACTAATGGAAGCTCTAACGTACATGCAGGAGAAAACGTACGGCAAGACGAATCCAGACAGAGATGGCAACTGAGTGCTGTGTTATGTAATTTACATAAATCTATCTGGAACACAAAAGTGTATATTTACTAATAATGACTAATTAAATCATACACTGTTTATTTCTTAACATTTAACATGGTGCAACTTTGAATATGAAATGTCAAACAGTTCAGTTTGGCTTGACACTCGGCAGCTGAGTGAACATAACTGACGCTTTAAACTACCCCCGCCCTGCCCCCCACCCGAAATGATCATACACAAGCAACAGGGAGGCTGGCAGCTAATGAGCTCGATTCATGAGATGTGTGGCGAGGAGCTTTATACAAAATTAATTTTATGAGGAAAATCACTCTAAGCAATAAAACATAATAGAGATACTCCTCACTTAACGACCTGCTCTCCAGCCTGTCGGCATCGTGCGTGTTACGAGGCAAAGGTGGCATTAAAATACTATCTAAAGATGGCCGATACAGACCCACCACCGGTACAATCTGCCTGAAATATCGACAAGGGCTGGCTCCTCGCTTACCGACCGACTCGCTTGACGACCTGGTCCTAGGAACGGAACTGGGTCGCTAAGTGAGGACCGTCTGTAAAAAAGATGTCCTGCGCTTACTCCACTCCTCATATCATTAAAACATATGTTTGGAGTCATCTACGTATTTAGGATCCCAGGAGGAAATTCTTGTGTGTACAGTAGCACGGTAAGTAAAGCAGAGAATAACATACATATAGGGCAAAACAGATAATAAAACTAAAATATAATTAATTTTAAAATGTAATGAAATTTAAATGTATATGAATCATCAATATACTCCTCACTCCGCATATGGTAATAAAAATACACATTGGAGTTGTTCCACAATGGATGTGAGCGTCATTCTGCAGGGTGTCTCATCACATGCAGGTGAGACATGAAAAGGTACAATTTTAAAAACTTGTGTGTGTGTGGTGGGGGTTCCTGCTGATACAGGATGCAGCACTGTAGGTAACTGCAAAGTATGATGCACACAGACACACACACAGGGAGACACACACAGACACAGACACACACACACTGGCTGGAGAAATACAGTGACCTTAACCATTCCCTATAACAGCTTATTGGTAGGTCCTTTCTATCCTGCACCTGTGCTCACAGGCTAATTTGACATAACTTGATGATGCCCAGGAGAACACTGGGGTCAAAGGGTCAAGATGACGTTTGAACTTTGACCCTATGATACAGCCGCACTGCCAACACATACGAAGCACGCGGCACCGTACGTCTGAATGCGACCCCACTACTGAAAAGCGATCTAAAATGAGTTTGCAGAGTAGGCTGCCTTCATTAGGTTGGAAGACGATAACCACCCCCTCCTTCGATACTCTATAGTAGAATAGTGGAAACACCTAGCGTTTTTGGCATTACTCTCTAAAAAATACTACAGGTATATCGGCGGTAATGTTTACAAACATTCAAAGACTGTTTACAAATATCACACACACTAATCAGCTGGAGTAACTGGAATAAAGTTTTACAATCTCAAAAAATCGTAAGTGTTCCCACAATTTTGGCCACAATGAACCTCACTTGCAGCCTGCCGCTTTACAGCCAACGCACCCCCGCGTCAGAATACCTGGCTTTTTAGACGCAAGAACTTTTATCTAAAACTGACAGGAATGTCTACAGCCGTTTGAAGAGATGTTATCAATTATACAGAAACATGCGGATCCCTCCAAGGAAATACGATTATCGTTCACAAACGAATAATCTTAACACACTTTAACATTTCACTCCAGTTTTTTTTTCCAGCATGTCACCCTGTCCAGGATATGCGGCTACGAGATTGAGTGATCATTTTTTTCGGAAGCTGTTTTTTAAAATCTTGAAGCCCAAATGCAAATACATATCTATCACAGTATTAAAACGAAGCAATGGCGATAGGATATATAGAGACGCCATTAAAATAATTAAGAAAAAAATAACAAAATGACCATTGCTCTTATTTAGCATGCTTTTAAATGTTTAACTAAACTATGTAATTTACAGTTAATATGCATTTACAACACATTAAAACAATTCACATTAAATCCCTCTGTTTTGTGAACTTGCCCGATTTTGACTGTACTGTTTTACAATGCATTTCTAGTATCTACATAACATTTGTGTATGGAATTAATGAAGTCGCCAGTAATGTGCCTTAACTAATAACTTGTTATATATTTTCTCTCATCGAAAGAAACTGTGACGCTTGTACCCTGTGCTGCGCATTTTAAGGCCGCCCGGTGTTCTGTCATAAAATCCTACCTATCGAGACGTGCTATCGAGCCTTTCTGTGCATGTGCAGTTTCACCGTTTTGGGATTAGGGTTAGGTTTTAGGGGTTAGGGTTAAGGTAAGGGTTTTAGGGGCGTTTGGGGGGTTAGGGTTAGGGTAAAAATTAGGGTTAGGACTATCGATTAGCACCACGGTAACTCGACAAAGTAGCTCATGTCGACAGAACACACTACTCAGTACTCTGACCAGAATAAGTGCTTAGAAAACTGACGGGTGACATCACTCTAACTGTGTAGGCCGTTAACGATAATGACCGTCTCGCGACGCCCCCAGGACGGATGCACATGCATGGCTGGGAAACTCAGGGCTGCCTGAGGAGGGAGCGGGGCCCCTTCCCGGCCCCTAACGGGACCCCATACGCTCTACATGCCCAAGAGAGACATACGGGGACCCTTTTTCTTAATCTTTCCAACTCATCTCCACAAAAGACAAGGAAATGTCACCAGCATAGACAAGACACTGTTGCACTCAGCTACCTTTGCTCTGCATCAATACAGTCAACATTAATTGCACATAAACTCTTCAGAGAAAATACTCTCGAATATTCTATTAGGCCTATGTAATTTTTCGTGTATATAACATTAAACCCAAACGAGCACCATGATCATGCGACTAACAAATACGTATAATTTAACACATCTTGTATTCCTAAATTCCATACAAACATAGGCAATTACGTTGCCGCTTACCGCAAAAGATGCAAGCGTCAATGTCGATAAAATTCCCTCTAAAAAATCCTTTGCTTGAGTAAATCACGAAAAATCTGTTTGTAGACGTCCGTGAAAATAACAAGAAAAAGCAGCCTCCACGCACTGCCAAAGATAGCTACCTGTCAAAGTTAAGCCAAAAAGATGTTAGGCTACTTTAAGCGTGCCGATCACGTGATTACATAATACGAGGGGTGGGGCTGGGCGGGGACGCAGACCCCTCCTATAGAGGGTGGGGCCCGGAGGTGGGGTGCGACGTGCAAGGGGACAGTAAAATGGCATGGCATGAACCGAAGGGGTGCTGTCTGTGGATCTGGCGCACTGCCTTAGATTGTGCGCATGTTTTCCCGCAACTTTACCTTCTTTTCCCTCAAAAAGAAGACGGGGTTGGGGGCACAATACGAGAGGACACCCTGAAAAGAGAAAAAAACGTTTTTTTAATAGCGTTACCCTTCCAACCCGAGGATACTGGTTTTCCTCCTAATTAATTAAGTTTAATTGAAATACGCGACGCAGCGTTGAAATCACTTAACATCAAGCGTTCCTTATATAGACTCGGCTGAACGGTTCCATTTCTTAAAATAAGAGGAATCTCCGTTATTAAAAGATATGCTCTCGTGAAATTTTAATAGAACAATATAAATAACGGCAAGCATTCGTTCAATTAATCGGCTAGCAAAGCACCGGGGGAGGGTGATTACACACAGGAGCCGGTTGAGGAGCTTTACCTTCTTTTATTAGCATTACACACTGGAAAATAAATACAGAGCCTGTCAACACTGTGTTACAGATAATGCAGGCACACGGAAGCGGAATACCACACCCCTTTCCAGCGAATACTGTAAAACTGGTAAACAGTCCAACCCTCGCCTAACCGTCCTGTGAAAAGAAACAATGCGGCAAGAAATGACTTACTAAATTTATGTCGTGGAGAAAAAACAGTGACACGCCTAAGCATTATCCTTTACTGCGTAAGATGTACAACAATAGTTTGCTCTGGGGTAATAGAACTTGATCCTTTTTCATTCTACACAATCAAACATTATTGTTTTTTTCTATCTGATAATCCCACTACGGATTTTCATATAATTTCATTCGTTATCATTCATATATTATAACATATCCAGGGTGCGTATTGTTAAAATGCGACACGTTGAAATTTGATTTCTGGAAAAATCATCTCAGTGTCTTGAATCCCTACTTGATACCATCTAAATACATGAATGCCACTTGAACATTATATATAGAAGAGAAAATAAAGTATTACCAAACACACATATTAACTGCAAAGTTTAACTGTCCCATTTTGCCAGGTGTCCCGTTTTCGCAATACTCGCCCTACCTCATTTACTTTGTATACCCGCGCTGCATTCTATACATGATCGTATAATAACCGTATTGGCATTTCTGCGGGTGCGGTCTGTTTATGTTTTAAGACGCAAAATCAACGCCTTCTGCAACAGTTCAATACAGAGAGAAAAACAAACCACGTAGCCATCTGAAATGCAGTTAGTTCAGTTTACACTATTTAAATTTTGACCATATAGCATTAGTCAGATACCGCCAGGATCCTCACGAGCAAAGCTGGCACTGAATGGAAGTTAATGTATATGTGAAAACAAAACTAGTGAACACACAACCAACTATAATTTAAAATTTACTGGCCCATCCAATCAGATGATTGCGATAGGCATTGATTAGCGTAAATTGCACAGGAAACTCCGTGCTTGAACCTATACCTACTTCATGTAGAGTCGTGACTGAGCTGGCATGGTAAATATTGGGTCGCGAAGCATTAAAGGTCGCGAAACACTGCTCATGCTCTGTACTGCCGTCAGTATTTGACATTCAGTGCATTATTTTCATGACACTTAATGGCATTTAATGGATATCCGTAAAATACTTCCGTTAAAGCAGCTGTTACACCAGTATTTTATGGCCCCGCTGCCTGCTCCCTTTGCCATCGACGCTCTGGTCCCAAGTCCAGCAGTCGCAGTTCTTGCTTCCTGGCAGCTGAGGATCTCAAAGTTTCTGTCATTATTTACTTTAATTTTATACCGCATGTATTTTTTTTCAAAGTGATCCACGGGAGTACAGGTTGGGCATCTTAGCTTACGGTATAGCTGATGGACGTTGTTTACCGTATATGGGCAGACCTGCCCTGTTCTTAACGATCACGCCCCCTACTGCTCAGCTTCTTGTACTCACATCTTTGTATCTGCAATGAGATACCTTTTTCTTCTCTTACACCGCTTAGATGTTAGCCCTGATTCACGCTTGCCTTCACCCAACCCTCTAGGCCTGAGCTCAAACGGTCTCACCCTAATGCATAAAGTGTAATCTGTGCCGTGTGACATGTTTCTCTCTACACCTGGACTCAGATTTCAATTAAATCTAATTAAACCCTGTCTCACTACTGACCAACAGCTGCTAATGACAAAATGGGCCGCAAGGTATTATGTTGTAGTTATATCCATGTGAAACAAATATGACGGATATATTTCTTTTATTTAGTACAGGGAAAAAAAGGGTGTGACACCCAACCCAAACACCGGGATGTATACCGTACTGATGAATAAAAGAATTAACATTTGCAGAGAAACAAAACCTCGCAACACAGGAAATCTCAGGCGTGTATGACTGCCAGTGACGATGTACGGCAAAACTAGAGCCGTTTAGAATATATCCTTGCTGATTTATATTTACATTTTGCATATTTAGCAGGAACTTTTGTGTAAAGCGATGTAAAAGTGATGCAAATGGCACCTTACAGGGACGCGTGCCATCAGGGAGTCGGTCAGGCGTAAGTGCAGCTATAGGCGGAGCTTCTTCTCAATGCCCAAGTGTCAGCAGAATTGGAGTAATAGCTACAGAACATCTGCCAAACAAAGCAAGAAACTAATCAGACTATTCAAAGACCAGTAGAACAAGTCAGGCGGTGTAAACTCTACCATACACTCGAAGATCTTTAACACGTGTGCAGTAATATCACATTACGGGCCTTTTTCACGTGCAATAAATGTAAATGTTTATATTTATATTTGTACCACTAATACTATAGTATGTATAACTATTAGGCTGCAATCGCTTGTTAACTATTATTCTATATTTTTCTAGAAGTGAATGTTTGTTTTAAACTATACTGCAGTTCACGGGACCTCGGTACCTAATTTCGTTCCCAACATGGTATCCCATGTACTCAGAATGACAATAAACATTCTTGAATCTTAAATAAGAACATACGGGGAACACAGGCTATGTTCACATTGCCATGCTGAAGTGACTCAAATCGGATTTTTTGCCTTAATGTGACACAGATCTGATCTTTTCAGGGCTGTGTGGAAACG
>JABFEA020000017.1:3744930-3765200 GCA_019775915.2 Cyphomyrus plagiostoma | reverse complement strand
TAATTTATTATCTATGGGCGGAACCACGGGCTGGGCCACTCGGAGGTTGATTCTGGGCCGCATGTGGCCCGCGGGCCACCAATTGAATAGCCCTGTTGTAGACCGTAAATGACGCCAAGATAACAGGTTTCTTCAATCTAACATTAGTTTATGAGCACGAGGGCCGTCGAGATGTTCAGTCATATGGTGATGATAGGCCACCACAACCTCAGTTCATATGCAGGATTGTCATACTGTATATAAAGTCAAATGATAACAACGTGATTCATTAATCTGAATTTATTCTGCAACTGTGTTATGTTCTGACACACAGATTCCCAATCAAGTGAAAAAAACAGATGAAAAAAAGATGCAAAATATGTTTTGGATTATTATTAAAAAAAAAACAAAACCAGAACAATTCTAGGATGGCGTGGTGGTGCAGTGGAGAGTGCTGCTGTCTCACTCCTCCCCTGGCTTCCTTTTGTGTGTAGCTTCCATATTCTCCCTGTGTCATCCTGAGTTCTTTCTCTGGTTTCGCCCAGTTGGCGCTGGTGCCTCTCTGGGGTACGTTTAGACCCCTCTCCCCATACATAGGACAAGTGGGCAAAGACGATAAATGAATCTAACCAGAATGCAAATCAAATGTAAAAAGGTAGCAATGTTCGTGCTGAGTTCATTTAGGCATTAATCATAGTGTAATATAATAATTGCTAACACTTTACATTGACTGCACCCTCATAATGCATTCACAGAGCATTCATAATCAGCGTTTAAGTAATATACATTAATTACAAACATTGTATGATTAAGTGGTTTGAGTCTCTGCCAGGGTTCCATGGAGGTGGAGTTTGTGTGTTCTCCCTGTGTTGTCATGCGATTTCCTCTGGGTGCTCTGGTGTCCCCCCCACAGTCCAGAAACATGCTGAGGCAGCTAGAAGTTACCAGATTGCCCGGAGGTGTGAGTGTACCCTGTGATGGGCTGGCATCTCATCCTGGGTTGTGCCCATAGTCTTTGGACCCCTGGTCAGGGTAACATTTTCAGAAAATGGATAATTATAATGTTTGTTAATGAATGTTAAATATGTTAAGGTGGCTTAGAGTGTTAAGGTATACTTACATGCTGCTTATGAACGTTCTACAAACACAAGCGCGCATTTCGGGCAATGCAAGGCTTTGCAATTCATATAAATTTGGGAGGAAACTGAAGTAAATAATGAGCTGGGTGTGGGAGTCAAAGCCCCAAACCCAGAGACTTGGGAAGCGCTGGTACTATCCAGATCGCCATGGCGATAAGCAGCAATAGTGAAAACATCTTCCAACCGCTAATCCTGGTCACAGTCATGGGAGTTTATCACTCTCTTAAAATGACAGGTGTTGCGCCCTCTGGGCTTGTAATGCATTTTTAGTACAATTGAAGAACTAATTTCCTGAACTCTAATTTTTATTGTTTTTTTTGATGGCATCAAGATCAATAAAATCAATCTAATTTGAATTCTAATTTTAATTCCTATTCCAATCCTAAACCTAATCCTAATCCTGATTCTAATATGTTACATTACTGGGAATCAAAGTTCAGTCAGTCCAATGAAAAATTTTAGTTAGATTTCCAAAAGTCACTAATTTTCACAAGAACCTACCACATGGACTGAGTGAATTGTGTAAATTTGCTCTTCAGTGTGTTACACTCATGTCACCTGGGACTTTATTAACACCAGGAGTTACAGGCTTGGCATGTTGCAGCAGAGGGCTTTGCTCCTGGCTCAGTCTTGCTGCTCCATAAATTCATATTTGGTCTGCCTTGTGTCAGTGTCATTTTGTACTCTGGTTGTGTAGTGTTCGTTTTGGTTTTGCTTTGGCCCCCAGCTCACCCACCCACCCACCTTTGAGTCATCCTCCAACGCGGCTTCTTCTGAAACCTGACATCTAATTGGCATCACGGGGTCCTGTGGGATTCTGTCCGACAAAAAAATCTGTCAGCATGGACTTGATGGTCGTCACCACAATCTTGCAGCAATAAAACCTGCCTCAGAGAACCCTGAGTGCACTTTGTCACCATTCAAATTCATATCATAGGTTCAATATAGTTTAATCATCACCGATAACAAGATCATCAACATGTTGTAATCTTAAAGCAGGTGTGATTAGTTCATAAGCAAGCCAGAGATTCAGGAACAGGAGCTGCAGAAGCAACGTGGCCCCTTACCACAAGTGGATCCGTCCCAGAAGGTACTGGGAAAAAAACGTTGGTTAAATTAATGGAAAAGGTCCTGGCAAAGCTGGCCTCGATGACGGCAGTCGTGTTCCCATTTTGGATTTAGCTGACAGCCGCCAAACCAAGCATGCTTATCAAACGAAGAGTATAGGGGCGTCAAGGTCGCTGGAGGTTTCTGGATAAGCCCCGGGAGCAAAAACTCGCTTACAGTTACGCAGTCAGTTTACCCAGCATGCCTGTCACACACAGGTGTAAGTAAACACAGAGCACTTGAGAGACTCCTGATGTTTCACTGGATGGGTAAATGACACTCAAACAATAAGTGTTCTTGCTGCATGATGATCCTCTTGGTACATTGGGAATGTGCCAGACACGACAACTGCTCAATGGGCACGTGACGGAAACCAAACACCTCTGCTGGAACGGGACTGAGAGATGGGGGTGGCTCCCCTGGAATCAGTCACCCTGAACTCCTGAACCCTGAGGAGGCAGAGCCAGTTTTGTCAAAAGTGATAAGAGGAAGGAAAAAAATATACGTTGGTGGTATTGTGGCTTAAATACAGTGCAAACGGAAGCCAGTCGGAAACGTCACAGTGCTCCAGTTCTGGAATGACAAACCCGGTGGCAGATTTTTGACAGGCCCCAGGATGATATTGAATATACATCAAACAACCAATCAAACAAACAAATAAAAATGAAAAGATTGTTTCCACAGCTGTTTCATTTACTGAAATAGGACACCAGAGATACCAGTTTCTATTATCCAAATGTTATAAAACAAATGGGGTGATTTTACACGGCATTTCTTGCCTAAGCAGATGATGTTCATACAGTGTTTCAGTTGACAGAAAGTAACTGTAGCTATATGACAGTTATATTTCATCAGGCCACAACTCAGAGTGGAAAAAAGGTTTTAGAGAATGTTCCCACCCATATTATAGACAGAGACAGCTGCCCCCCACCCTGGTTTAGGTTCTTATGTTACCTCGCTGTAAATATGTGAATATATGTGTGTCTGTGTGTGTGTAAAATACTGTGTAAAACAGTAACAGAGCAAAGTAGCCTTGCCTTACCCATAATGCATTTATTTAGCAGGTACTTATCTCATAATGGAAGAGAGAGAAGGGGGCCCCTGGGCCGACTGGGGTTAAGGGCCTCGCTCAGGAGGCCAATAGAAAAGTCGTTTTGTTGATGCTGGGATTTGAACCAGTAACTTTCCAATGAAAGGAATGGTATTCAAACCCACTGAGCCACCCCCCCCATGAATTGCTTGTGCTTCCCACTTGGGGAATCAAAGCCTGGTCTATCAAGTGACAGGCAGGGACACAAACCATTATGTTAAGAAGGATTGTTTTATGGGCCGGAAAAGGCTCTCCGCCCTCAACTCCAACACTGGGCTGCCTTCTAAACAGCTACGACAATAATTCTGTGCCCATTCGCAGATACAAATTCTTCCCACTGACAGGGGCATTTACTTTATAACATGAATGGAATATTGGCATTTCAGAATGGCTCTCACTGCGTTCTCTTCTTCTACAGGTTACTTACCAGGTGGAATGCAATAGGACAAAGAACGTGCGGGTTTATTTACCTGCCTATTAAATGTACAGTGAGTTGTAGGCCAGTTCAAACGGCGTGATAAACATCCCTGTCTATCACCTTTAAACAAAGTCTTTATTTTTTATGGCACTATAAAGTCAGATTTCACACAGAACTTTCTGCTACTGCCCTGCCTGACTCTGTGTCAGTCCATGTTCTAACCCAATCTGATACAAGTGCCCCTTCGCATGACAAGTGCAATGGTGTCACCTTCCTCCCTGGCCTGAAGGGGGAGCTGTACAGTCTTTACAAACTCCACCATGTGTTGAAATTCGGTTGAAACCGTTGTTGACTTACTGGTTCTGCGTCATGGTTTGGACACTGCATATTTGGAATGTGTGCAGCTGTGCAACACCTAGATTGCAATGTATTTGGTACATTAAGAGCAAGACTCACAAATCAGCAATGGTTGCAACAGTGTCTGTGAAGACCCTCTATTATTCCTGTCGTTCACCTTTTCTTAAAATGTTTCTCCATAGCAGGTCACAGTCATGCACTGATTACAGCGCGTTGCCACACCCACCACACAACAAACCACCTCAGGGATGAGAACCTGAGTGCAGCCATGTGACGGGTGATACCTCAGTACCACACTAGTCCAAGTAGACCAGTGTGAGTTCTTTTCTAGTGGCTGGAGTGCCACCAACCCCCAAGTTAGTCCCTGTAAATTGGAGGACCTCCATGTAGGGCTGGATGTAGATTAACGTCATACCTGGGACAAAGCAATTGCAGGATAAGGGCCTTGTTCAAGGGCCCAATGGAAAAGAATCATGCTCAGCTTTCATGGGATTGGAACCAGTAACCTTCCAGTTGCAGGCACCGATCCCTAGCCTCAGAGCCACCACTCTGTCCCAGTCACAGAGCGGGATTAAACGCGATTTTTCTAGCATTCCCACTCCCAATCTTTCATCTTTCATCATTTCTCTTGAGCTATTCCATTTCAGCTGTGCATTCAGGTATGCAAGCATTGTTCCAGCATATGAATCCCTCCACCCTGGACATGCTACAACCTAATCTGCACGGTAGCGGCTTCCCAGCATGCACATCTCCCGCACAAACCGCATTGGGCCCGTTACGAAATGCCGACCGGTCGGCTTTCAGTATATGCCTGATGCAGAGAGCTAAGTGGGAGATGGGGGAGGCTTTTACCTCACTTTCCACACATACATTGAGATAATGCCCTCTACATGGATGACTCAAAAAGTGCATTATAGCTAAACTTCAGACTGCCAACCTCAATATGTTAGCTTTAGGGACTATCCCAATAGAGTAGAACTTAACTGAAATTAGTTTTTTTTATTACCAAACCACATGAGCTGGAACAATGGAATGGGGGAGGAGCAGGAAGCAGGAAACCTGAAAAAAATTCTAGGGAAATCTTTTCTGCATAGACACGTGTTTTTTATTGGGAGAAAAGTTCTTGGGCATTTGGATGAAGTTCTCTGTTCAGATGTTTGGAGGGACATGCTGTCAAAGACTTCTGATGCTTGTGAACATGAAGATTTATTTTCTAACGCCCCACTGAAGAACGAGGTTCTGATCTGATCTGAAATGGTGTTCTAGCTCAGTGCGTAGCTGCATCTCATAAAACCTTCAGGGCTGGGTGTTCAAATCTCATCTCTGCTCTGTGTGTCTACATGTTCTCCTTGGCTGGTACTCCAACTTCTTCCTGAAATCTAAATCTAATTCAGGCTAATTGTGTACGTGAGCCTTGTGGTTTCCTCAGTGTCCCCTGTATTTTGTGATGGATTGGCTTCCTGTCTGGGGTGCCCCTATATCATGCCTGGTGTTGGATTGGCTTCCTGTCTGGGGTGTCCCTATCTCATGCCCATTGATGGACTGATATCTTCTCCTTGATACCTTGTGCCGTCTGGAATCGTCTCTATCTCCCCTACAAACATGCAATGGATATGCAGCTGGAAAATGCATGTTTTTGTCAAAACCTGCAGAAGTGTTTCTAATCAGTTTTAGGCATAAATTCCACAATTAGGTTAAGGACATATTGTATTTTGTACTGTAAGGCTTGTTGTCTCTTGAAAAAAAACATGAAAGTATCACAAACACTGCAGTTATTCACTTATAAAACAAAATCTGACCATATAAATCAACATGTAAACTTAGAAGTGTTTGCATTGATAAGATTGGCACTTTATAGTGATATTCGCACAAAGCAGAGGATGAGCCCAAAGCCCTGGTCAAGGTACCATCCATATATTGCCTTTGCAGTCCATCGTTGATCATTGATTCTTCGCCAACCTGATACGGCTGCTGTCAAACCTACAGTAACCAGGCCATGGAACGCTGGTGGTAGAGTTTATATAGACATTATAGGATCGCCCCATACTGAAGAATAAATTGTTGTGATGCAGGAAAATACGCAATCTTCTTTCACATTATGCCCCTTTTGTTTTACTGTGGGACCATTCTTATCGTTTGTCCGTGCAATTTTTGTACAGTGTAAACCAGTCTGTGGACACCAGAAGGCTAGGAACCCCTACTCTACAGAAGTAGGTTTGTCACCAACAGAACAGTTTGCACAACCTTCTGGAACCCTGTGGGGGTGCTGGGGTTACAGTTTGATGACGTGGTCCCAGCTAGGCATCCAGAGGGTCTCCATTGGCTGGGGTATGACCCCTGTGCTCGGCCTGTAGCTGTGCCACCATCTTCAGCAGGGAGTCTCTCTCGAGCTCAAGAGCTCCGATCTTCTGATGCAAGTTCCCCTCACGGCTCAGGAGCTCTGCCACGTTTGTCTCCAGTGAGTCCAGCTTGGCGTGCGCCACCTGCAGGACAGGAGGAGGTAAGGCAATAGCAGAGCTAGGGTTCTGTAGGAGTGCAAAGGTGGCAGAACCGAGACCAGTACCTGAAGCTCTTCCAGCAGGTCCAGGTTCTGCTGCCGCAGGCACCGGTTGACCCTCTCCAGTTGGGCTGCCCTCTGCTGCTGGCTGAGTGAGGCAGGGGCTTCAAAAAGTTGGTCCTGCAGCACATGATACTCCACCTCATAGGCCTGTAGCTGCTTGGACAGGTCCATCTCCAACACCTGCCCCCAACGGGAGAGACCAAGCCTCAGCAGTGAGTGAGGAATGAAATCCAGTGGACCGAGGAGATGCAGTGTGACCTCGTTGGCTAAATAAATGTGCTAACTTAACTGGCTAGCAGAGAAGTGGGAAACTCATGGAAGATCCTGTGGATACAAAGCGCAGCCCCTGCTCAGGCCCATTCATCGACTTGGTGAGATATCAGACACCTCAAGCAGTACTTTAAGAATACCTGGCTGATTTAGCTAACAAGCTAATCTACTAACTACTTTATTTACAAGTTCAGAGAGCAGAGCTTGGGGTGGAGGCTGGTTCAAGCAGGTCCGGTGGACATCAGGCCCAAACTGAGAAGACCAATAAGTCTAAAGAAGTACGACTCTCTGGCATCCATCGACCCAACACTGCGGAACTCTGACCTGCCCCATTACCAGAAGCTATTCAGCAACACATCACTGTGCACCAGAGCAAACAGGCATAAGGGTGGTTTCTTGCCAAAAGCCACTCTTATGAACAGCTGAACCAGATACATCAGCTCAGTAGCACTGCTACTCCACCATTACCACATAATGTAAGTAACTCACCATCCTTATTATATTGTGTATATTGTATTTATTCCTGTATTCCTTGCACTGCACTTAGGCATTTTTACACACTTATCAACCATGCTGCTATATGAACGGAAAACATTGTAACTTGACATTTTATCAAAACTGAGACTCTTAGGCCCAGTTTTAACTCATGGCAAAATATGTTAGGTCGGCTATGCTTGATTGTGAAGAAAACACTATCTACCTACCTACTACACATATGGGTGGGCAATCAAGCTTGTCAGACCTGACCGTTGGCACATTCCACGGAAAAGACGTCAAAGCAAATGAGAGAAAGAGAAATACAGAAAACAAAGGTGCTTGAGGAAGGCGTCCCGAAGATGTGTGACACGAAGCCCAGGGGGCAACGCAACGCGAAGATGGTGAGGAACCAGGGAGGGGCACAGGGGTGGGCAATCTGATCTGCAAAGGGCCACTGTGTATGCATGTTTTCGCTGCAACTCCCGAATTAGGTCAGTAATTAGAGGACTGTTTGGCTGAAGAGTCCTCACACCTGGGTTTGAACAGCTGACCTAAAGGTTACCCAGAAAACCTGCGTACACACCCGCCTATAGGTGCCAGATGTGTACACTGGAATTTAAAGTTGGATTTAATTTGATACTTTTTATATGTTTATTATTTACATAATGTTTGCTTCAGAATTTATAATGTACTTGGATTTAGTGGCATTGCACTTTATCGAGGCAAATAAGTACTACCACTTTAAGCATGTAACGGCAAGGGTAGGTGTTGTGCTTGTTAGTGTTTTTTGGATGGGTATGAGAGGAGAAGCTGGGGTCACACGGTTCTTCTGACCGTGTCATCGTATCATCTTATAGATTTGCATGTGCACGAGTCAATATTTATTTAGAACCTTTTCACTTGTATATGTGGAGTTTATATATTTGTTTGTTAAAATATAACTGCAAATGCAAATCATGGGGAGCATTTGTTTTTAGGTCCTGGAACATCCGTCAGCCACAAGACTCCTCTTCTTTGGGATTAGTTTCGGAAATACCCTACACCCGCCCTTTGCGGATAAGATTGCCCACCCCTGGCCTAGTGTGTTCTGCTGTTCCCCAGTTTTCTGTGAGGTTTAATGTGCTAAGCAAGTGGCTGAGTCATTCAGGCTCCCTTTTTGTTCTTGCTTTATTCTTGTGTTAGTGTATTTCTGTACTGTTCCTTGATTTGATTGGTTACCTTTGTTGCTCTAGTCTCCCTTGGCGTTTGATCCATTAGAGCCTGATTGCCCACACCTGTTCTTAGTCTTGAATAATTGTTAACTGCGCCCACCTGTCTCTAATTATCTGTGTATATAAGTGCCTACCCAGGCTTTGGTGTCTCATTGAGTGTGTTTGTGTTAGCTGGTGTTTTTTTGCTGCGTGGTTTTATTGCCGGTATCCTGTGTGTTGTTGCTTTTGATTCCTGCTTGTTCTCCTTAAGAGTCAAAGTCTGTTTGCTTTATGTTCCCTATGCTCCCTGTGAAAAGTGCCTCAGTGTTTCCTTTTTGCTTCTGATCCCTCTTGGTCCCTCCGTTCTGTTTCTCTTTTTCTGAATTCAGTTTATAATACTAGCCCCTTCCTCTGGGAGCCTCACTGTGGATGGTCTTTCCACCAAGCCTGCCAGTGTAACAAGTATTGCTGATGGGAATCAAAAATGAGGACAGAGAGGTAAACAGGCTTATTATGGCAACAGACAAACCTGTTTAATTACCCATGGATCATCTACAAATTTACCGTATGATGGCTCCTGAAAATGTGAACTTCGCAACAAGAAAACTTCTGAAATTTGTGGTATTCTCTATCCACAACAATGGACCTCGAGCATGGAGAAAGATGGCAATAACATCTCTGGGTGATGTCACATTTGTTTGTCGGGCAAGTGATCCCACAGAGGCTCTTGTTCAAAGTAACACGCGAATGAGGTTAGCCTGGGTCTGTGGAGCAGTTGGACTTAAGGGTGTTGCTTAAGGGCCCAACAGTGATATGAGTACTCTGCTTAAATCCACTATACTCTACACATTACCCCAAGCTCCACACACACCTATCCAAAGCTACAGTTTACACTAAGTTTATAATTATGGTAACACTTGGGCTATATATTGATGAGCCAAAACATTATATCCACCCCCATGTGGACATAGGGCAGCAGGAGTGCCCTAATGGTTAGGGAAGCACACGTGTGATTGAAAGGTTGCTGTTTTCCATCCTCTGCCATTAAGGTACCACTCAGGTACCCTCAGCAAGGTACCTTCCCCAGGCACTGAATTAGTTGCCCCTTGCTATGTCCCAACATCACATATGGGATAAATGCAGAAGATGCATTGTATTGTTGTGCATTGTGTGCTGTGGTGTGTCAACAATGACAATTACTCACTTTGACTTAAATGATGTTGATTATCTCATAAAAATAGTGGACTGGGATATATTAGTAATCTAATATCCAGTACTTAGAGTGGACATGTTGAATGCAGAAGAAATGGGCAGGGATGAATATCTGAGTGACTCTGACAAGGGCCAAATCATTATGGCCAAACCCCCGGGGGCAGAGCATCTCTGAAGCGCCAAGACTTGTGGGTCGCTCACGGTCAGTCGGGCCGAGTACTAGTGAGATGGGTCTGAGATCGGAAAAAGCATGAACCACTGACAGGATGCTGGGTGGCCAGGGCTTCCAGTTGTGAATGAGGACTATTTCATGTGGTATGACCCAGCAGAAGGGCACAGATGGCAGATCTGTTTGATGATGGTCATGGGAGTAATACTGTATGTCATGAGACACGAGACAGAGAGCCTTGCTTTATATGGGGCTGCTTAGCTGCAGGCCAGTCACAGTGTCCATACTCACCCCTGTCTACTGTTGAATACACCCACAGTAAGCATGAAAGCATTGGAACTGGACTGTGGTGTAATGTACCACACAGGTGGTCACCTGGGCCAACGAATGCCGTTATCTACTGCATCATGTGGACAGCTGGCTACGTGTCGAGTATCTGTGGGATGTATTGGACAAACAAGTCTGATCTACATATTTGTAGCACCATATGTAGCTGGGCTTGATGCACTGTGTGTCATGACACATTACTCCAGTAACCACTGTTAAAATTATATGAGAGTTGTGCAATATTAGCCCTTCTGTTGGTCTGTACCACACATGATGGTCTTCATTCACATCTCGCATTGATAAGCCTTAGCCACCCAATACCCTGCTGGTGGTTCCTGGTTTTTCCCTCCTTACTCGTCTCTGTAGCCAGTCAACGGTGGGGTGGACATAATGTTCTGACTCATCAGCGTGTAGCTTATGTACCTTAAGCTGAAATATGCACTCACTTTCCCAGAAGCTGCACTCCTAATGCATTCTACTTTTCATTTGTTAGAGGTGTTTAAGCTTCGTCTAGGTCCCATTTTCCTGTATTCGAGGAGAACGTTGTGAGTACCTGATTGATGGTCTTCTCCATCTGCACCAAACCCAGCTTGGGCAGGGTGGACTTGATGAAGTCCACTATGGCTTCTAGGCTGTTTTGCTGCATGATTAGTGGCTTATGACTTCCCAGAAGGCTCAGGGCCACCTTAAAGATAGCTTCAGAACCCTGGAGGAATAGCATGTCTGGAGAACGAACAAACAATAGATAAAAATAATCACTTTCATTTTGATTCTCAATGGCCATATAGCCTTTATTCTGAGCCAACTACACTCCCACTTATATATTTAATTTAATTTAACCTTAATTTTGTAAATTCTCTCAGGAGCATGCAGATTTATATTTTATTGCATGTTGTACCTGTGTAACAAATATCTCGCATTTTGTGAAAGCATACATGTAGAGCTTACGGACGTGCCACTTAAACTCCCTTTAGATCTGTATCTTTCTAGGGGCTGTGCAAGTTCTCTGGAAAACCAAAATGAAAACAGACAGCGATACCGCCGCAACATCGCATTTCAGAATTTGTCCACAACCTCTGAGGTATGTGAGGGTTTCAATGGGACCTTTTGTATCAAAACAATGGCCAGCCGGCAGAACCGAGGAGCCTGAAGCAGGCCGAAACCTCATCAGACGTGACTATCGGCACCTTCCAGACGTCAAAGCAGAGGAGAGAAAGTGAGATCCGGAAAACAAAGGTGCTTGAGGAAAGCGTACCGAAGACACGTGCCACGAAACCCAGGGGGAAGTGCGACGCGAAGATGGTGAGAAACCAGGGAGTGGCATACAGGCTAGGCCCAATGTTGTGCTTCTCCAGGTGGCAGTAGAGCTCTCGGTGGTAGTCATGGAGCAGCCGGGACAGCTGGTACATGTGGATCTGGTGTCGAGGAGATGATAGATGTCATAGTTTGGCCAGCAGAGCAGAATTTACAGTTCTGGTCCCTCAAGGCTAAAAGGTCCATACTCTGGACTCTGGAATGTGAGAATAGCCGACAGACAGAGCAAGAGTGGTCATAAAATTTTAAGCAGCTAGAGGAGCACGGTCCCACCTGCAGGATGATCATATCCGGCCGGTACTGTCTACGCAGCCCCAAGTCGTACATCAGGAAGGTGAGCATGCTGAAGGCCTCCTCCTCGTCCATGTGCAGCAGAAGAACCCCGGCCACGAAGCTCAGGCCCTGGCAGTACCCCACCTCAGAGTCCAGCAATGAGTAGGCCTTCAGCAGGTTATAAAGGGAGCGCTGGCCCAAGCCATGCTTAGCCGAGAAGTAAGGGTGCGTGGGGAAAGTTCGACCTTAAGCACAAATGGAAAAACAAAACACAAAAAAAGGAATTTGGAGATACTCCCAGAGTAATTACGCTGCCACTTTTTTGTAGAAGGTAAACCAGCAGTCATGTTAAAGCAAGACGAGGTCCACAAATAACAGGGGAACAATCCTTTATCACCCAGACAGTGCTGCATTAAAGATAATGAAAAGACACCTCTGTACATTTATAGCTTAAAACTTTATTGCAGAATTAAGTTAGCAGAATTCACAGAACACAAATTTAAATAACATGCTCTTTAACTACATCGCAGCTGTAGAATGTAGCACGCAGCTGAGGACCATCACATCATGCCAAGTCGATGTCTATCTGTCTGGGCAGGGCTACACAAATGCATGGCTGGGCCGCTAAAAAATCTATGTTCAAGCACTCATGGGCGTCTCCTAGTGTCTGGGCCCCTAAATGTCTTCCCCTGTTCCAGAGCGTGTCCTGTTCACCTAGATCAATGAGGATGGCATGCTGTTGGGAAGTAAGCTGGCCGAGGAGGTCCCTGTAGGGGGCATCCCGGCCGGTGTGACGGCAGGGGATCCGCTGTCTCAGGAGGTGCTGCTCTGAGAGGAACCTCCAGATCTCGCCACGGTGACTCCTGGGGACACCTGGCCAGGGGTGGCATGCCAGAGAAGGTTATGTTTTCAGTAGCCATGCTTTCACTGTTGCTCTTCGTATCATGTGTTGAGTTACGACTGTCACTTGTCCTTTCTCATGGCTTTTAGCTCTCTGGCATTCGTGCCTGCCGACGTTTAGGCTTACATCCAGTTTCGGAAAAATGACACCATTTGACACTTGACCGCGCAAGAACCAATTTCAGTGCGTAATAAAGATATTGCTGCTCTTCTGCTATAACCAATTGAGTATCAAATTTCAGGTCTCAGAGAATATGACAAGTCAGGCTTTTGTGCTTCTATAAACAATTAGGACTGGTGGACCAAGCATGAGGTTCTGCAAAGCTAAGGAACACGCACTTTTTCGTTCATATTAAATATTTTGCTGTCACCATTAGGTAAAAAAACATCAGGTAAAAAGCTGGTCTCTCTCTGCTCATCCTTACCTTGCCACACGGCACTGTGGATCTTCTCCATGTCAAACTGGACTTTGGTTCTCCCTGTGGTCCCCAGCATCTGCTCCCACACCACGGTGACATCCTTCAAGCATGGCGTGAGCTCCTCATAACCTAGCTTCAGCCGCTTGTTCTGGAGGTCGCTCTCAGAGGCTTGGGAACAAGGTGCTGGTCAGGAGCCCACGAGGGCTGGCTTAATGGCCGGCAAAGGTCAGACTTCTGGAAAGTTCCGGTGAAATCCGAATATTTAAGGCATACCGGGGTGTATAGAACTCATTTGACACCAGCACTGAAGAAAGAAATGAACGTGCTTTGCGGTATCTGTACACAGAAGCCTTATATCTTTATTACAACGTTAACATGAACCATCGAGTGATAAATACACAGGAACAGGAGCTGTTCTCACTCCTAGAGTCTAGTAGGAGGGTTTTGTAGCACCAGAACATTGAAGAGCAGATGATGAATAGCAGTAGAACAGCTTTTCACTGCCACCCACATCATCAGCAGAACCTTATTACTTACACCTGCACCTTGTGTGAACCATTGCACTTCTGTAGTTTATTTATAACTGATTTGTGCACTATTCTTGTACCAGCTGTGTTTGAACAAATACGCACATGGCCGATGAAACAAATCTTCTTCCAGATATAGCTCCATGGAGGTCTCAGGCTTCCCTGCCCTCTGATCACTTTTTGGGGTATGACAGATGCTATCTTGACCCTACTGATCCTCTTCGGTGACTGTAAGGTGCCTTCAAAGGCACTTATATCATATGTGGTGCACCTGGTTATACTGGTAGGAACAGAAGGAAGGACACGGAAGGTGAGATTACTGTCATTTATATCTTCGCTACCTACAGGCACTTCTGGGTGCCACAATCAGGTCGATGTGGGACAGTTTGAGATCCTTAGATAGGGACATCTACGTGTATTGTTCTCTATCTGCAAGAACTTGATGATTACCGCATCTGAGGAACCAAGGCTTTTCGGTTCTCCAGAGGGCTGACATAACTGCCCTGCCAAAGTGGAGAGGAATTATGGGAAACATCTGCACCTGGACCAGTTCCTGGCTGCTCTAGAAAAAACACGGCAACTTCACCGGCATCCACCAAACCCCCAAACTAGGAGGCGTAAGACAGCAGCTCTTCACTAAAATGCCGATACAGGAAATTGTATTTTTCACTCGGCTTGCATGAGAATCTAGGATGCTAGGAGGTGCATTGATGCGCAGTGCCTCTGCTCTGCTGATTTTTACTGGATTGTAAAGGAGACCATCACCAAAAGGGGGCCGCCCTGGTCATCGGCCACCAGGAAGAAATGATATCGCTAAGGATCAAGCAAAGAAAATGTTACAAAATGGATGACATAATTATGGTCCACATGCTTCCCTGTCTCCTCTGTGTCTGCACGCTCGAGGTAAGATCTCCTCTAAAATAGGGACAGCACCTTTAGGGTCGGTGAGTCACCAGTCAGGCCTTTCCAACACTGATACTCTCTTTGAAAGCCCCAGCGGAATGATGTGGGCTGGCAAACCCCAGCTGGGAGGTGGTCAGCCGGTCGGGGGTGACGCCATCCTCCAATGTCATCCACCTCAGACACGCTTTAAGATTTAGATTGACTTCCCCGATTGCAGAGGGAAACTGTGGGATTACAAAAGTGCCTTCAAAACACTCATATGTGTTGCACCTGTGTATACTGGTATAAATGGCTGAAATTAGGTCATGGTGGGTGAGATTATTGCCATTTAGATCATCACTACTGGGTGCTACCGCTGGCACAGTTCAAGGGAAGATTCTTAGATGGCCGCATCTACACCCATTGTTCTCCATGTGCAAGGACTTCAGGCGGTTGGCGGTGTTTGAGGAGCCAAGGCTTGGGCACCATCACGTTGACACTCCCTCCCTGTCGCAGAATCTCACGGAAGCCTCCATCCCATCCCTGTCCCCATCACCCATTCCACACTCACCTTGCAGCTTCTGGTTCTCCTTCTCCATCCTCAGCAACAGGATCTGCTGCAAGATGGCCTTCCTCCAGCGTTCCCTCACGAGCGACCCCCTCCGCCTTGCCGGACCCTCGCCAGCCTCCCTCAAGGACAGTCCACCCTCCGAGCTGCCCCCTCCCTCCACAGAGGGTCCGCTGGCTGTAGAGGGGCGAGAAGAAAGCACTGAGCTCCCCACTGAGTCACCATGAAGAGGGCAAGAGTTTCTGGAAGGTTCCTTTCTTGGGCAGAGTGACAGGTAAGCAGGTAACCCATAATGTAATCTGAAAATAAAAAATTTTAGATTAAATCTCTGAAATTATCCATGGAACACGCTGAAATAAAATGTATGAACATCATTCTGGTGGAGTAACTTTTATCCATTTTGCAAGATCTAATCCTGCACAGGGTCATGGGAGAGGCCTTGGACAAGATGCCAGCCAATCGGGCTGCAAACTGATGGTACTCTTACTGCATGCTGTAAAAGCAATATAATATATAACGTAGGACGAACATGCAAACCACACACGCGGGGCAGAGGGGGGATTCGACCCACCAACCATGGAGTTTTTGAAGCAGCAGCGCCACCCATTGAGAGTCATACACATCTGCAGGGAAATCTACAGTGTTTTTTTCTTCAACAGAATACTACAAAGAACTACATTCTAATAATAATAGATACTTTATCAATCCCCGTCGGGAAATTGTCTTTACGCCTCCCTCATCCTGCCCTTTGTAGAGTAAGCTGTCCACAAAGGGCAGCCACCCATAGCAGCACCCAGGGGGCTGGGGGTTAAGGACCTTGCTCAAGGCAGCCACAGACATGTTGAGGCTGGATTTGAACCCATTTCCTTGTGATTACAGGCACACAGGCTTAGCCCACTGAGCCAGACACTGCTTCTTCACAGAGTCCTTCCCTTTAACGATCACGCGTGTGAATCACCGTCACGTTAATTAAAAAAAAAAAAAAAAAAACGACTTAATGCATGACAATGGCATAGCAGGAATTTTTGATCTAGACTATGAGGGAAAAAAATGCCGCTGTATCACATATATTGTGTTTCATGAAAGTTATGGCAGATTTTGACTCTGTTTTGACCTGCACGTTTCTGATCATGTGATAAACAAACCCCAACACCATAGGATGCCAGTGAGGATCAGTCATTATAGTGGCCTGGGTGTGTTTGCTGAGACGGAAACGTTAAGCTGAAGGTCTACATGGCAGGTGGTATGCGGCGAATGCGAACCCGTGATGCAGAGATAAACTGCAAATGGAAAAGGGTGTGTACTGGCAAGAGGTAACGACTCACGCCGACACCCAGGGGGTGTACATCTACCCTTCGCTCAAGCAGGGGGAGTTTGTCCCTGGAGCCGCTGGGAGTTAGGGGCCCTGCTCAAGGGCCCGAAAGTGACATCACTCTGCCAACACAGGGATTCAAACTAGCAACCTTCTGATCACAGGCACAAAACACCAATCTACTAAGCCACACCACCCACACTTCACCCCTGGTTCCAGGAGTATTCTTGGAATCTTAGCCTTACCCTGGTGCCACAGTACACAGCGTAGAGATTAAAAACCATCTCCATTCAGACGGTCAGGAAGACCAGGACCAGAAAAGTGTGAAGCTTCTGGTCATTAGCACAAGCTAACGCTGATTTCTGTGAGGACAGCATATAGCGTGATGCTATTTCAGTGCTGGGATGATGCAGCGACACAGTCATCTCTAGCAAGCGTTTAGTTTCTGGTCTGTGGCAGAGCTTGCTAGAGATTAACAACTCTGTGCCTCTTTAGTACCACGTTGCGGCGTGAGCAGCAGGCCGGGGCTTGCCGGGAATCAGCAGGCAGACACGTACACATCCGAAACACGGAGAGGAATTCTGAAACGTGAAAAAACAAGCGTGGGCTTCAGGAAAGCCAAGCATCCAAAAGCAGTGTGCTCACAGGCAAGCATGTGTGTCTTGGTCGAGAATCGGTGTGTGTCTGTTTATGAGTGTTTGTGTGAATGTTGGATTAAATTCTGGACTAATCAGTGCATTCCTTACAAATATTACAATCAACAGCTATTAAGACTTAAGTCAAAATACTTGTAAACAGCTCAGTGAACAAAACGTAAACTGCCACCACAAGTCCAGTCCTGTGCAAAAGTCTCAGGCTGCCAAAGAAAATTATCTTGAAATTATGTTGATGTTTTCATACCATCAAAGTGTGTCAATTTGAAACGTCTCCTCAAATCACCCCTGTATTTGCAATAAACATTCCAATACACGCATGAGTTTGTTCAACTGGACAACAGTCGCACCTTGTTTGGTGACTTGACACGTTACAATAACTCCTCAACCAGTGTAAAAACTGGAAAGAGACTGGGCTGAAATACACAGATCCTTGTTAACATGACTTACGCCCCTCATACAAGTTCTTGTGGGTGAGAGATACCACCACACCCACACAGAGCCTTTCTTCTGCAGGATTTAGATGCTGTGCTTTTGTTCTGGGGTTTACCTTCGTTTGGGCTCGACCGCCACACCCAGCCTCTGCCCATCCGGGTCCTGTACGGGGAGGCAGGTCCGTCAGACCCCAGGCAGCAAGATCTCTGAGGCAGGACAGGGTGTGTTGACTTCGCTGGGCGCTCAGAGTCGACAATTTATCTTTTATACCTCTGGCACCGGTATAATTAAAGATCAGTTTTAATGCTGCAGCAAATCTACGCAGCTAATGCTAAATAAGCCCTCGCCTTTCTCTGCGATAATCCACATAATCGCATGTAACTTTATACGTCTTAGAGGGTTAGGGAGTCACAGCCGCCTGTAAGGGTGGGGTCCATTTTGGCCTTCAGCTGAGAATCAATAAAAGTTGCAGGTGAGGCCTTTCGTGTCCAGCGGGGGGGGCACAGTAGCCACAGGGACTGTCAAACAACAGATTAAATCCCAAAACCTCCAATTTTAGGAGTAGAAAGACGCACTCAGAAACGCTAAACACACTGTAAATATGGGATGAATCGAAATTATGGTCTGGCTGAGATACAAATCACCTGGATCATAACAGAATCAAAATCACACAAAAGTTGTAACAAAACGCAATTCCAGGGGCAGGAGCTCACACCACAGGCTAAACCTGGAACGTGTCTGAGCAGGGAGCTGAATGACAGTTTTCTGTAAATGCAGCTCAGCAAACAGACACTGTGTGATATGTTGTTACAGTAAAAGTGCCCTCACTATGACATCGTTATAAGCCATCCATTGAATGTCAATATGACCGTGGCAGCTTGTTTTTTTTTTGGTTTTTTTGTTTGTGTTACTATGTCAAGTGAAACCTTCCTTACAGACCTGTATTTGGTGCATGATACACTTACATCTTTCTCGATATTGATAACATTTTATTATATCCTCCTGAGATCCTACCCATTCATTTATATCCATTCTAGTGGACATTTTGTTTTTGCATCTATCTTTTCACTGATGTTAGGAAACGTATTTATTCATGTTGTACACTAAAGAGGACATGCTGTGAAATTAAAAATAAATTTGAAAAAATCTAAACTGTAAGATGTCTTATTTCCTCCAAAGACAAATAACCTAAAATTAAAGGACACTTTTTTCCTTGGGTCTCAGGAGGATATTATTACTATTATTATTATTATTATTATTATTATTATCATTAGGCTTCCTGAAACGCCTTATTTGCATGTGCAGGTTAGCACAAATAACCAGTATTTAGCAATTGCGGTCACTGGAGCATTTATTGCCTGCCTGTGTTAAGATGACCCCGCGTTCACCTCTCAGGAATGCTTTATGGCGCGGCTTGGACGCCGAGTCGCACCGGCACGGACAACGCGGCACATTGTGCAGGTCCAGCACCCACGGCGAATCCCGTTCTCCATCCCGCGGAAAACCCACATGCCCTCACACCGGCTTCCATCTGTGAAAGTCATCTTTTTTGGGCACACCTTACCACCCGATCCGCCTGGGAAGACACCACTCCCTGCACGCATGGAACCCGAAGGCACCGCATCCTCAGCAGAGGGTGCATTTCGGCCCCGCCCATCCACGCCCGGTTCCACAAACTTCTGATACACGTCTGGACTTACCAGTATATCTAGGAGGGGCGCTACAGGGCCTCTGGGATGCAGCCACCCTCAGAAAGATCTTCTGCCTCCAGGGCACAGCGTGATGCTGAGAGTTGTCGTCAGAGTCCCCGACGGTGTCCAGGCCAGAAGGATCCGGCACATCGCTGGGGATACGGACAGGACGGTCACCTCTCCGCTAACAAAGAGAGCTACTCAGCAAAGGTGCATGTCAAATCCTACAGGGTCTACAGGAGCAGCGTAGCGTGCGTACTCCCAGCATACTAGTTGTTTGTACTTGCGTAAACCCTTAAAATGATGTTGAATAACGGCTCAGAAACAATTTAAGTTACGAACAGCCGTTCAGAACGTATCGGGTTAAAGAGTAGAGGAGCGTAATCTAATTCCTATTGACCAAGGGAGAGGAGGGTAAATTTTAAAGTACAGTTAAAGGAATCAGCCGTATTACAAGGCGACCCTTAAAAACCTTGCATTTGCCAAGATTGCGTACTAAAATATACATTTCCAGTGGGAAAAGTAGGGTTAGGAGAATGCGACTCCACAGCTTAGGGCGGTTGGGTTTCTTCATTTGTCCAGGCATACATTACTATTACTTTTTAATTTATTTTGTGTACGGTTGTTTTCTGAGTTTGCATCACATTTCAAAATTATGGTTTTATTGTATGTCAGATGCTGGCTTTTTGCATAACCCATCGACAGTGAACAATTCCCACCACAAAGTACCAAAAGTACCTGGAGGAGCAGCAAAGCAGACGTAGTATCTTCCGTCTAACAAAGTGAATTAAGTAGTAAAAACAGTTATATCACTGGCCAATAATATAAGCAATAAATAATAATAATAATACATTAATAAATTCATTCATTCATTCATTTTCCAAACCGCTTATCCCACTGGGTCGCGGGGGGTCCGGAGCCCACCCCGGAAGCAACGGGCACGAGGCAGGGAACAACCCTGGACAGGGGGCCAGCCCATCGCAGGGCACACTCACACACCA
>JABFEA020000017.1:3711404-3731458 GCA_019775915.2 Cyphomyrus plagiostoma | reverse complement strand
CTTATGCTCCGTGATGAGTCCTGTACTGTGTGATGAGCCTTATGCTCCGTGATGAGTCCTGTACTGTGTGATGAGCCCTGCGTTTAACCCTGAACTATGGGATGAGCCCTGTAACAAGCCTTTGAAATAAACCTGTCAACAAGGCCCTGCCCTGAAGACTGCCATTGGTTTCTTTAGTTAACTTTGGTCCAAACAAGATTGCAGAAACACAGCAAAGAAATTCAGGTGGTTTACAGTAAAGACTGTGAGAGCAGATGACAATAGCAGCATGAGCAAGGTTAGCGTAGGGAGATCTAGGTGAGCCATCCCCCCCCCCCAGCCGCAGTCTCAGGCATTTCTGGACAAGTTGCGCCTTGTCCAGGGTAGATGTGTTGCATCAGGTGAGGTCGTCACAAAACAGTCCCATAGTGTTTCATTCTCTGTGCTGCACGACTACAGCAATAGGGTCCTCTGCTCCCACAATATTCCCTGTCCAATTTTTAAGCATTTACCAACACATTCCCTAACAGTACACTACAGTGATGATGTTTACTGTTTAGTTGGTAGTTTAAAATAGTGAGTTCATTAATTATAACTGCACATATCGCAATATCATTGCGCCTGCATTAGTGCATATCAGGGTTTGGGTAATCCATCCATCCAGCTATTATCATAACTGCTTAATCCCCACGGAGTTTGTGGGGGGCCTGGAGCCCATCCCAGGAACAACAGGCACAGGTGGGAACCGACCCTGGGCAGGTGCCAACACTCCGCAGGGCGCACACACTCACCCAGCCACCCTCACACGGGGCCAATTTAGACACGCCAATCAGCCTACCCTGCATGCTTTTGGACTGGGAGGGGGAAACCAGAGCCCCTGGCAAAAATCCATATGAACACGGGGAGAGCATCAAACTCCACACAGAAAGGCCCCGGGATCGAACCCGGCTAGGAGGCAGCTGCACTAACCACTGCGCCCCCACGCCATCCTGGTTTTGGTCATTTCTAATATTAAAAATTACAATTTAAGAAGCTCACGTTTTCTGACATGGCATGGCGTTAAATATCACAGTGAGACATTAATGTGACATCAGATCAGATTAAACATCCCAAGTGACATATTTCACGTTCGGGCAAAAACAACCTTGATTTTGAAGAAATATTGTGACCTGAATGTTATCGAATGACAAACTCCACCCCCATGATCCTGACCAGAATAAACCATAAGATGGACAACTTGAGGAAATGCTGAATGCAGGTTTATTAAGCTGGATTCATATCCTACGTCATTTTAGAAAAATCTCAGATTGCATGTGGGCTACTTTACACGCACTGGAACAAAAGGTGAAACAGAGGAAACCCTCTGTCAGCTCGTCCTGCCTCGGAAGGAAAATGGTCAGGCGGCTCGGGAAGTGTGTGGCTCACGGTACAATGACGGCACCTGATCCCAGACGCTTGCTTTCATTTTGCCAGTTGTGGCCACAGCTGTTAGCCCATGACGCTCAGCCCCCAGAGCAGCTCTGGCACATTTCTACACAAGAAAACAAACACTGCTGGGGGGGGTTGTGTAACTGGAGACCGAACACGTCGTTTCTTGCATGGACTCAGTGTTCGTGTCTCTCAGCGCTTGGGATTCCGCAGTACAAGTGTAAACAAAAAACTTTCAGTTCGGACAAACTGAGAGCCTAAAAGTTGTGGCATAAGGTCTACGGGTCCAGAGCCGAGGGAAAGAGGAACTGCAAGCCTGTAACATCTCAGCCTGAGCTACAAACCTGCCGAGAACTAAGGCTGACATTCCAGTCTGCATGGGAGCCGGAATGGCAAGCAGACGGGCCAATCACGGCACTCACCTTCGACACCCAGCTGAAGAAAGGTGCCATGTCCCAGCTTGGATGTTTCTCCTCCCTTCGTCCCTCCAGTTTTTCTTTGTTTATCTCTGCCGTATCTTTTAGCACTGAAACATTGCCCCTGGCTGACTCCTGTCTTTTCCCCCAGTCTGCTAGGTCCACTGGGCCACTTCCATGCAGGGCTTCAGAGACGTTTCGCTCCTGCTTTCTTCAGGAACTGCTGTGAACTTGTTCCACACCCCCAACTCCCACACACACACTTCTGTGTTTCGCCTCAGTTGTGAATAACACACTCCCCTGCTTGCCTCCATGGCAGCTCACTGATGATGTCACTCTCTGTTCTATAGCCGCCTCCCTCCCCACCGGTACCTGCTCCCCAGCTCTCAATCTGCTCCCTGGTTCAGCGAAAGGAAGGTGGGCGTGTCCTGTCAGCTGGATCCACCCCCACCCTCCTGAAACTCACATGCCATTTGTCCAGCTGCTCTGTGCCCGACACACAGCCTGAAACTACTCTTCCGGAAACTTGCCATACCTTTCTGAACAAAAAAAAGAAGCAGTCAATAGCTGAGTAAATCTAAATATGTGCAAAAAGTATATACATAAAGTATGTACGATATATAAAGTATGTACATAAAATATGCAAATTTTATAAGTATGAACTGTATATAAAATATTAGATAAAGTATGTACGATATATAAAGTATGTATGTAAAGTATGTATTGCACATAAAGAATGCAGATAAAGTATATACTACATATAAAGTATGCATTAGAACCTACCATTTTATCTTTAGAACTCTTCAGCACCCTAGATCAGCATTTCCCAATCCGGTCCATGGGGACCCACAGACATCAGGGAGCTTGGAGGGAACAAAAAAACGTGAACCAAGGACCGGGTTGGGAAACATTGCCTGAGATATCTGGAAGATAATAAATTGATATGGACAGCAAACTTAAATAATATAGCAATAATACAACCAGTTTAATCAAAGTTCAGTACATAGGTATATACATTTAATAGGTGACAGTCTATAAAAATGACAATTTTTTATTCAGTTTTTCATTTTATCAAGCTTATTTCCATTTCTTCACACATATTGTGCTATCACAGCATGTCTTTGTAAACAGAAGCAGAGGGAAATATTTTGTCGGTAAACAAACACTTAGTAGTTACTAAGCAAAATATGAATTACTATGCAAGCATATTTAATCCTTCCTATTACAAGAAATGAATTCATAATTATAAAGCATAACATATTTATCATGTTAGTAAAATATCAAGTTGATGTGTGAACGTTCTCCTATACAGGAAAGGTACAGGAAGGTACGCTGCTCTTTAACTCTACGAAGCTGTAAAGTAGCGCACTTTTTATGGTTATGATGTCATCATTCGGCCATGCCCGGCTTTGCCCTTGTGTGAGGAAGCGCTCTCTGGGTTCGGCACTAGCAGACGGCCCAACGGCGCCCCCTGTCTTTCAGATGACATGGCTGGAGTGCTCTGCACAGGCTTCTTTGTTTGCCGCAGAGCATGAGCAGACAATGAGGCCTCGAATGATTCATGCGGGGAAAATCAGGAGCCGGCCGATCCTGCTGTGTTCGTGCACACCTCCCCCAGCGCCCGAGGCGGTACTAGGCCCAGAGCGCTCTTTGATCCCAGGCTCCCTGCCTTCCATACATGCTTGAGTGCGGGTCCAAGTAAGGTGTAATTTGAGCTTTTGAGTTTACATTTTTTGAGCTTACGAGGTGCATTAGACTCACACATTGGGGCAGAACTGCCCTGCACATCTTTTACATGATTTACGGTCAATGGTAATGGACACTGGCCCAGACCTTATTAAAATCAACAACTGTCATAATTCCACAGCTGACGCTGAACAGGTGTGCTGACATACAACACGACCATCTCAATTCTCACTTCTATCTTTGGATGGAACTGGGCTCCCTTTGTTAAACTATTTAACCCATTAATTATTTCAGCTGTAACTTCTGTCAATCTCTCTCAACATACCCAGTCTTAAAGAGCACGTCGTTCATTCATCCTGCAGAGACCGGCCTATACTTCCAGAAGGCCTTCCCGGAATTGACAGCATTTACAGAACGAGAGCAGTTCTGTCGGTAAGCGACTGGGAGTGGTTCACACCCCGGGCTTGATCTTTAGGTGTTCGTTAAATCAAATTAACATGCGGTTCCTTGACATCACGCGATGGGCAGTGTTCCCTGTTCTGTTTGCTGCCGTAGCAGCCGACAGAAGTGGTTTTATCGGCTGCGGGTGTTGAAGCCTTCAGGACTTAAGCTCCACGACCGAACATCCACCGCAGGTCAAAAGCACTCTGGGCCCATTATTACAAGCACATTGCAGGGAGACACCCCAGGCTGAAATCCGAGCATCCCCCAGGAGCGTCCAACATTCAGGGAAAAGACAGGACTCATTGTTAAAGCAGTAGCTATTTAAGGCACGCAAGCTTTGCTGATTTAAAATCGGATAAATGCAAGCAGTGCAGGTAGAATCCCATGTCATACCCTAGGTCTGCCCACACTGTCTGGGACAAAGAAAAACTGCCTTGCTAAGTGGACAGCCCTAGCAAGTTGCCTGTCACCTAATGGGTTGACTGGCACTGAATACAAAGGTTTGTATTCAGGAAAAAAAAACATCATATTTACTACACTGGAAGATGGACCTTATCGATGTTAATATTCAAAGTCATGAAACTGACTTACTGAATAACTAGCTACAGCTTTAAAACATGCTGCGAACATGACAGTAGAAATACATAAAATTTCATCTTAGCCTGAGCCACAGGGAAACGCCAGCATCAGACTAGCATGTACAAAGGTGTGTGATTCATGCACGGGAAATCCACTATCGCCCCCTAGCTGCCAGTCATTAAGCACATCTGTTCTGATGTGAATCGGTCAAGGATTAAACAGAAACACCACAGCTAACAGAAGGCAGTTTGTGATTCAATGCATTTTTATATTTTATCATTCTAACCACAAGAGAAAAAGTCAAATAAATAAAATATTTTGCCATCTGATGCAGCTTCCGAATGCAGTGACCTTACAAATCACATAAGTACAAAACACTTAATATCAAAACGGAACTCATACATCACAAATGAGCCTCACTTCCCCCCCCAAAATACACAAAACAATATATGCTAAAAAGTAGATGGAAGCATTTTTAATCATAAATGCAAAACGTTTAGGTGTGAAAAATATATGCCTTGTTCTTATTTTGATAATTCAAAAATTATGAGACTAAGGCGAATACATCGGACTTTACTGCTATACAGTCCAGATGATGTTACTGGCCCAGGAACTGAATGCATGATTAACACCAATGTTTCCCTTAGAATACAGCAGTCCTTTGGACACAGGTGGTACTTATTAACACCACAGCGTTGTGGGCTGGACCCACGACTCACTGGACCATCCAGAACAGAGTTAGTTAGGTTATCTGGGTAGGTTCTGAGGTCAAGGCAGCGACTGGATCAAGATGATCTTCTCGTTGATGCAGAAACGGTGCAGCACTGACATCAGGTTCTCACCGCACCGTGACACCTGCCGCTCCATGGCCAGGCGGAAGTCCTCCTTCACGCCCTTGGTGATGCCCCGGGTGACAGTGTGGTGCCTGGGCGGGAGGGGCAGGCAGGCAGAGATATCAGTGAGGTGACACGAAGAGAGAGAGAGGGAGAGGGCGAGAGAGGAAGCCCCAGGCTAGAGAGCCAGATCAGTGAGCGCATGCCTCAAACTCACTGTCTGTAGGGTCACGTCTTCTGCCCCCCATCACTGCGGCCATGGGCCTTGCGTTAGCCTCGGCTAACATGCAAACATCCTCCCCCGTGACCCATTACAAATTAAAGTTTACAAGGGACTTCAGGAGAAGAAAACAAAAATCACTGGGGGGAAAAACACCTTCTTTACACCAATCACTGCAGAGACAGTGTGCCATTTGATTAAATTGCCACGTTTTTCTTTTGCAGGGAGAAACCAGTAATATACATACTTTGGACCCAAAGAGATGTGCATGTGATACATTAGGCTCACACCACAAAACAGCCATGAAGAACGTAATGAAGTCTACTGTGAAGTCATGCAGGAGAGGGACTGTGTTTCAGAGAACGCAGACAACGAAAAGTCAAGGCGGCCAGTGGGGTGGAGGAGTGGGGGGAAATGAGACCAACAGGTCCAGGACACAGTGGCAGACTTGTCTGTGTGCTCAGGGAGCACATCACCCAGCACGGCAGACACAGACCTAATACCGACATTTCACTGACTGATATACTTCAATACCCAAGAGCTCTGCCATCTTATACGGACTGTACCATCAAATCAGTACTGAGGGGATTGTTCAAGCACAGAAAAGTGCATATTGCTACATTTCATGTGGAAGGCCAGATAAACTACAATTTATTTTCTGAATCGAGCGTGCATTTTGAACAAGGGGGCGCAAACCTTTGCCCATTACAATGTATGCCACATCGGCCTAAGAAAATGCAGTGGGAGGTATGAATTCTGATACTTTGTTTTATAAAGACTGAAAGTCCAGTTTCTGGAAAGGGCAGGGTAGGGCCTGCATTGTACACAGCGTGTCTGAGTATGAGCAAGAACAAAGAGTAAAACAGACAGATAGTAGGAGAGACATTTACCCCCTCCCTCCCCCAAAGAGTCATAAATCCACACAATACTCCTGTTTGGGGGAGAGGGGGTCAACGATCAGGCCAATTATGCAAGGTAACCATACCTCTGTAGGATGAAGACCATGTGACAATGGAAACCCAAACAGACTGTATACAATCACAACACAGCGCAGTCAAAAAACGGATGCCATGGCTTGGGGGGGGGGGGGTGGGGGTGGAGATAATAATAATAAAAAACTCATGTTTACGCGGCACGGCGGCAAAGCAATGGACTGTAGGACTAACGAACGAACAGAAGAAAAAAAAACAGGAGGATGAGCGGTCTGGGTGGTGGGCAGGGGTACCTTTCAGCGGTCTGTGCCCCTGGAAGCAGCAGGGTACTAAAATCCTGGGATACCAGCCCCAGGGCAGAGCTGGGGTTCCTAGAGACAGCAAACACCATGATTTAACACCTGGAACTGGCTCCACGTACACCCACAGACGACAGGCCCACAGAACTACGCAGAGAGGCCACCAGGCAAGCAGAGAGGAGCACCACCGGAGCCGTACACGAGCGTGCCTTCAACACAGGGACCTCATCGACCCAGTGTTTCAGGAGGAGGACCAGCAATCAGCAAAAGCCGGACAAGAAGGATCCTGAAGGACATAAACGGCGTATGGACACACTCACGGCGATTGTGAAGGACCTACGCTGACACGCTAACTCGGGATCCTGAAAATGAGGAAGTTGGAGGTCTAGGAAATTCTTATAGTCTTGTAGACAATAAGAGGCCATCTCACTGCGCTGGTCACGCACAGCCAAAGACAAGCACCAAATTATACAGCGAAGTCCAAGCTAACTGGCTTCTGGAAAAACAAAATTCTGAAAGGGACCTCTGAGGAGGTTCTGCATATATGGGCTAAACTCAGTGAGATATCCAGCCATATCTGCCCAGAGTAACAGGGGCGGCAGTGGAAGACTCTCATAGTGACCAGGTCTTCCCAGCTAACTCGGTGCGTACAGGCATCATCTAATGCTATAACGCTGAACATAAGGAGGTACGCAAATGTGACTAACAAACTGACATGCACAGACATGCACAAGACTGCCTCCCACAGGCCGGCCACATTACAGCCCATCGATTTTCCCCACAGTCCCAACTTCATCCAGAAAACATAAGCATCCCTCAAGCCTTGACCTTCAAACCCTATGTAAGACTTACTGTTCCTGGTGTTGCATTACTGAGGAAGAGATGCAGCGTGGGTGGGGTACTTACTTTATGAGCATCCCCTGATTTGGCAGCAGTTCCAGCTGGATCCTACCCCCCTCGTTGGTGCGTAGGTAGGCAAACTCCTCCAGCATGTCGATGTCTGTGTGGAGCGGCAGGGTTCAGGAATAAGAAGTAGATGAAAGACACAAACCACAAACCAAACAACATCTAAGATGTCATATTTCAAAGGTGCATCGACCAATAAGGGTCAAGTTTGGCCTTGACCAAGTATTCACAGGCAACGTGAATCTGACAATGAACTACTAATTCTTCAAGAACTAGGTCTGGAACTGCTTCTCCTGTATCACATGGAAAGGATACTGGTGACATAGTTGAAGAAATTCTCATACTGGAAGCTCCCCTGCTGGCAGATCTTGTCGACTGCCTTGAGGAATAAGCCTTCCCCGAGCGGCCAATCATGTTGCAGGAGAACAATCACGTGACCGAGCGCTAGGTCATCCCTGCTGTCTGTAAAGGCTCGCAGCTGTTTGGCATTTCATACAGAAGAAGAGAGAAAGGGGCATTACATTTAAGGGTGTGTGTGTTTGCGTGAGTAGTACTCCTGGGTATTATATTAACAGCCTGTGACTGTATAGCCAACTCAAAGATGTGATCATTCCATGGTCACTAAAACATAAAGCCACAGTCAGAACAGGCTCTATGGTCTTCATACCTTGAAGCAGGCCAACATCAGCTGCAGGCAGAAGGGCATGATAGCTTTGCCAGTGCATGGCAGAAGCCGCAGGTCGTTGCCTGGGGAAAAAAAAAACACATTAAGAACTTCATATATGGAATCAGATCCAAAACAGAACAACCTTCACCTCATGCTAATGGTATAGCAAGCATGACTAAGCTCTCCACCTGTGCTTCAGGTTCAGTTCTTCGGCAAGTAGAACTCTTTAAACTCGAGTAGACTAAAATTACCCAAATTTATAGCACAAGCTTCCTTCGAATGCCCACACGGACCATGTGACAGCAGCTTACCCTTCCGAAACTTGCCCCTGACCCGGGTTTGATCCTCAGGGGTCCTGTAGGGGTCCTGGGTTTGAGGCACAAGTACGCTGACCACATCCAGCAGCTTCTCACAAGCCATCTGATAGTGGCCCGGCCAAGGAGAGAGATACACACAGCGACATCCAGAATTAAGGCAAGAGGGATGATGAGCAGGTAACCTGAACTGACAAGCCAAGCTAACAGGATGAATCTCTCTAAAACCCCTTCTGCATTCAGGTAACATGTATGCTGATGATATATGCAGGATAGACAGTATCACTGGGGGAAAAAACAGTTTTAAAAAAAAAAAATTTACACAGAAGACAGGTGCCAATGAGTGAAGTGGGTGTTCGTACCCGGTACTCCCCAAGGGCATAGTGACAGGAGGCGAGCTGGATGAGGGCCCGCTGGTGCTCCAGGCTGCCTTGGGGGGACATAGGCCCTTGCTGTGAGGCTTGGAAGGAGGCCATCTGATGCAGGCTGCTTAAAGCCTTCCTGTACTGCCCCTGGAAACACAAAGGTAGCAGGTTCAGAGTCACAAGTCAGGTGTGCACCATGGCTCCATCCTTGGAACAATATCAATATTTCAAGTTTTCAAATAGAAGTTGCCTTCTCAAAAATACCAATCAATTTAACTGTTCATTGCAATCTGAGGATTAGTAGCAGTATTTTTTTTTACTTTTTTACTGGCAGACAGGAGGTTTTGATTCTCTCTTCTCCACATACCTGGTAGATAATCATGTCTGTGAGGAAGATCCTGAGCCAGAGCCAAGTCTCAGTCTTCCAGGAGGAACAGATTTTGTTGAACTCTGCATGAGGAATATAAGCGGTTTAAAAAGATGCTCATCTGTGGACAGGGGTGCAATTTCACAAAGTGGCACTGGGTTTAGTTAGTTTATAGAGACAGAGAAACATTTCACAATGGAAAGAGCCAACTGCGCGATCCTGGTGCTGCCCAGTGTACCTGACTCCAGGGCCTCATGTGAATGCAGCAGATCCCAGCTTTCCCTGGCGGCCCGGAAGCTGTCCAGCGTCTCCGCCCAGCCCGGCATGTCTGCCTTGTTCACCACGATGTGCCGCCCACGCCCTTTTCCCAGGCCGTCCTCGTCATCCGAGCTCTGGGCGCACACGCATAAACACGCTGACATTCTCATGCTGACATCCACAACAAAGCATAATGTAAAAAAATGGTGGAATGAAATGCTAAATGGCATTAGGTCTTCAATTACTGAGGGATGAAATTCAGCTCAATACCTCCCAAGTTAGAGACACGAGATGACAAGGTGAGGCACACTACCACAGTGCGTTGCTGAGAAGGCATGCAGCATGCTCCACGTTCACTTCGGAAAAATTACAGTGCTCGGCACATCAAAACAAAGCTGTCAAACCACCTAAAAAACTATAGAGGCTTTTTGTAGCTCCCAGCTGTGAAGAATCAGGGGCTCTGCTCACCATGGGTTTTTCACGGCCATCGGCTACCTTGCACTTCTTGTGGGCATGCTTGGTGCTCCGCTCCAGGTCCACTTCACTGTACACAGAGGACAGGTCCTCCAGCAGGATCCAAGGCATTGCCCCAGGGGAGCTAAGGCCTGAGGAGGCACACACCAACACCATCAACACCATCATCATCATCATCATCATCACCAATAGTCAGAACAAGAAAACAGAAACACAGTGAGATGCATGCTTATATTTGCTTCTTTCCAGCCATGATCCCATCATAGTCAAACCCTGGTTATGCACTTCCCTCACCCTGGAAAAGCGAGGGCTGCACAGTGCTGACGTAGAGGTAGACGCTCCGGAAGAGCACCAGGGTGGCACAGATGACCACCTGGCTGCGGCACCGGGACAGCGTCTCCCCCTCCAGGCCAGGCAGGTAGCGACACAGCTTCTTCATGCGCTGCAGGATCTCTGGGTAGCTCCTGGGAGATCCAGGAGAATGGATGGCATGTAACATGCCCAATGCCAGAGCTTTTCCCACATTTGCCCCATCCTGAATTCAAAGTTTGCCGCCTTGCTTTTCATTCCAGCTCTAAGACAGCATTTCCCAACCTGGTCCTCGGGGGACCCACAGACGATCCACGTTTTTGCTCCCTTTCAGCTGCCAGAAAATCAAGACCATGGAACACCTGGTACAGGTGGACTGTTTTGGGAGTCCCCAAGGATTGGGCTGAGAAAACCTGCTCTACACCACCTTGTTAAAATCCATCACACTTATTGTTTTACTTACTTTGTAATTGCACTCTTCTTAGCATAATTTGTACTTGTGTTTAATTTGTGTTTTTCCAGTGGCTATGCAGGCTACGCCTCCCCATGCGGCTCCTCCCTCCTCACCTGCTGCCCTTGTCCCCCTGCCACTCGCACCGGGCCCCCACCACGGCCAAGATGTCCAAAAGGCGCTCCCACGGGTCCGACACCAGGGAGGACTTCTCTGTCAGGCCGTCGATCACGTAGCGCTGCGAGCCTCTGGCTGTGCCGGGGGACTTGAGGCCCATGCCCTCCTGAGATCCTGGGGGGGCGAAAGGTGCAGGATGACTGGAGGCAAGGGACTCAGTATCTACGGGCAAAAATGCATGCAAGCGCACACAGTACATTCAGAGAGAGAGCCGCTGCTTCTGCAACGTAGCACTGCTTCATAAAGAAGGAACCGCACCCTGCAGCTGGCTGTCGGCAGAGGGCCCCCGTGTGACGTAGCCGATGTAGAACTCGGCCGCCTTGTGCATGTACTTGTAGAGCAGGTTGGGGGGCAGGCGCATGTCGGGAGTGTTGATGATCAGGGGCAGGACATCACACACTGTGGGAGGGAAGCAGAAAGGGTCATCTCATGCTTGCAGTTGGGGTGGGGGGGCAGGGTTCACACGGGAATTACCAAAGAGTTTCCTGAAGCAGTTGACCGGTGTGTCCAGATCTTCAATGCCCTCAGCTTCCAGCAGCGTCTCCCCTAAGCTCACCTGTAGGGGGTCGACCACAGCGATTACGCCTCATCGGCAAACCCTGCGTGTCCCCCTGTCAGAACTCCTCTAAGGGAAGTCGGGAGTTCATAACTTGAATGATAAAAGGCCAGGAGCCATTGCTGACTGAAGCCATGGAGCCCTAGGCAAGCGTCACTGCCGGTATCCCCACTGCAGATGACTTGAGGTTGTGTGCAGGGACAAGGAGCTCACAGAGCATGGCATGCACCGTGTGAGACAAATCAGCTCACTAATCCAGCATCCCTTGGAAGAGCTGGGGCCAACAGTGAATCGGTGCAACTGTTCAACTTCGATTAGCTGTAGATCTCACAGAATAAACACGTTGACACCAGCCCCAGAAAAAAGGACATGTGTAGATTTGAGGAGCTGATGACTCCACCTGTGGACATTCCGGGAGGAGGAGGAGTGACAGGGAGCTCAGAATTACTCACTCCATGCTGCACCACGGATTCAGGGAAGCGCCTCAGCAACAGCAGCAGCATCTCAGCCTTTTCCACTGTGTTGAAGCACTGCTCAGTCGCCTTGAGGAGCATCTCACACTGCACGCGGCCAGGGAGCGTCTCAAACAGGCCTGGAGTGCACACACGCACGCACACACACACACACACACATAAACACATGAGGCTGCACCTACACGAAGAGGAATTCGCGCAACGACAACCCCATAACCCAAGAGCATCTCCATCTCCTCACCCCGCAGGAACTGCGCATGCTTGTCCTGGCAGTCGTTGCGCAGTGCTGCGGTGATGACAGTGATCTCCCTCCACACCACAGGCTGATCCGGGAAGTTAACAAACCTGCGAGACCGCGGACAGATAAACCAAAACACCTACTCCAGACAGTAAAAAAGACAGGTACATTTGGATAGATAGGTGGTTATCCTAAACAATTCACTCTAACTGCAGGGTGAGCCTGTCGGTCACTCACATATCATAGAGCAGCCTGCCGGCAGACGCGGTTCTCTCCGCGTTCCGTTCGATGGTATACATTTCATACTAAAAACGGGCAACAACATAAAAATAAACACTATTGTTCGGGGCTTCCTTGCCTTCATCCTGCACCGCACAGTTCTTATACGCGACAATCTCGATTAAACTTCTAGAGCAAACTGAGTTACATAGGAAACGTTTCGGGGTTTGCGACCCACCTGTATGTTGAAATCTGACGGGTAGAGGGTGCGAGCCGTGATGAGCCAGGCTTTGGCTGCCCAGGGGTCCTCAGAAACCAGCTCTCGAGCTTTTTTCACCAAAAACTCACAGTCTGCTTGCGCCGACATCACTCTTTCAGCCACTGATTTCTTGATGGAAATGATAATCACTCAGATACCTATTAGCACATAATCGCTCTTTAGCTGCATACGAGTACTTTCCCGCTAGCGCTGACTAGCATAACACACGGCTGGCTAATTCCTCTATGCACTTACTGTGAGTGAAACATGTGTATATACTCTACCAGGCTGTTGTCAGTTAACATTAATTTATGCTAAATGGACCATAAGTTGCGCTAAAAAATTAAAATATTAATTTTAATATACTGTGGCATGGAATACAAAGTAACAAGGATTGTTGATGGCGCAAAGACATCGGTCGCAGAAGGATGATGTCATCAATTTCTATTACGTTAATCCAGAAGAGGCTGCAGAAGAGATGCCTACTACTCCGTTTATGCCGTGTAGTCAATTGATAGAAAGTCTGAAAGTTTAAAATGCACGCTTCAGCTCATGTAAACATAAATGGTTGGGGAAACAAAAGCGTTAACGTTAGAACACAATGTTTAATTGCATTATGAAAAAGGGCAAATTCTATTTACACTAATATCATGTGAAGGGGAACTGTCGCATTTGATAGCAAAAGTGAAATGCACCACGAGTAATTCTGGACATCCCAGCTTTCCCACACAGTAACCTTTACTTACAACAGAGCTCTCCAGTTCGAGTATTGGAAGGCTAGAATTTAATGCAGTTTGCAGATCCCTGTTCAAATATATCTGGTACCTATCTGATTTCAACAAAATATATAATAATGACAATCTAAGTGGTCTCAGATTATTGGTGGTTTGTTTGTGCTGAATTAAAGCATTTGTAGCACTTTAGGATAAATGTTCCGATTCAAAAGTGGCTGAGAGGTCTCAGCCTCCTGAGCATTAAAATATTTGTGCATTGAAATCTGCAAACTGCCCTCCAGGACGCAAATTATGGAACCCTGGCTTGCACACACACACATGCATAAGCACACCGGAAAGTCACAATAGTTTTTTTTATTATTATTTACTGTAATGCTTAACAGAAGGGTTTACATTTCTGCATTGGCTGGACAATGTCACGGGGTTTCTTCGTGTCCCACGTAGTTGCAGTACACAAAAGATTAGCCAGTGCTTGAGCGGCGTCGAAGGGTCTCTGTGCAGTCCACTGCATGACCGACGTCAGATCTCTCTCTTCTCCAGTTCAGTCACTGCATGATGAGAAATGGACAGAATTAGCGTCACCCACAGCTATCAGGGGCCTGGTTCAGAAAGCATGATAGCTGGATAACTTGTCGGTAGTCTGGGTTAAATGTATTCTGGGGTACCATTTATTAAATTTGTATTTAAATTTGTAATTATAACAGATTAATGATCTGGGTATCCAACAAGTTATCCAGCTAAGAAAAAACAACGCTACCAGAAAATATATAAGGTGCTGTCTTGTTCAGATGAAACATTTACAACAAATACGGTTATTTATCAGTTTTCATCACAATTAATATTTTAATTAGTTAAATTGTTATGAATACGGACAATAATCCATCCAAATTTATGTATTAATGTAACTTTTTATGTTTTAGATTTATTTTAGTTTAGATTTAGATCATGATTTATTTAATTTTTGTGGGCATTGCGGTATGATAAAAAAATATGATGGCTATTAGTTGTGATCAGGGCCGTATTTGAGGGTGTAGGCCACCTACAGCATAAAACGCCACTGTAACTATGAAAACAATGGGAGTCTCTGGACCGCGATGCTGCCATGTTGGAGTTTATTATTTAAAAGCTTGTTGGTTAAGCCATGAATGCGCTTCAAAAATACCTATGTTATATACCTTAGGTACTTATATGCCTAACCAGTAGATGGCACTGTGATCTCTGTTTTAGATAGAAGTTGTAACTATAGAAAAGGAACTGAATTTAAAAAAAAAACGTTGATTTGTGCCTCCACGAAACCTTACTAAAAGGCACCAGTACACCACAAATACTACCCCTACGGTTTCAGCACCTGGCTCTGTATGAATGTGCACCCCCCCCTCAGAAGACTGCTTTCATATTTTTATGGTGACTGTGGTCTTCATGTCACTCTTCGCTAACTTTGATCTTCTACCCGGGGCTGATGAAGATCCGCTGTGTATCTTGCAAGCCGCCACTGCCGCAGAGTGACTCAAACTCACGCTCCGTGGGTGTTTTCACCATCCAGAAGGTGCGGGGATACAACCTACTGAAAGACAGGCCCACAGCCCAGTTCTACTCCATTACCAGGAGGGGCTGGAGGAAGGAAGGTTCCCCATGTCCCACAATACACCAGAGAAGGTGGCAGATCCAGCAATGCTAAATATAAAAGCCCGTTATATAAAAGCCCCAGTCTGGGTTTTCCTTAGACATGCCACTTTGCACCACTGTATGCATGCCTTCTGATGTGTCCTGGCATTCTGTGAAGTTTATTATTAATAATAATGATACTTTATTGATCCCCATGAGAAAATTGTCTTTACGCCTCCCTCAACTTGCTCTTTGTAGAGTAAGCTGTCTATGAAGGGCAGCCACCCGTAGCGGCACCCAGGGAGCTGGGGATTAAGGGCCTTGCTCAAGGAGCCACATGCTGCCTACCATCCCAGGGACCAGGCAGTGTCAGAAAAGGTTTCCCTTTTCAGGCAACACAGCAAACCTAAGTATAAGAAACTTAACCTATGCGCAGTTTGCTTTCGTGTTGAGTTTGGTTTTCATTTTTATTTCACATCAATGTTTTGTTGTTCAAGACTTTGGGACAAAAGGAAACTGACTAAATGAATTACATGAAATATTGAATTGTAGAATACAACACAGATGTAGTACTGTGTTCTGTTTCTTAAAATCGCACAATTAGATTCTTCCTCTGCTTGAAGGACTTTTCAAAATGGAGTTCTACAAGGGTGATAAATTGCTTCCTAGAGTTAAAATTTCCTGATATGTGATGTCAATCATTTTTCACGTGGCTGGATATTTAGTAAAATCTATCGAAGAATCTTAACTCAGACTAAAGAGGAGGGGAAAAAAAGCAAAGAAAATACATGTAAACCAGAAGCCTGATGCATTTTAATGAGATGATTAATCCTAATTACAAATAAGTTACAAATTTTACAGAAACTCTGCACGCAGAGATCACTAAACATCAGTCCTAGAAACATTTGACTGACATACGAGAACATTTTACCTCCTGGTGTCTCTCGTAGGAGCAGGATTGGCATCTACATCACTGTGGATGGCTGGGCCTTCAGATGACGTTTCATTTAGGGTGATGTTCACAGACTGCGGGGCATCTGGAGGAAATATTGATCTACTGGGTCAGACGTACATTTCTGGATCCAGCAAAGAATCATCCTCTGCGTTCATTTTGAAAATGATTACACTCTATGTCTGAAGAACTTTCGACTGTATACATGCGACAGTGCATAGCAGTATTCACAGTGCACTGAGATCCTGTACGGGGCGATCTCATCATGCCCTAAGGCTGTGCGGTTCACCACACACACTGCACTTCTCTGCCATGCATGGACCTGGTGGGGGTCAGCAGCAGGTCCTGAAGGTTGTGGTGCCGTTGGGGTTCTGGGTCACGTTATTCTGGATCTCAGTCAGACCAACCACCTGGTCTGTGCGCCATGACACCCCTGCTGCTGGGCGTCCATTGGCAGCAATGCAGGTCACCAAGATGCCGCTCCCACCGCCGATCACAAGGGGCGCCGCTGACATTACTGTCACTACAGGAGGAACCGATTTAACGTCATAAACACGATGCTTTCCAGATAAACTTACAGAAAGTAGTATCATGAAAACTGGCGTGGGCACAGCAAGGTTGTGTTTCTTTTGAGCTGTGCATGACAAATACTGGACTACGCTACGTCAGTAATTATGGCTCCCATGAATCACCAAAACAGTAGTACGGGTCGCTTCACTAGCTGAATTTAATAAGCATATGAATACGGCGGTTTTATACGGATTGCTAACTTGTGGCATCACAGTACAACTCTCAAATGTTTTAATTAGGTATACTACTAATCTGTTTAATTGCAATTAGAGTGTTAATAGCGTCTGTATAGTGCCTGTTGGAGTCTGGGCCTTAGAAACTCCGCCGAGTCCGTTGATGAGAAGAGATTCACGCTTAGAGTCGCTGGAGGTGTTGCAGGTCACAAGGTCTTTATTTTTGCCAGCTGGTCAGGGAGCAACTATCAGACATACAATTTCTGCATGTACATCAAGATGCTCAAAGTACACATGTCCGGCCTTCCTTCTTGTAGCCCATTTGGTATTATTCCAGCTATATGATTACATCATTTTTCAACTTTATTTTGTGTTAGTATGGGTACTTTCCCCCCCCCCCGATCTCATCCTGGTCAGCACTTCCCTTTCTTATGGGCTAAAGATATTCAAGGACAGTCTGCATCCGTGTGCCTGTCTTCCTTCTCCGGCTTGTCCAGGTCGCCCTGACCTTACAGAGTGCTGGTCAATTTCTATTTTTGATTAGTTTCAGTCTTATGAATGTTTTTCCCCATTTTGTCAGTTGTCTGCGGCCTTAGAGGCCTTGTCTATGTATTCCACTATTTCTTAGTTGTATTCTTCTAAGTGCAGGTGTTAGTGATATCCTTTATAAGATCTGTTCTCACAATTTCCCCCTTTTGATCGCCACAAGGAGATCACCCGTAATTGGATTAATAACATGTAAGTAAGGATAAGTGTAAATTATGGAATATACTGAAAAGTAATGTAATGGAATAACATGAAAAATAATAATGAGTACATATGCGAACGCAAACTATAAGAAATAATAACATTGCACCCAAACTGTAAAATATTGGTGGTGATTAACATAAATGATCAAATTGGAGGTTAACTATGAATAAATGTTATGGTAAGTGACATAAATGATTAGTGTAGGATATAATGGATGATATAGTGCCTCAAACATGTCGGTGATGCGCCCCCCGTCAAACTTTGGTTTCCCCCTTTTGATCTCCGGAGGGAGACTCCTCTACGGCCGGGGGAGGCGCAACTCAAAATCAGTAAGAGTACACAGTTCCTCATGTTTCTCAGTGAGCAGGAGAGGCATCATGCGAGCATATGTGTCGTCCCGCTTCTCAACCACTGTAGTGATGAGCCGGACTGACAAAGCACGCAAACAAGGAATACAACAACATCCACAAGTCACGATAATGGCAGTAAAAGTAGCAAGAGATAATAACAGAGAACTCATAACACCTTTCCATTGTCTGAATGCAGCGGTCAGCCAATCGTCCCAAATGTTGTGGATGCCGGAGTGCTCATGCATTGTTTTGGAGAGAGTTTTGAGGCCCTCTAATGCCCTCGTCACGGACCCATCTGGTGCCTAATTGTTAGGGATGTAAGTGCAGCATATGTCCCCAAACATCTCACACACTCCCCCCTTCTCAGCCAGTAGCCTATCCAGCACAAGCCGGTTCTGCACTCATCAGAGAAGTGGGGCCTAATTGCTCTGCCAGGCCTGTCACAGCATCTCTGGTAAGGTTAGACAGGCGCAAAATGTTGTAGTGCACGTAATTAATGCGGTCTACATTTTTATTAGGAGTGATTGGGAAGAGGGCCGCAACCACAGGGATGTTCTCAAACCCTGCGGCCACCTGATCGGCCAATTTGAATTAATCTGGGACTCCTCTAGGGATCCCTATTGCATCGATGTAAGTGGGTGAATTCACCGTGGGGTCAAAATTTGGCGTATTGCGGGGCCCCCGTCCCCCTTCCTGTTTGGTTTGTGTGAGTCGCTTGAGATCGGTGCGTTCTCCAATTAAATTAACAGTGCCATGAGTCTTACCATGGCACAGACTCCATGGCCACTGAGGGGCATTCTGACGCGTCTCTTGTCCTGGCCAAAGAACCAATACAAGCCAGAACGGGCCCAATGGCCGATGACAACGTCACACGTGCCGTTTTGTATGGTCTCTCTGCACCATTCTGGTGGGACTTCTCCGATTGTGGGTCCTGTACCATTAAGGCTGAAGCAAAGATATTCTTCCTCCAGCAGATTGTGGGAAAACGGACCTGCCTTTGTCCTATTATGTATCGGTGGGAACAAGGAGGGCAAGGTGTCACAGCCCTGTGGGATTGCCTCTCTGGTCAATACCAACATGCAGGCGTAGCCCCAAGGATCAGAGGGATGCAGTGGGGCGGCTCCATGTACAGCTGGGGCCTGGTTGCCGCACAGGCCACACAGCCCTCCATGTTCTGTTCCCTAGCATTCTGGGCAATCCAGGCCTCCCAGAGGTTGCTGTCCTTAAGTCCTGTAGCTAGCTCTAAAATGTCTAAAGGCTTCAATCTGGTGTAATCAACTTGGAGCACTCGGGTGTCATTGGTAAATTGGAATGGGGTGACTTTCTCCACAGCAGTGGGCAAGCTTGTGGGCTGCGGGACGGGTGGAGGTGATACAATGAATTGAACCTCCACCACTGGCCACCCCTCGGACTGTGGAAAGGTTCCCAAGGGGTAACATAAATAGCAGCATTAGAAACATTTTCACAATGGATAATGTGATTAACAGCATTACAAACATCTTAAACAATCAAAAGAATTCGTAGGCCACGTCAGGTGGTGGCATCTTCAATCAGCAGGGGTAGACTGCCCTGCTGATCCGCTCAGGTCAGGGGATTATTCTCCCCTTCAGCAGGGACCTGAGCCGCGTGTAGTTCAGCCGAACTAACGCTCTGCGCTGCCTCCTTCAGGTGCTCGTGGATCTCGGCGACGGTCCACGCTGGAGGTTCCGCTGCTGCGCACTGGCTCCAGTGGAACCACGTGTTGCCTTTGCCTTTAAGCCAGCCTGCGTGCGATGTCCTCTCGGTGACTTGAAAGGGGCCGGTTCACCTGGGCTCTGACCACTTCCGTTTGATGACTTTCAGGAGGACCCACTCCGCTGTGTGTGGTTCGGCAGGCTGCTGATGTGGTCTGGCCTCCTGGATCTGTTTGGAAAAATCTGTAATGATAACTTGTAACCCATCATAGTATGCAGGAGGATCTCGTTCCCCCTTTTCATCAGAAGTCCAAGACAATCAAATCTGTTCAGCCTCAAGCAAAGGAGACTGAGGGGGGACATGATACAGGTCTATAAGATTCTAACAGGTTTGGATG
>JABFEA020000017.1:3691681-3711304 GCA_019775915.2 Cyphomyrus plagiostoma | reverse complement strand
TATATACACACACACACCTATTACAGTATCACGTGATTAAAGCCAAACCGAAGCGAGGCATCATCTGACACGCCCACTCTATCTCGCTAACTGCTATCTTGTGAGAAAGTTACAAAATGAGATGAAAGAATTAAAAATAAAATTCAATGCAGCATATATGATTTCACTGGAAGAAATACATTCGCTTGATCAGACCCCTTCAAAAAACTGAATATGAGTTTAAAGCAAATGTCAGCAATTAAAACTGGAAGCTCTGCCCCGCTAACAACCTGGACCACGTGAAGTCTCGATTTTTACGTCATCATGTCGCGCCGAGCAAGCAACATGTTGTGGGATGGTACCTAAAAAGGTTTTTAAGATATTCTTGTCCTACTAGAGTAATATACCACATATTGTTGAATATCACTTAATTTGCCCACTGCTGGGGTTCCGGATGAGCATCGCCTACACGTTAAGGTAATGGTCAGTATATTCTGAAGCTCATCTACGGTGCACGGTGCGAACACCTTGGAGACCTTTTAAAATGTCCTTCCTTTGTGAGGGAGAATGCTGACGTGACAGCTGTGGACAGAATGAGACTGGAGGAAATCATTTAAGGAAAATGAATCATATAAATAATTCAAGTAGAAATGGAAGTGTAGACGACAAGTTGACAGCATGGACTATAATAATAATAATAATAATAATATTATTTATTCAGATGGTTTAAGCCTTGAATAATTTGCAACAAAAGGTGTTTTTGTAACTAAAGTTTAGTAATTATGCTAAAGACTTTATTGAAGAATATTATATTCACTTTTTTGTCCATCTTACCATTGGCTGCCTTTGCACCATCTTGAATTTGGTGTTTATCTGATTAAGAATCTTACTGATATTCGCGGGTTGAAGATTTACTCCAACGCAGCTGATACCGTATTTAGTAGTAGGCCTACATGTATATTATTGGGCCAATTTAGTAACGGTTTTAAGAAGCTGTTAATTTCCTCTGTCGTTCTTTATGGCTAGCACATACTGATAGTTACATTTTTTTTATTGTGTTTTAATATTTTTTCTAAATATAGTTGTCGGCTTATGTGAGGCTTAATATATAAATTATATTGAATAAATTACATGCATAACCAGCTCGGGTATATGGCCTATTGATAAAATGATAAAGTAATACATTTTATAAATTTTAGACCTACACGGAATTTGCTATCAATGTCAACACCAAAATTAGTTTGGTTTGACATTTTGCGCTACCATATTTCCGAAAGGAAATTTGTCTGTTAAGGAAATGGAATCTTTTAAAAAGAGTTGTACCGTGATGCTTTGGTCATAGTCAGTGACTGGTTCTGGTTAAACTAGATGAGTCTGTTAATGCCTGTGTGCATTGAGGTAGACAGGTTTGTCAAGTAGAACAAAATTGTAACGAGAGCATAAGTCTTATTGCTTTTTTTGTGTAGTGCATACTTGCAGTCTGTGCTCCATTTAGTGTTTGTCTGACTAAGAAATATCTTCCATTCCTACTGTCACAATGCTTATTTTGGTGGGAATGTCAGTGGTAGGCATCAATTTGCAGTGCCATTCATAGTAATCTGTAGCTTGCCTAAATAAACAGGCATCTGCAATTCTTCGCAGAAGGGTAACTCAGAATGCAGTTTCATGACGAAACATGACACTGCTTGGCTGTAATATTTTTGAACAGTGTGGCTGCCTTTTCATGAGGTTAGGCTGATTTTCATTCTACATTTCACACTAACCTTTGTCTTTCCAATGATTATTACTGTGAAATACTGACTGTATTCCAGTGAATTGGCCATTTTAATGGCAGTAAATCCTGTACATGAATCACAATGTCAGCAGTGACCTCACTGTTTCATGTCCTGAAATATGGTTATACGGTTATCCAGGTTTGTTTTTATTGGGTGGGAAATTATTTCTAATCATCCCATCTGGGTGTTGTCCTGCCTTGTGGCCTGTGTTTCCCAGATAGGCTTCAAACCCTCACCCCGGCCCTGACTAGGCTAGAAGATGGATAGGTGGATTTTTTTCTGATCAGCTGGCTAAAAATGTACATATTGTGGGTTTTTTTCCACTGGTATACAGGAACCGAATCGTACAGTGAAGAGTCACTACTTACAGTGTGATTCCAGCTCACTTCGGTTTTCCACTGCATAGGGGTCGGCCTGGTAAAGGCGTTGTCTGGTTTGGGAGAGCAACAGTGACGTAAAACCAAAGAGATGTTTATTTACTGTACACAGTGTACAAGATTTTTCAAATTTTCTAGTACATCTGTGAGAATCACCGTGTTGTGCAAGCATAAAACACAGGCAGGATTAGCCTTGGCTTGTGTTAAATTTGCGTCAGAAATCCATTCCATTCCGCTTTTTTCAGTAAGTTGGAAAATGGAAGATGCATCAATACATCGCAATTTGTGATACTACTAATAATGTATAAAATAAACCCTTTTTTATTTCAGATAATCCATGCCAGAACATCAGGTATCTCCCTGAACTTCAACCAATCAGGTGTTAGTGAGGTAACCAGCTCTGTTTGGTCTCTCTTTCAGGCCTGTTAGTCAGCAGCCCCATGTCAGCGCAGTTATGGCCTGTTTATGGTTCACATACTTTATGACACGGTTCGCGGTACAGCTTGTTTCTTGGTGGCAGTGTTAAAGTGCCACTGGTTTTAATTTAAAGTCGGGTATAGATTGGTATTAATCTGGAGTTTCATTTGGGATTAATCGTGTTGATTGGTTATTGGCCGATTCCTACAGGGTGACATCGGGGTTGTTGCCGGCGGCGATGGCAGGCAGGAGGAGGCCGTGAGCGTCCAGCACCATGCAGCGGGAGGCGAGTCGGGAGCTGCGGCTGCTGGGCCTGGGCCCCCACGGGCGGCACTACGCCTGCGGCTCCTGCGCTTCCTTCGCTAACATCGTGGTCACCTTCCCCCTGCAGAAGGTCCTCTTCCGCCAGCAGCTGCATGGCGCGCGGCTAAGCGAGGCGCTGAGGCAGCTGAGGCAGGACGGCCTGCGGAATCTGTACCGCGGCCTGCTGCCCCCGCTGCTGCAGAGGACCGCCACCACAGGGCTCATGTTCGGCCTGTACGAGGACGCCTCGCGGCTCCTGCTCCAGTGCGCCGGCGGACCCCAGGCTCTGAGCCGCGGTGCGGCCGCCGTGCTGGCGGGGATGGCGGAGGCGGCCCTCACCCCCTTCGAGAGGGTCCAGACCCTCCTGCAGGACCACCGGCACCACGGCCGTTTCAACAACACTTTCCACACCTTCCGCGTGCTGCTGCAGGAACACGGCGTCCGCGAATGTTACCGCGGCCTGGTGCCGATCCTGCTGCGCAACGGCCCCAGCAATGCCCTCTTCTTCACCCTCCGGGGCCCCATCAAACAGAGGCTCCCTGAGGCCCGGGGCCACGCCGGCCACCTCCTCAATGACTTCATCTGCGGGGGACTGCTCGGAGCCATGTTGGGTGTCCTTTTCTTCCCGCTGAATGTGGTGAAGACGCGGCTGCAGTCGCAGGTAGGGGGCGACTTCCTGTCCTCAGGCCAGGTGCTGCGTACCATCTGGGCGGAGCGAGGCGGCAGGGTGACGCACCTCTTCCGGGGGGTGCACCTGAATTATCACCGCTCCGTCCTGTCCTGGGGCATCATCAATGCCACTTATGAGCTCCTCCTGAAGCTGATGTGATGAGATGGTGCCAGGAGTTTAGAAGGAGCCAGACTGAAGACTTGGAAGCTGTGGATCCATGTTGTGCATCTTTCTTTTAGGATTTACCTCTCAATCTTATTTTCGGGGGATTCTGCTGGAGGCTTGGAATCAAAGTGAAAGAGATGACTGGGTGTACTGGGAATGGAGGAGACTTCGTAGAACATTGAACTGTAGGCTTGATTTGAAGACCGATGCTAAGTTGACGTGTGAAGTTTGGGATTTGTGGGAACTTAAATGAAGACCAGATTATTTGGGTCGTTTACTCGCTTTGACAATAATCCGGACACCGTTTTTGTTTGTTTGACCTTTTCAGTTGTTTCTGTAGCGGTGTCTAAGTTTTTGTGACGTTTCTTATTTAGAAGTGCAGGTTTTTATTCAATCACTACTTTTTTGTGATAAAGGAAAGAATTAAAGCGCACAATAAAAACAGGGCCTCGGAACGGGATTCCTTCTGGGCCACTTTCTAGACACATTTGCATGGCCTCTGATAAAGGAAGTACTTTTTGTTGTCCTTGTGGTCAGGAATGTGTTGATCTGAGGTGGAGCACGTTCCCTGTGCAGCCTGGGGAACACAGGAAATTGCCAGGACCACCTGAGTGAGGCAGTTCATTCAAGGGCGCTTTCCTACCCTTCCAGGGTGTGAGCATTCTGGTGGCGGAAGCTCTTAGGGTCTGTAACCCACCTGAGTAATAGTTTCTTTCTTAAACAAAATTGGCTTCCTGTTGCACAAGGGGCCGCTGTGATGCTGCTTCCCAGAATCCCCTTCCTGTGGCTCAGTGATGGGACCGTGATGGATCTGCAGGAACATGTTGGGTGGTGCTCTCCAGAGGCGCCTGGCCATCTGCGAACATGCACCGTAACGCATTCTGAGGTCCGTTCCAGAGTGTTTCTTTCCCTTTTGTACATCGGCATATAGGAATTCTTGTCTGCACTATCCAATCAGTAACACCCATCGGCATTAACGTCGGGGCAGACGCACGGCTTGTAATTATCAAATAAATATAGATGCCACAAATGGCTGGAACGGAAGATGCGGCTAAAAAAATTCATTAAAAATAAATTAAATAAATTGGAGGCAAATGAAGGAAATGGTGGATCTTGTGCAGCGTCAGCCTCTGTCTGGTTTTAGCCCGGAACATGCTTCATTGTTTTCCGTTGGTGATTGACTGGCAGTTCCTTGCCATCTTACTTCATTACACCCCCGTTGTCTCCTTGTGCATATGGTGGGTATTGGGACATTTCCCTGCCTTGGGCTCCTGTAGGGTCGGCGTTTGGGGCAACTTTCTGACCTCTCATAGGCTATGGCGAGGTCATGTGATGATTTATTTGCAAGTTTAATATCTCCCCAGCAATATAAAGCACATCACCATATACAAAATATGCTTATTTAGTGTATAAGCACATGCTTCCAGGAACAGCAGTTCAGCGTAAGGTATTATGGGGCCAACTGTAGTTTGCCAAAATAGAAAGCAAAACAGCTTTGTTTAATGTTATATTAATCTAACGTTATGCAAACTTAGACATCAGAGAAGGTAAATGTATGGTAGTGTAAGGGGTTAGATAAAATAATTACTGTGGACAACCACTCATTGCTGCTGCCTATGTATCTGTCTGATACTTATAGTCTTGCCTGTTAGCTCCATAGCCTGTAGAGTAACAGTTAATTTTCAGATCAGCGTTGAATAAACTTGAGGTTCGTCCCTAATCCATCACCCTGATCTGTCACATAACACGAGCCTCGTCCGTGATGAAGGCCGTGTGATTTTTGCAAATGCGTTTGACTATCGAAATGCTGCAGGACGGACTCTGCCCACTTCCCTATCATTTCTTTGCTAGTGTAAACACTTGGATGATAAATAAGCTGCTGTCAATTAATGAGAACCTCCTCTGGCTGGGCAGGACAATGTGAAGTGTTTTAGCAGGTGTGAAGTAACCAGTGACCGTGTCACATGCTTTTGTCTGCAGTCTCTTAGCATCTCAGTGCCCTGCTTACAGCTACCACTGCACTCACCTTGGGTGTGCAGTATGCAGATGTAACTGACTGTGCAAACTCTGCCCTCTAGTGGATGAATCGGGGGTGCCGTGTAGAGGGCGAAAGTTAGGATGACAGACGGGCCCTAAAAAATTGGGGACATAATTGGATTGATCTCAGTGGGGGGGCAAAATCTCTAGCACACCCCTGCATCTTATAATAGTAAAATCTATAGAATAGTAAAATCTATCCATTTTTCTTTTTGCAGCATAGAACCATCTCCTTGTGGCACAGGAGTGACTGACTGATATTTCGTTATCCACGTTTCTCCTCAGAGTGATTTCTCAGTATTGATGGCCCAGACTGGATTGCCTTTGTAGGTTGTCAATCCTTCAGCAAGAGACCTTAAGGGACCCTGTCAGTGAATCCATCCATCCATCTTCCAGTTGCATATCCCAGTCTAGGTCATGATGAGAATCAGTGAATCATGCCAAGGTGTAATCCTCCAAACCGTACTGTTATTTTTTCCTCCTATCCATGCCGGACAGGACCATGAGGTGTGTTGTGGAACATTTCAAAGGAGCCCTGCCTGATTATAGCAAAGGAGGTCAACGGCACCATCTTGTGAAATATTGCTGACCTGACCACGCCGCCTCCTGGGGAAACAAGGTGACTTTTGCTGACTGCAGAGTTCAGATTCTTAAATAATAATAAAAGATCCTGCAGTGCCTGTCAGCTTCGATGCAAGTTAATTGCGCACTGCTGCATCTTCATTAGCATAAGGCACCCATAAATGTATGAGCTGCAGCAAGCTGCAGTCACATTTTTGTTTTTTTACAGAAAGAAGATGTTGCATTTACTTTTTTACTCCAAGTGCAGGGAGACACTGTCACCTTGTCAGTCAAACTAAAGGACTCTTGGTCTATCAGGGGCTGAGTGCTTACCTGATAGGTGCCTGGAAAACTTCAGCCACACTGTGAAGGAACCCACAAGGATTAATAAAGCATCCATCTATCTATCCTATCCATCTATCCCATCTATCTATCCTTATCTAATCTTATCTATCCTAATCTAATTTTACCTATCCTAATCTAATGTAATCTTATTTTATCTAATGTAATCTAATCTGTCCTAATTTGATCTATCCTAATCTAATTTTATTTAATCTATCTAAAATAGACAGATAGATATGAATACACACAGATAATTGTCTCTCTGTTACTCCAATCTAATCTATTCTTGTGTTTATTTTGTGATCTGACTGAATAATGTCTTCTCTCAGTCCTTCCCTTCTCGATTCTACCTGTGGTTGACGCTTCAAGATCATGGAAAAAAAGTTTTTACTGAAACTCAAACTGAGTCTTGAGGTTTGACAATATTGAGTCTATTTTTCTCAAGGAGGTGCCCAGTGTGCAACCAATCCCAGACTCTCGTGCTGAATAATCAGTGGTGCAGTAGATTGATGATCTCTGTGTCTGACAAACCTGTACATGGATGAAGGTCAGTCTCAGACAAGCAGACCGAAACAAAAAAAAAAATCGAAGCAGGTTTTATTTAAAACCAATGTTTAATTCAGCATAAAAACAGCAGTGATTGTCCCTTTATTTCTTAGACAGCTCACAGATATGGCTTTTAGCAAGCAGGATTTAGTGTATCTACAGCTGTAATTGAGATTTTGCACCAGAGCGCTTTGTACCATTGTCCTTTCAGTTATTAAAAAATAGATTTTGGCAACAAAAAAAAACCCAAACGTTCTCTAGCAACCAAACCAAACATTTCCATACAGAACAGAATGACCTTTAACCTTAGAGTATCTTCAGTTATATATCTGTTTTCAGTATGAAATTAGGGTTTTGGCAGGAACATGACCATGTAAACATGTGTGAATGACTCTGCTACATCTGAGCTGAGTTCAAGTAACAAATGCAAGGTTCAAACAAAGATTTCCTCCATGGAAAATACAGTAAGAACCAAACTTAGGACCAGTTATCAATGTTTCTGCTGTAGGCAGCATGACAAGGACCATTCATAACTCCTAGCTCACGGTCCCAGTGCATCCATAATGACAGAATCGCTACTGAATAATAATCAGCTAGGTTTCATACTCGACTTACCAGCATCCTTACCTCAGGACATTGGATTTTGATTCTTGCTCTTCATGCAGTATAAGAATACAAGAGATTTTTGAATAAACAGTTCTGAAAAACTAAATATTTGCAAGTCCCCCAGTCAATACTAGAAACTCCCAGATTACCTATTTGCAGCTCAGTCAATTCATCAGCATTTTAACCCTATGTATCTTCATCACAGGCACTGTGCTTTGCGCCTTCTTCGGTAACGCAAGCCCTACTGCAGTTGTGCTTTACGAAACGAGAGGTTGCCGTTTCTCTGAGACAGACATTCATCTTGCCGTACTGTGGAAAGACATGGCTACCGTTTGTTGAATGTTAGAACAGTCTTGCAAGCCCCACAACCTTTTTCCTGAAGAACAGAACATTGCATTGGAGATATATATGTATATACAAAAAACCTACATAATTTTCAAGACAATGAGTAATTAAAGGTTTTTGTTTGCATTTGCATCTACATCTCATGCAATTATATCTTACACCTTTGGCCCATGTGAAAAACCAGCATTATCCCTTTAGCATGAAGCGTGTTCATATAAACCGCGTATTGAAGAAACACACAACCATAGTGGCTTAAAATTACCTTCTTCTCTTTAAATTATTGTATTAAACAGTTCAGCAGTTGCGATAATTACTGTATGTTAAACATTCATCCAGTGTTTACGCTAAATTAAAATAAAAAGAATAGGACAGCTTGCTTTAGCATGTTTCTTCACACTATTGAATCAAGATATAAAAGATCCCTTCCCTGCTCATTACCTCCCTGACATCAGCCATTACAATAAGGTACTAAATAAGCTAAGGACAATAAATACATACGTACGTATACATAGACTAAGTATGCAAGTGTCCAGAGTTGGTAGACAAAGTAGGAAGTATCCAGAGTTCATAGACAAAGACCAAGTATGGAAGTATCCAGAGTTCATAGACAAAGACCAACTATGGAAGTATCCAGAGTTCATAGACAAAGACCAAGTATGCAAGTGGCTGGAGTTTGTAGACAAAGACCAAGAATGCTATAGTAGGACTACATGAAGCTGCCACTTGTGAGTGATTCTTCAGATTTGCATGTCCCATTTACTCGTGCGTGCTGGAATTTGGAGTGTCCCTTTCAAGCCACACTGTCTTTTGCAACTTAGCATAGGAATTTCTCTACCATAACAAGTTCCCCCATTGCCTCTGAGTTTTCAAATGTCTCACAAGTGGGACTTGGGTGTTAGAGGTTGTAGGTCAAAGGCAGAATCAGAGAGCAGCAAGGGTGCAGTACAGCTGCGTGAGGCAGAAGACGGAGGCAGTGAGGGCAGTACATTGTCTCGCCAGCACTTTTATGCTGACATCTTGGCAGCTCTTCCTTCCACAGGCGAGTTCTGCCGCTTGAGAGAATTCCCTGTAGGCTTTGGCTATCTCCCTTAGGCTTCCCAGAACCTCAGTGAGGCTGCCCTCACACTGGCAGCAACTGGAGAAGCACAGACACATGCTGGCCAGCTGCACCAGGGTGTGGAAGCTCTCACTCAAGGTCCGCAGCATCTCCTCGGGGCCCTGGCCCACACGGATAACCCGCTGACAGTTGGACATCAGCTTGCGCGCCTCAGCATGGAGCAGGTGCTTGTTCTCTGAGAGATGTGCTACGCATGTTTCCCAGTGATGCTGCCCCCGGCCCTGGGGCTCTGCCTCAAGGATGGTCAGCAGCTCCAGCAGATCCTGCTGCAGCAGGGAGAAGCCCCCAGGGACCCTATAGTGCCGACCGCGTAGTTGGTTGAGCACTTCCTGCAGAGAATCTGGTGGGCTGCAGTCAGCAGGGTCCAGAGGAGACAGCAAGGGGCTTAGTTCTGAGGAAGAGGAACGAGGGAGAACAACCCTGGAGAATGGAGGGATGGAGGAAGGGGGATACATGGAGGGTACTGTTAAGCACGTGCCCTCTGTTCCTTGTGTCTGACAGGAAAACTCATCTGGCATCTCTTCCTCATCTAATTTTCTTCTGTCTGTCTGCCTGCTGAAGCAATTAGAATAATTTTGGCACCCGCAGTGTTCCTGGGGAGTCCGGGACACCAGCAGCACAGGTGGAGGCGTAAATTCAACCATCCCCTTCGTGTAAGGATGGGGCAAGGGCTGAGGCTGCTTGGACTCACACCGTTTGAAATCTCCATATTGTTCCTTGGGTTCTTGAAGCACCTCGGTCATGTGATCCCCCACATCCTCTGACTCATCCTCTCTTGACAGAATAGCAGAACCAATGTTGCACATGCCCACATCTGGATGCTTACATAGTTGTAGCATTTTAGATTCTGATCTTTCAACATCAGAACATAAGCGATGACAGAATGTGTCAGTGTCAGACCTGTTCTCCGTGACCACCTTCAGTAGCTTTGGGTCGTCTTCCGATTCTTCGGTAGGCATCTCTATGACTTCCTCTGTCAGGTCACTGGGCTCTTCCACGTCTGCAGTGGATGCTTCGGTCACCTCAGTGACCTCAGTAGCAACCTGGCTTTCATCCATGTGTCTTTCTGAAGTGGTTTTGTCAGTGTAGTTGCCCAAAGTGTTGAGAGTTTCCTGGGACCTAGAGAGACAGCAAGGAAGCTTTCGGATCTTTTTTCGCAGAGCAGAGTTTGACAGTCGGCCCACTAAGCCTAAGGAGCGTCTTTGCGAATTTGTGTTTGTTGTTTCATTGGTTGTGACACTACTTGCTTCAACAATATCTGAAGCCTCAGTTTCTACCAGCAAAATGCTTTCAAAACTAAGGGAAATACGCCTACTGGTGACCATGACAAGACAGCTGCTGTCATTTGTCCATTGGTCTGCAGTGACACTTTGAGACTCGGCCTCTAAACCTGCCACATTGTCCTCAGCTCCGTGTGTCCCTCCTGAACTATGTGAGCTGAAGACTGAGGTATTAGTAGGTATGAATTGTGGACTATGTGTAAGCTGTAGGGGAGACATTTGAACTTCAGAGAACCTCGCTTTACCATGTTGTCCCCCAAGTGTACAACTCAGGGATGACTGCTTTTCTGAGGAAGGCAGCCCTTTATTACTGGCTTCTGAGCTGTTGAGAACCACACTGTCATTGGAGACTGTTTCTTCAACAGAACCAGAAAAATGTTCTAAACATTTGTTGCCGTTCTTGGCCTCTGGGTCTATTTGGCTATACTCCGCTAAAACCACAGGAGAGCCATTAAAGAGTTTGTACTCCAAAGTGTCTGGGTTCATCTCCAAGAGGTCAAATGAAAGCTGATTGTTCTGAATGAGCTTCTCACTTGTCGAGTTGCCAGGGGAACCTGGCAGATCAGAGCCTGAATGGATTGGTGGCTCAGGGTGATGGAAAGGCTCATTTTCTAAGGAACAGTTTGAGGGATCATTGTCAAACCTGCCCAACTGGTCCTCATCCACCATCTGATTCTCTCTTTCTGTCACAGGGAAGGACACTTGGGATGTGTAGTTCTCTGCGCAGAAATGACGTTTGCGCAACTTTTTCACAACACTTGAGGTTGCTGGTGGTGTTGACATTTGGTCCCTCTCATTCTCCTCCTTCTCCTGCTCTGTGCAGCTGAGGTTGTGCAGGTTCAGTGTGCGGGTCATGCCTGCTCTATCCTTGCGGATCACTGTTAACAGACATTGGTTAATCTTCACTAATTAACCTGGACATTTTTCATTTATAGTAGATAAAGTATTTCAGAATTTCTAAAAAGCCACCATAACACGATAGTAACTGCCTGAATGTCACAAACAAATTTCTTTAGAAAGAAACTTATTGTAAGGGTCCTCTTTATTTCTCAGCAGTCATTTTGGACATCAAAAGTCATGCAATTAAGGCATTATCTCATCCATATTCTGAAATGCATCACTCTTGACCAACCAATTTTCTATTTACTATGACAAATTGAATTAATTAAATAGCTAAGCAAAAACATTACCTGTAATGTCTACAACAAGCAAAAGAACTGACCTGAGGTCTCCTGACCAGCTGCTGAAGGTACGAATTTATCATTGGCATCAAAGAACTCGTCCTCTGAGCTGCTGTCTACAAAACTGGGTGAAGGCTGGAGAACAGGAGCTGGCCGAAGGTCTTGGGGCGTGACCTGCAGCCTAGCCTGGGCTGGCTCAGGATGTTCGGGGAGGTCACCTACATCCAAAGTGAGAGCAGAAGAGGTGGGCCTCTCAACATCATCATCCCCCTTGGTAAGTCCACTTTCACTGAAGTGACCTAAATTGATTCTCTGGCGCTCGTCCTCTTCATCAGTGGCCTCTGGGGGACTGGGGAGAGAGTCCGCCATGCTAGAGAAGTCCCTGAAACACAGGAAGGCCTCATTTTTCTGTTCTGCATTCTCAAGACCATGGATAATGCCGTCTTCATCGAGCTCCATTTCCAATATAGATGTGTCCAGAAGATAGGGATGATTCGCATCTATGCTCGAAGGCTCGCCGGCAGAGCAGGTCAGAAGGTCATCATCATCCAGGTTTTCCAAAGACTGGCTCCTGCTATGGCACAAGTTTGATGTCTCATCCTCTACCTCGTTTCCCGGGTCACCTGCTGCTTCCTCTGCTACCTTGCTCCCATTTTCTTCCAGTTCTTCCTCTTCTTTGTTTTTGTTACTCTTCATTCCATCCTCCTCCTCTCTCAATGGTGTCACCCTCGCGTCATCAATGGAGAAGTGAAAGTCGACCAGCACATTGCCCGAGCTGTCCACTATGGAAAAGTCATCTAAGTCACCACCATCTTGGGGGTAGCCTTCGTACACACAACACAGAAAGTTCAATTTGAGTGATCTTGCTCAACCGGTGACTTAATGCTTACCCAAGAGTTCCCCCATCTCTTACATTCCCAGCGTCAGTTGCTTACCTGCCTCAGTTGGGATGCGATACATCTTGGCAGGGCTGCTCCAGGAGAAAACGGTCAGGGCTGGGTCCAGATACAACTTGCAGTAGCCAGTTACTAGGCAGGAGAAGTCTTTGGCAGCAGCAGACTCCATCAGGAAGGTTATTTGCTGGGGTCACATGATAAAGGGGGCTATACATACATACTAGTATACTACTGTTACCAGAAAATTCTTTAACTATATATAGAAGCATAAATTTCACAGGCATGCAGTGACATATTCAGGGTCAGGTACCTTGACATCCTGCAAGTAAATCTTGACTAGGCTAACCCTCTCAGACTCGGGAAGGAGGTCTACGCGAGTGATGCTGGTGAATTCGGTCAGAACAACGATGATGTTGAGCCTTTGGTTGATCACCTGGCTGATGCCGTATCTGGCTCCCACCAGGAGGTTAACCATGGACTCCCTGTCCTGGAACTGCGGAGCATAGGCACAGATGTGATCTGCAAATCCAGTCTGTGAAAACCCAGGGAGTACTGCCAGCCTTGATATGCTGACGACAGCTTGTTCCTCCTGGAGCTGAGCCAGGTCATCTTTGACAGAACCACATGCTTCTGACAGAAATTTCATTTCAAATTACAGGAGGTATAAGGGGACAGTAATTGGTTTAAACTCAATACTGCAGTGAAAATAAGCCTAAATTTAAATTGTTCATTAAACAGTCCCATCTAAAACCAGAGCAAACGAACTGGCTACAGCTGCTACATAAACATAAGTAATGGCTTCGTATCATGGAAAATTGGCCCTGATACCAGTATGGTGGCGGTGAAGCACTTTCCTCCGTACGACTGCAGCTCGCCCAGCTGTGCCAGGTAGCTCAGGCGAGCCTGGGTTGCTGATATCACCTGTTCAGAAGAACACAAAGTCCTTAGCTCGGTGGTGATGGTCTGGGGCATTTTGAGCAAACAAATGCCACTCTTGCAGACTTTCCAGTACCTTCTGTTTGGGATCCAGCAGGGCCCGAATCTTCTTTAGGTGGTAGCCAATCGCTTTCTTCAGATCTTTCTCACTCATGTTCCTCAGTAGGGTTGGTGAAATAAAGTTCTCAATTCCCCACTCCTTCCTACCAAAGATGAGACGTTTGGAACAGTAAACACTAGACAGCTTCCATGCATAATCACACACAGAGTAATTATACCGTTTATTTATTTCTAAAAGGCGAATTATACACCGACAGTAACTCTGGGTAAATTATGGCTGGCCGGGTGATCACTGTTGCTACTGGTTGCGAGCTGTCAATACAGGACAGGCGAAGCTTTGGCTCACGTGATGCTCTTCAGGGAGGTGCGGTGAGTCTGGCCACAGCTGTCCAGGCGCTCATGGATGTGCAGCGCAGCCAGGTGCAGTGCCGTGTTGCACTTCATCTCCACGGCAAAGCGCTCCTGCAGCACGTCGTTGACGCTCTGAGGGGATGACACATGCAGCAGAGAAGCCAGTCTCTCACCATGCAGCAGCTAGAGCCGCATCACTCCCTGTACTAGATTAACACACACCCCCCTGCTGAGGGTGAATGCCGTAACTAATGGGTTTACATGTCCTTAGGAGGACAAGGCAGATATAGCTGGAGCTAAAGAACCACAGGCCAAAGAACACAATGTCCTGAGCTACTGTACCCAGGTACAAGTGGAGTTTTATAGTTCCAGGTACCTTAAATTGTGTTACTTACGTTACTATATGTATCAGGCAGACTAAACTGAAAAATCTGAAAGATGTTACGTTTGCCTTATACATTCAACCCTGTCCATTCAAAAGCTTCACCTAACCCAGTGCTCACCAGCCCTGATCCTGGAAATCTACCACCCTGGTGAGTTTAGGTGCAAATTAGGAATTTATTTTAACACACCTGATAGAGATGACCAGGTCCTTCAGTAACACCTCAGTATTAGAGTCGGCCATGTTGAAGCTAAGCTGCCTCCAATACTGAAATGTTACTGAAAGGCCTGATTGAAGGAAATATGCAGATGCTTTGTTTTTCCAGACAGCAACACTGAAAAATTCCCGGGCCAGCACAGAATGTCAACCTCAACCTGGCAGAACATCATTAATTTAGAGATAAACGAAGACCTCCTTCTTAAGGCGAACTGAAAGTATTACTCTTTGTAGATTGGGTTTTACCAGGAAAACCTTTTTAAGATGAATGATGAGATGATCATTGTAGTAGATGTTATGGTATAATCCATAAATGCTTATTCTGGTCAGCACTTCAAGGAGGGCCTGGAACCTATCCTAGGCAGCACGGGGCCGGGGTACACCCTGGATGGGATGCCAGAACATCACAGAGCACAGGGCCGGGGAACACCCTGGATGGGATGCCGGTCCATCACAGGGCACATCCAGTCCAGCAGAGGCAGACCCCAGAGGTGAAAGTCAATAGTGCTCCCCACCCATCCAGGAACCCATATAGGCAACATTTTAGCTGCTATGTGAGCGAGATGTTAGACGTGAAGACAGCTAACCTGCAGGTAGAGGTACTCAAAGGCCACGGGATCTTCCTGCAGCAGTTCTAGAGGATCTCTGGGCACGAAGCTGACGCGGAACAAACACCTGTAGTCATGGACCTCTTTCTTGTGCACCACCTAGATTAACACCATCACACGATCAGCGAATCCGCCTGCAGTCATATCAGGTCTCAATTAAGAGGGTCAGGGCCAGAGGTACGTAGTTCTACACCATGATTTTGTTTCAACCAACCAGTTGAGTATAAAGAGTCACAGTCACAGAGTACTCAACTGGCTGGTTGAAACAAAATCTTGGACTTGAACTATCCACCTCTGGTCATGGTCGGTGTGACCCAGGAACCAGGTCTACCAGAGTTAATGGATCTGCAAAATCTCCATTCAGCCTCATAACAACGGATCGGCTGTGAGAGGATCTACCAGGCAGTTGGTTCTGATTGGTGCATGAATCTGCCCTGACTCCATCGCCTACAGCTGCTATGGACACATGTGATCATGCATGCATCTGTCAGTCGCACTCACCTGCTGGATGTACTCCTCTTGGTGTAACAGCAGCTGCTTGTTGACGCTGTACTGTTCCTCCAGCACCAGTCCAAAGTACTCAATCGATCGTATGGACAGCTTCTCCTTCAGAGTCAGCACAATCTCCTGCAGCCGCGGGGAGAGAGCAACAGATGTCAGGCCGAGTCCACACCGGTGCGAGGAAACTTAACCACCGACGCTGCACATTTCCGAGCGCGCCTCTGAAATCGCGCCTAATAATGCTGAGGCTGCAGGCAACCTTGTATCTTCTGGATGTTTCCATGGAGCTCCTGACCACCTGCTCGATATCTTTATTGGATTCCGGCGCCACGGCGTGACGCGTGTTCGATATCGGAATGTGTTGTGGAGGGGAGCGAATGGTAAACACCTTCACTGTGGTTTTGGCTTCGAACTTGAAGGCCTTTGTCTGGCCGTTCTCCAGGTAGACCTTCAGGACGTTGGGAAGGAACAGCAACGAGTTTCCCTGGGGAGGACAGCAGGTGTTACAGATGTGGGGGAAAAAGCCCCTCTGCAGATCCTGATGTGTTCACCATGCAGATTGCTTCTTGACGCAGAAGCATTCTAAGCCGACCGTGCACCTGAAGCCAGGGCTGGCTTACTTGTTTCTGAGGCCTTACTCCAAAAGTCACTTTGTGGCCCCCTTCCCTCCTCAGACTAAATAAACAGCCAGCAATTAGGGTCAGAAGACCATGGCTAGTTGAAAGTTTAGCAGAACAGATTGCTTCATCTCCTAAATAAGGAAAGTGTTTATTTATTTTTAGTGTAGTGACTGTTTGTGGCTAACAGGGGGCGCCACCAAAGTGCATAGATTGCTTCCTGCACAACTGAACACAAAGAGCGTGTTTGTTGTAACCTGAGTGTGCCCGTTGACCACCACCTCCTCTGCAAAGTGAACCTTCACAGGGTTGCTTCTCAAGCGGGCCCTCTTCTCCGCTGTCATGAAGGAGGACTTGGGCCCCTGTGGGAAAGACACCCTATCCTCAGTATACAAACACAAATATTTTTAACATTTTCTCTTCCTAGAGAACAGTCTAATATTGGATGAGTGTAAACACATTTTTATTTATTGATATGTGAAAATAGTGATGCGAGCAGCCTTTGGAGATGAACACAAACTTGCAGTGGACAAACAGCTGCGATTAAATAACCCCCTGCGAAGAACTGACGCTCAAGGAGAAAATCTAGTAAACAAAGAAATTGGGCATCTAAGTGGTACAAACTCCAGCGAGACCTAGCAGAGGGAAATACTCACAGCCGAGTGTCGGAGGACCATCAGCGTCACACAATCCCATGATTCCCTGAGGGGAGACGCAGAGGCAAGAGAGGTGGTACAAGGTCCTCTCATTCTGCAGCAACTGACATCATTAATCCCTTTCAACTGCACACATGAAATTTCCATGATTCTAGGTGCTTTGTGATGCCTGACAAACATGGACGTGCCAGTGCAGTAGGTGCGGTTCTGTCGATTCAAATCACAGGTCATCAAGGGTGCCTTTGTTATTTCTGGGGCCCCACTTAAAAAGTCAATTTGGGCCCCTTCAGATATTTCAAAAACTAAATGAATACAAAATGAAAAGAGTCAGAAGCTTATAGCTCATGGGAATTTTACTTACACAAATACGTTCTGAAGGTGGACTGAAAAATTATTGGTTATCTGTCTGAATCAATCAGATTGTAGGGGAGGTGAGTCCAAGCAACTAGCGGAGGCGGGACTAAGACATCTGATTGGTTGGTCCTCCCTCCTCCAGTTGCTTAGACCTACCTCCTCTTATTTCTCTGAACCAATCAAAACATTTTTGTTTAGGTAAAACTCCTATGTCTCATGGCTGGCTAACTGTTTCCCGAAACGCAAATAAAAAAGTAAATATGTAGTGTAGTGACTGTTTGTTTGCAACCGGGGGCCCCAATCCTCAGGGGCCCCAAGTAAATGCGCGGTACGAATGGTGGTAAACACGGTCGCTGAGTGTCACTGGGATCTTAAAATCACTGCAGGATCCTCCTGACGTGTCGTGTATCAGGGTGTGATAGTGTGGTGCAGAGAGGTAGAGGAAAAAAACAAGGGAATGAAAAACAAAAGGGGGAACAAGGGAGGTCTAGTCGTGGATGCAGGAGAAAAAGTGAGAGGGAGTGAGAGAAGGAAAGCAAGAATAGGCGCCAAGCAGTGGCAGCAGAAATAACCACAATTAGCATCGCAGAGACGATGACAGTAAAAATGGCTGCCGGTTTAATTATGTCCCCTTCACTGTAAATGAGGGGTGACAGCGTGACCTCTGAGGAAATTCCTCAAGAGAAAAAAAAAGAAATATCATGTTATTGTGACTCACGCCTCTCTAAATGTTACGAATTTTCCTTGCTTAATCAAGCAGAACGCTCCACGCTGCTGGTCTGCATGGCCTCATGCATCTGCTCCATTCAGATGTTCTTCAAAGTTCTGAATGATGCATGAGGAAAGTCAAGGAGAGTTCAGGGTGGGACAACTACAAGGAGTAAAAGACATGGGCTGGGAGCAGAGCGGCATTCTGGGATTTTTATCCAGCTCACGTCTGCTTTCATTGTCACTAAAAAGCGCGTAGGATTCCATTATGAAATATAAAAAATAAAAGTGCTCTCAATCCTGAATATCTTGTATAAAAAGTTTTCTCCTGGGGGGGGGGTCAGTGGAACGTTCTGGAGTGTTCTGCAATGCAGAGGCAGACAGATGACGGAGAACGCACGGGACACCAGGAGGAACTTACCTGATGATTTCAGCAGCCTGCTCAGCGGACAGGTCGTCCGTCACGATGTTGTTAATCGTAAGCACCTGGTCTCCTTGGACAAGCCTGCCATCCGCTGGGCCGCCTGTGTCACACACACACACACACACACACACACACACACGCACACGTGATTCAGCATCGCACACACCCACAAAGCGAGTCACGCTCACAGTCCCCATTCTGCGTTTGCTTGAGGGACCAGGCCTATTTATAACCCCCCCCCCGGTCCAAAGGCTGAGTCGCCGACACAGCCGGGGACAGGTAAGCCAGGACCTCGTCAGGAAGGGGGGCTTAATTATCAGGCAGCTGCAGCGCCGGAGCATCCTGCTGAGAGACTGAAAATTGCTTCCGAGATCAGAGCGCCGCGGGGAGACAAGCGGGAAGAGCTGCCTTCTCCTCCTGGAGCTCCAGAGCCGGCTGGGGCGGGTCAGAAGCGGCGGCCGATACGCTGCACCCTCGACATGACTGAAGAGGCCCTTCCTTGTGACTGGCAGCGACGTCGCTGCGATTGGCCACGTGACGTCCCAGATGGCGCCAGGGAGCCAGCATCCGTTCCCATTTACGTGCATTCGGGCATCTCGCCTTTTATTGCTTCCGGTGATTGCTCACCCGTGTAATCAATTTCAACCGCTCCAGGTGAACAAACCCACCCAAACACCAGCGCTGGCCAAAACTGGCAGCAGTGGACTATTTAAGAGTCTAATTAGTAGGTCTTTTCTCCTGAAGCATCTCTTACTAAGAAACCTCTTTGAAATCCCTCGGGTGTAAGAATAGGTTATTAAACATGACATCAATATACTTTTTATGTGGTCTTCAACATTGATGAATGTGTTGATGGAATTGCTGTCGCGAATGTACCAGCACAGAAAGCATAGGTCTGAGTCACAGGATCCAGGTGTGAGCTTCCAAAATACTATTTAGGCAGATAAGGTGGAGTAATGAATGCAACAGTGGGTGAAACGAAATTGTGATGTACCTGCAGTAACCTCTGTGACCAGCAGGGGGCACTGATCTGAGATCTCGAATCCATGGGAGTCCAAGCGTGGGTCCCTTGCAAGCTTCACGGTCAGTTTGATGGGGGCGGCCACAGCACCAACTGGGGTCCCAAACTTGCCCTCCACAACTGCCCTCTCTCTGTGGACGGCATCAGAGGAATGTAAGACATCAAATATTGATTCCCGGCTGCCTTTGAAAT
>JABFEA020000017.1:3667193-3679125 GCA_019775915.2 Cyphomyrus plagiostoma | reverse complement strand
CCCCCCCCCCCCCGGCGCCCCCCCCCCCCCCCCCCCCCCCCCCCCCCCCCCCCCCCCCCCCCCCCCGCCGCCCCCCCCCCGGGCGGGGGGGGGTCTGGCTGGCACTGATTCCAGTGTGTGGAAGTCGTGGACAGAAGCCAGGACCACAGCCCTTTAACAAACATGCAGCCATGTCTAAGCAGTCATCCCCTGCAGGGGGCGCCCCAAGCTTAGGCCCTATGCGGCCATATATACATACACACACACAAACACACAAAAAACACACACGCACATACACACACACATGCATACACCCATCTAACTCAAACCTGGAGCTAGAAACCCAAGCATGCGTGCACTGGCAGAACATCAGGTCCCGTAACAATTCACTTGGTGATATAATCACATTACAGACTCAGCTACTATGAAATGGGGCGGCTGGGAGCCATCAGGGGGACCCCGAACCCACACCCATCCCACCGATACTGGGTAGCTTTCCTGTAGCTCCACTACTAGCGTGCTGGGTTAGCAGTGCAGCGCTCACAAGTTCAAATCCCAGGAAGAACACAAAAATGACAGTGTGGACCTACGCCTTGGGGGGAGTGTGATCAGAAGGTTGCCAGGTCAATCCCCAGCCTTGGCAGGACAGTCACATGTCTGTCTCTTCAGCTAGGCCTTTAACCTGGAGGGGGGGAACGACTACCCCTCACATACACCCTCAGAAAAAAAGCATACCAATTTGTACTTTTGTTTGTCACTAGGGATGTACCCCCAAAGATCTGCCGATTTACGGAATTGTACCTTTTAAGATGGTACATTGATGCTGTTTGTCCTTAAAAGGTACAGAAATTTAAGGCACAGCTCAAGCGACAAGCAAAGGTACTTTTATTCTGAGAATGTAGTGGAGAGCACAATGGGCCACAGTGAATAAGAAAGTACAAAAAGTACAACCATTCTATTCTAACATTAGAAGCTGGCAGGCACTGAATTTAGACCAAGTAATGAGGATGCTGAAGTAACACAACTTATCCGTATTCCATACATAAGAGTAGCATAAAAGCTGGCTGCTATACACTCCATACTACAGGTACAGCGGTGCGAAGCAACGCGTCACCTGCCGTGAACGTATAGAGTGGGATCGATGCGCCTTTAATTTTTTTTTATAACAGCTGTAAATCCAAGCGGGACACCAAATACGCCTTGCGCGCCTCTGCACCTCTTTTTGGACGCCGCAGAGGAGTATTTGGGTTAGATCAGCATCCCCCTTCCCAAAGAGCTCCTGCCGCCTGCTGAATTTTTCTGCTGACCCCTCAGCGCAAACACATCCCCATATATCACTCATTAAACACCGTCCTGCAGCGGTGCCTTAAACTGCAACCCACTACGCAGCGGACGGGGTGTTTTTTGCATATACGTGTGTTGGCGGATTTCATCGCTGTGCGTGTGTGCGACAGAAACCTAAATTGAATCCTCCGAGGGATGTGGTATATTTCCACCATTATGCGCAAACGGACCGTAGTAACATGTTCTTACTCATTGGTTATCGAACAGGTTCCAAAAATAGGTTGTGCGTGCGTGTGTGTGTATGTGTGTGTGTACGCGCTCTGCAGAAGCAGTGTGATAAACACAGCCCAGCAAGTTATGCCAAAGCGCATGATACCGTCGGCTGGTCTAGGACGGCTGTCACGTGGTTCGAGGGACACAACTTCCAATTCGATCGCATCAGAAGCATTGTCCTTTGTTGATTTCAGTTTTAGACATATAATAATATCTCTACAGAATTAAGACGCAGTGTCGGGCACTATATAGGCCTACATGAGAAAAATGTATTCTTTTTCGCATGCTTTTTCACATCATATTGGTTTTAATATGCCAGACCGCATATTGTTGCCATTCCGAAAAGCGTTGGACGTAGCCTATATAAACTATATCGATTGTATTTCTATCGACTTACCTAATATTAAATGTTAATTTGCACATGTCCCTCGCGAACAATTACATTAATCTATTTTGCGCAATTAAATCGATATATACAAATGTTTTAATGCATCTCTTACTATTTTTAGAGCTCATTCGAATTTCTGATGCACGATAGATAAGGGCAATAAATCATTTTATGGGAAAAGAACGTTATCATAAAATTAGGAAAATAAACAAAGAAGACTCGAACCTGAAATAAGTTGATGTTTATATAAAAATCAAAATTTTCCAAATTGGATAATACTAATTTTGAACTCTGTAACATTGTTTTCATTATACAATTTAGGCTATCTCACGCTTTATTCGTTTATCGTAGCAGCTATCGCACGCCCTGCACTTCACTGAAGATGCGCCGTCCTGTTATCATCCCATCTGTTGTGAACTTCGTTTAAGAAAAAAAATGCGTACAGAATGGACAGACCAACTCACCTCGCGCGTGGAAAGGAGTGGTGTTTTATATTATATACAGCAGTCAGAAGCGTAGTGAGATAAAGATGGACAAAGCAGACGGAAGAGCAGAGAGCACAGTCCGGGACAGAGGGGGTGCGCTGCACATGCAGATCGGCTAAGCGCTGATAGCAAAATACATCCCTCCTAGTGACCCCACTCTTTCTTGTGCCGAACAACAGTCGCGTCTCTCCCTCTCTCCCCCCTCACAGCACTCCTCATTGTTCAGTCCTTCTCAATCCCGCCCCCAAGACCACTATATACATATAATAAAGAATGACTAGGTATTTGGATATTACGATGCGACAAAAATATTTACATGTTATGTTCTATATTCTGATACAATGTAACACGTCAGTACGTTCTGGAAACTCGGATCTGTATGATAGTTTAAAAGCATGTGTCGCCATCTCCTGGAGAGTTTCCATAATTACCCCGAAGGGACCAAATGTATTCTAGTCACCAAACTGATTTTTAAATGTTATTTCATTATTTTGCGTTAATTTGTTTTATCGTGTTATTTTGTCATAAAATTATTGGCTTCGGGTCACAAAACTGATATGAATCAATATGCTAAATATAATGTTATGTTTTTCAACGTTTAGAGCAAACGTCTGACCTTAATTCAAGTTGATGGGTCGGTATTATACTTACTGACTAGAATTCCTCTTGAGTAATATTGTACAGCGAATCTTAGAAAAATTCCGCAACAACTGAATGATGCGCTGCGGAACGGGCTACCGAAATGCGTGGCTCTTGCGTGTCCATCCGCACGCGTTAAACGCGTAAAGCGTTCGCGGTCTCGTCGTACGGTTTGTATCTCTGCCTGCTCCGTAGCTGTCGGACGACTTCCGTGCGATAAGAAGGTCGAACGCTGACGAGCACGGCTTGGTCCGCGCTGCTGGAGAGGAAGACGTATACAGCCCGATTCTCAAGGGGAGTTTATTGCTAGTCGAACAATGTTCAAGATTGAAGGACTTGGGCCAAAAATGGACCCGGAGGAGATGAAGAAAAAGATGCGGCAAGATGTAATTTCGTCTCTGCGGAATTTCCTGGTTTATGTTGCTCTTCTCAGAATCAGTAAGTATCATCGGAGGCTGCATGGTATATCACGTTTCACTAAATTTCTTTATTCTACCCAAGCAAATTTCCCGTCAGCATCCCACGGTGCATAACCATCTCTTTATACAAAAATACGCAAAAGATTGCGGGTCATAAATGCAAAACCTTTCTTTCTTTCTTTCTCTCATTCATCCATTCATTCTTTCATCCATCCATCCATTAGTTAATTACCTGATTAGGGTCGCGGCCAATCTTATATGTATAGACGGGCAAAGTTCCCCACGCACCCTTTCCACCAGGCTGTAAAATTAAGGTGTCTTTCCAGAATTTATTTTGTTTTCATTTAAGTCCTTTGCCGCTCGTATGTTTCTCTGCTGTCCAGGCCGCTAAGCAGTTTCACTGGTACACATCTTTTGCATTAATACCACGGACGCCGAAATAGCATCCAATGTTTGCTGTGCTTATTGCGGTGTATCCGTTGTGTACCATGAAATAGATACTCCCTGGAAAACGACCCTGAAATGTACAGAATGATCTGGGCACGTCACTGCATTAGAAATGTAATAGGGAGAGGTCATGGTGATTAGCCTGGCGATATTATTCCTTCCGTCGGTGCTTTTACAGTCTGAACCTTGTGTGAATAATTAGGATATGAACCGGATATAGGTGTGCTGATGTCATAATTTTAGGGCTGTTGCGTATTTTGGATTTAGTACATTCCATGCAATCCATGAACGCGTGAAAGGCTCTCAGAAAACTACGTAAGTAGACTTAAGGACTTGCAGACAGTCAATTTTTATATTTTTCTAATTAAATATGTGCAAGGAAGTAGCACATCATAATGGCGACTATTTGGCCAATATCTATCTATCCATCCATCCATCCAATGCAGTGTTGGTATTGAGTGGTATTGAGCCAGTGTTGAGTGGCTGGATTTTAGGCAGAAGGAACAAATTCGGTTAACACTGCAAAATGATGCACGTGCCAACACTGAGCACAGAAGCATCCAAATGTGGGAAATTTAGAGAAACCAGTTCGCCTATCAGAGTTGGGTAATTCAAGCCCAAAGAGTAAAAGTCCATAAAGAGCAGATTCTCAGTCACAGAGGACTCAACTTGTTTGGTTGAAACAAAATCGCGGTTTGAATTTTTATACTCTGGACCTGAATTACCCAACTTTGCTAGCTGTATCTTTTGACTGTGAGAGAGAACCCCGGAATATATGGAAAGTAATGAGTGCAGCAGTCCTGGTACTGTTCTGATCCCAAATGTACAAAAACGTTCTTCAGAGTTCATTTAAATTAGACTAAAAGGTACATGTACCTACAGCAACAGTATAACTGGCAGACCCTTGAGGGGTAAGTGATTAAAAACTTAAGTATCTGTTTGTTTTTTTTTTCAGCCCCATATGTTCTCAGGAAGTTGGACAGCATATGAGTTCTCTCCCCTCTGGACACCCGGATATGAGCAGACTACCCCCCCCCCGACATCCGGAAAAGCCCACGAGAATAGGGCCAGCTCGGAAGTGCGGAATCCAGTAACTGGCTATTTTAACACTCTCATCTGGAGATACTGTGGAGGAAGATGTTTCAATGCCCATGGAACACCTGAGAAGGAGAGCACGTGTGCGCCATTTACATTACGTCATTGATGGTTTAAATTAAATCAAATGGTTTGGTGTGTCCTGCCTGACTCGGGACAGTTCTGACATGGAAATGATTTTGTGTTTTCAATAAAATATTTGGAAATGTTGCCTGTGTCTGCAGTACTTTTCAGGATTTTTGGGTGGTTGATTTCTTCAGGAATATTCTCTGCGAGTGGTAGCCTGATGGTTGGAGTAGGGGGTATGGGAGTTGAGAAAATATCTATTAAGTTGAATGCCTAAATGTCCCATTAAAAACGCAACTTTAGCAGAGAACTGCGATAAAGCGGAGCCCTCCGTGGTGTACGGTACCTTGCCCTCGGATGCGGCCCTTAAGAGATTCTGGATCATCGCTAACCTATAGAAATGTATGTCGAAAGTGCGAGGATGGGTTTTTAATATACTGCAATGCGTTAAAACGATTATTTCAGTCACTGAATTGTTTACTCCGTGGTTATGACAATGACGGGGCCGGAAAGAGATATGTGACCAAATAAATAAATAAATAAATAATGGTCAAACTCCTCCCCTATCGCCAGTGCACAGGCTCCGCGCACGGAAAGCCGGGGCTCCGCCCCACCGCGCTGCCGATTTACCCTTAGCTCCCTTCTTTCTAGCGGGGATTGGCAATAATTCACCGTTATTCATAATATTCCTCTTTAAGATAATCTTTGCCGGCAGTCGGGCCTGCAAAACCGAAAGAAGCAGACGCCTGAAAGCGTGTATGGTGGAGCTTGCGGCGTCTCCTCGGAATAACATACTGTGCACCGTGATATTCCCACAATCATAGTTACGCAGAAGCGAAGCAACAGCATGGCAGCTTGGCGTGCAAGATTACACCAGGATAAACCGGGGGGACAAGCCGCTGCATGTGGGGAAAGGAGGACAAAAGCCGACAGAAGCAGCACGGCTTAGGGGAAGGGGCTCTGCGTCCGGGGGAAGGGAGGCACGCGGCTGACGGCTCCGGGTCTGCAGCTTCAGCATCACGCCGTCGAACGAAGCGCACATCTGCATTATTAATCTGTATTATCATCAAGTCTGCTTCTTCCGGGCAACTCTGCATTTTCTTCTCGGCGCCTCGGGTTTCATGCGTGTGGCTGAAGGATCCCAAAGCGCAGAGGGGATCCGAGGAAGGAGGGAGAGCGGAAAGCTGGGTTTGCTGCCCAAGTGGATCCGCGCTGGGCGTTGAGAAGGGAAGGGAGACCGGGGAACATGAGTCGCACACCGTGAAGCCGTGAGTGTGATATCTTTACTTCAATCCGTTGTTGCATGTTAAATTAACACGGCACGAATTATTATCAAGTTACCAGCAGCTCACGCGTCCGATTTCCGGGATGCAAAACCCGTAAAACTAACTAATCGAAAGTGAGTTAACTCATTGAGGTTTGCAGTAACGGACTATGGTGGGTTCCGCGACCAGTTCGGGGCTCTGGTGCTGTCTGGGCTCGCTGGTTCATTTTGCTTTATTAAATTAACATTCCCCTATTTATTTGCTGAACCTCGAACCCTGCTTATCTGCTACATCGTATAGGGTTAGATACGATTTTGTTAGACGTATCAAAGAAGAAAAAACATCGTCTGTTGAAATTCCGAATTTTAGTGCTTTAAAAACTTGCGTGATACTAAATTGTATCAGTGATACTAATTGTAAACAAACACGGGTAACCATTTATTTTAATACAATATAACTGTCCGTAAAGCTTAAATCTTGTTGTTGTTGTTGTTACGTACTTGTATTCCTTTGGGAGGATGACAACGTGTGACTGTAGCTGTTGCCCTGCTGAATTATGAGTTGTTATGAATGTATGTAAATTTGACAGCATTTTTAGTAGTTTTCTCTCAGATTTGGTACTTGAATAGTATTATCAGGTTCTTGCTTTGTTAGAAGTCGTCTAGCTCCAGCTCTAATCCTGCTGACACTTCTGGAAGCTCAGCCCACCCACATGCTCCTATGCCTAGTTGACTCCTTGACAGCCTGTATGTTTGTAATGTGCCATTTTTCTCACTTGTACATCACTTTGGACAAAAAGCATCTGCTAAATATGCGGATGTTTGTATTTTGCTTTTTACTTCATTCCGCTTTTCCCGGCTACAGGCTGCCTGGCTTGCAGCAGGCACGTGCTGATGGATCCTGCCGTCTTGCCCGTGGAGCTGTGGCGGGTGATCTTGGGGTACCTGCCGCTGCCGGATCTGGGCCGCTGCAGCCAAGTGTGCCGGGCCTGGCGCGAGCTCATCCTCAGCCTGGACAAGACGCTGTGGCGGCAATTGTGCCTGCGCTGCTCTGAATGCCGGCACCCCAACTGGCCCAACAGGCCGGACATGGAGCCCCAGTCCTGGAGGGAGGCCCTGAGGCAGCACACCCTGGCCAGCCGCACATGGACTCAGAATGGGGCCGAGGTGGATGCCTCCAACTGCCTCTACCTGTTCCGGCGCAGGAAAGACCGCCGAGTGTGGCACGTAGGGGCTGGCTGTGAGCTGGAGAACCTGCGGGGGGCGCTGTCGGTGGCAGGGCCCTTCGACCGCGTCGTGCTTCATGCGGGCATCTATGAGGAGCAGACGGAGCTGCTTCTGAAGCTGCCCGTAGAGATCATGGGCAGGGGCAGGCTGGGCGAGGTGGCTCTCCTGGTCAGCATCCAGCAGCAGTGCCCCACCGCCAGGCTCTGCAATCTGCTCTTAATGCCCGCATGGTTCTCGCCCGTCATTTACAAGGTCGGTGCATGTTGCATGTCGTACGTCTGTGCCGTACATGCAGTAGTGAGTAGTAGTGAACACTCTTATTCTGCATTTTGTTCCAGCTACTGTAGAACGCATAATAAACACTAGGGAGGCTCTTAACCCCCAGTTACTATAGGGCCTGTCTGTCCCTGCTTTGTATATTGCTTTGGTTAAAAACACCCACTAAACAAATAAAGATCATTGCATTTTTACATCTTCCTTAGTAATATGGTTTTTTGTGGTGGTGTTGTTGCAGACGTCCTCGGGCCATGTGCAGCTGGATAACTGCAATGTGGAGGGGGGCCAGCTGCAGGTCCGGGGGCCCGGCACGTGCCAGGCTCGGTTCTGTTCTTTTGGCCAGGCAAGCGGTGCCCACTTTCAGAGCGTGGCGCTCAGTCTGCTGGATAGCTGTGACTTCTCTGGCAGCGACGGAGCCTCGGTCACCGTGGATGGGCCGCCTGTCTCTGACCGCAACTGGGCCTTCCGGCACCTGGCCGCTCTGGCCCGGGCCTGTACTGCTGGCGGCGAGCCGGGGGGGGGAGAGAGCCAGCCTTCCTCCCGGCCAGTGGCCGCTGCCCCCTCCCTGTGCCAGAAAGAAGGGGGGTGGAATCCGGGGTACAGGAGCGGCCGGGGGAAAGAGGAGGTGCCCGGGGAGGGCACTGTCATCGAGGACGACTGCAGCGAGACTGAGGCGAGCGAGGAGGAGGAGGTGGAGGAGCGCGATGGGGGAGACGGCGCCCTCTACAGGCCAGCTTACAGGCTTGCCCACAGCTCCCACGGGCTTTCGCACCTCCTGGGAAGGGCCCCCCACTCTCTGTCCTCTCCTGCTCCACCGGAGCTGAGCACCCTCCAGCAGGAGCTTCAGGAGGATGGGGAGGCTCGGGCGCTGGTCACATCCGTGCAGGGCTGCCTGCTGCGCGGCTGCCTCTTCCGGGACGGCAAGGGTGGCGTGCTGGTGTGCAACCACGGGCAGGCCCGGCTGGAAGCCAACGTGTTCCGCACTCTGACCTACGCCGTGCGCTGCATCCAGAACGCCAAGGTGGGTGGGGGTGGGGGTGGGGGTTTTTCAGGACTTCTCGTTTCCTCGACACGGTAACCCACTATCACCCCCCCCTGCCCCCCCGCCCCAGATCGTCATGCTACGGAACGAGGTGCGCGGGTGCCGGGCGACTGGCGTGTTCTTCCGCTTCGCCTCCCAGGGCCTCATTGCTGAGAACAACATCCACTCCAACGCCGAGGCCGGGGTGGACATCCGCAAGGGCGCCAACCCCATCGTGCTGGTGCGACATCGGCCTCCGGGATGAGATTTCGGGCCCCCAAACCAGACCAATCCAATTATGTTCCAAATTTTTTAGGGAATTGTAGTGAGTTTCCCTCCCTTTGTGGTGCCCCTGCCCCCCGGGTGCATTGTGGTGGATGAATGGGGGCCTTATGCATGTATATTGATGCCTATGTTACTGGACTATTAAAGTTAACCCCCCCCCCCGGGAACTTAATGTTCAGCTTATGAGTCCTTAACAGTTAAACGCTGCTCTTTAGAGGCGTGAGTCTCATTGCCATAGCGACGCGTTCTCAGTGACAGCTTAACTCGCCTTGCATCCATGCGCCTCGGTCCTGTGAAGAATCTCTTTCTCATTTGTTCGTGCACCACAGTGCAACAGAATCCACAGCGGCCTGCGTTCTGGCATCGTCGTCCTGGGAAACGGGAAGGGTTCTATCCGTGGCAACCAGATCTATGGAAACAAAGAGGCAGGGATCTATATCCTGTACAACGGGAACCCCTCGGTCAGGTGCGTGCTTGTCCGCTAGCATTTGGTTTTCCTGCTCAGGCGTAGCCGACTTTGGTTTTGCTTTTGTCGATTGTGCCATTTTGAATGGACACAGTGATTTACGAAGTGGCCCCGTGGTGTTCTTTGTGGGGGATGGCCACTTTTTTTTATAATTTTTTTATTTTTTTTTTTTTAACTGTGAGCTTGCTCTGCTTTTCAGTGGGAACCACATCTTCCAGGGCCAGGCGGCTGGCATTGCGGTGAACGAGAATGGCAAGGGCCTGATTGTGGGTAGGCCCCGCCTCCTTGGCACACTGCCCCCACCCCCTGACTCGGGCTGTAATTCCCTCCATGGGGAGGATGCGTCTGGGCCATTGTGTCGGGAACATTATTTACCCTGGTTATATTTATTTACTGCTATACTTACACAGAATGAATGACAAAAGAATTCAGCATTTTTTTCAATTTTTTGCATATTTTATTTATTTCCATCTTGGACAGACAACGTCATCTGTGAGAACCAGTGGGGCGGGGCCGACATCCGGAAGGGCGGGGACCCAGTTCTTAGGAACAACTTTATTTGCTACGGCTACTCTGATGGCGTGGTGGTGGGAGAGAGGGGGCGGGGCCTCATCGAGGGGAACTACATTTACTGTGAGTGCATCTGTCTCTGGAGTCCTTTACGCGTCTAGTCCTTTACTTGCCGTTTGTCGTACCATCTGCTGCCTTGTTTGTTTGTCCACCTGTCTGACAAGAAGTTATGTAATTACGAGCATCTTTCTCTTGCGAACATGCTTCCTGTTTCTAGCCTGAGATTTGTCGGTTAAAGGCTATTTTGAGTTGCTAATGGTGACATTCGGAGTGAGCAATGTCTCCAGCGTTCTTCTGTGAACATGCCGTCTTAATGTCTGCTGGCTAGCCAGGATTCACTGACTATCACGGCTTCCCCTGCACCCCCTGCAGGCAACAGGGGCTGTGGTGTGTGGGTGATGTCCTCCAGCTTGCCCCAGCTCTCAGAGAACCACATCACCCACAACCGCATCTATGGCGTCGCTGTCTTCTGCCAGAAGGACAGTGAGGCTGCCGGGGACGGGTACCTCGCGGGCCAAGGGGCCGGCGGGGGGGTGGTGGGAGGTGGTGGGGGAGGAGCCAACGAGAACTTCAATGAGGAGGGAGAGATGCTGGCCTGGGAAAGCGACCTGGACAGTGAGGACGAGCGCTACACATCCCGGCGGCCGCTGGGCGTGGCTCTGCTGGAGAACAACCTGATCAGCTGCAATGGAGGTGGGGGGGCATGAAGGGGGCGGGGGGCAGGGAGAGTGAAGGGGCCAGCAGTGGGAGCTGGTACTTCGAGTTGAAAACTGATATTTGAGGAGCTGAAGCTTTCTGAGTGTACTCTGTCCACCCCAGCAGTGGTGTTTACCAGCACTCAAACCATACATTTGTGTGGTGGCCCCTATTGGCCACTTCACAATATTGTACAGTTGTACCTCGGTTCTCGAACTTAAGCCGTTCCGGACTCCGGATTGAATCCTAAACAGTTCAAGTTCTGATCGAACTTTTCCCATAAGAAATAATGGAAAACCAATTAATTGGTTCCAGGCCTCCAAAATTACACCTATGTATATATATCCATCCATTTTCCAAACCACTTATCCTACTGGGTCGCAGGGGGTCCAGAGCCTATCCCGGAAGCAATGGGCACAAAGCAGGGAACAACCCTGGATGAGGGACCAGCCCATTGCAGGGTGCACTCACACACCAGTCACTGACACATGCACACCTACGGGGTAGGTCTGGCAACTCCAATCAGCCTCAGCATGTTTTTGGAGAACATGCAAACTCCACACACATGTGACCCAGGTGGAGACCAGAACCCGGGTCCCAGAGATGTGAGGCAACAGTGCTAACCACTGAACCACCATGCCATATATATGTTTAAAGCATTTAAACACAAATTGAACAGGATAAAATAAGAGGAGCATTTTTTTCTTAATTGCGTCCAAAACGATAAAAATCTTATCCCAACATTACCTCTGTCCTGTCTCGATCGTCCGCTCCTTCCCTGTGCCACGCCCCCTAGTTAACCTCGTGTGGGATCCCCATGTCATCAGCTGTTTCTGGTTGTTGTTATTAATCCTCTGTATTATGTCCGCGTTTCAGTTTGTTTCCCCAGTCTGGTCAGTGGGTGCGTTTGACTTGCTTACAGTGCTGGCTTAAAGCAATGCATTCGGATCCGGAAGCAATGCATTATGGTTAGATCCATTGCGACCTCTCACCCGGCTGCACAAACTGGAACCGCCTCCGTGACGACACACCTTTGCCCTTATTGGCTGAAG
>JABFEA020000017.1:3655992-3667093 GCA_019775915.2 Cyphomyrus plagiostoma | reverse complement strand
TAATAGTCCATGTAAGTTAGTGGTTTGTTTATTATTAGTTATTGTAATTGCACTGCTTTATTTGGTTAATCGTCCAGTCTGTGAAGAAGGCATTCGAGTAAGAATTGCATTGTAGTATGACTCATTTCCTGGCGCGTACAATTTATATTAAGTCAAAGTTTGTGGTTTGACTTCTGATATTAAGATCAAGGTCTAGGTCAAACTGGTTTGTTCAACTTTCAAGAAAGTTGAGTTCGAGAACCGAGGTACCACTGTATAAATTCGGTAATCTTACCTGACACTTTTACTCATAGTGACTTACAGTAAGGTTCCAATTTGTACAAGCGTCCTAGGATTTGAACTTGCGACCTTTGCATAGCTAACGTAGTTCTTTGCTTTTTGAGGTACAGGAGCCGGTCTTTATTTAGGAGATGCTGAAGTGGTATGTTATGCTAATCTGCTAGCTAGCCACAATCGGACTCTATTTGTTAGCTATTTTAGTTTTACATTTATTTTGGTGTAGCCCCAATAAGGACAGTGTGTACCCTTGTGTATCCGCCTCCACTATCCCCACAGCAGTCGGGCTGTACGTGAAGACCAGCGAGGCCCTGAACCTTGTGGGCAATGCAGTGCACAGCAACGGGGCAGCGGGCGTGGCCCTCATGCAGAGCGCGCAGCTCTCCCGCTTGGTTGCCAACTGCATCTGCGCCAACGGGCACACTGGTGTGCAGGTGGCGGCCGGCTGCCGTGCCGAGCTCCGCGGCAATGGTGTCTATGACAACGGTGGCCACGGCATCAGCGCACGCGGCGACGGGCTCATCGTGGAGAACGACGTGGTGGGGAACCGCGGCTGCGGCGTGCGACTGATGGAGCCGGCCGATTTGAAGGTGAGGGTCCGTGGTCTTTGTGTGGGTGGGGCCTATGTATTGGCCCCACCCTCCTCCTCAACAGCCCCACCCCCCCACCCTCAGGTGTTGAGGAACCGCATTCAGCCTGTCCAAGGCTGCGGCATCCTGGTTCTAGAGAACGTGAAGGGACTAGTGCAAGAGAACGTGGTGTACCAGGGACGTTCCGGAAGCACCAAACCGCTGGTGCGCCAGGACCCCGGCAACAACGACTGTCTGCTCCTTAACAACACCTTGCTTTTCCACGGCAGCCGGAGGTAAGCCATCACTGACCCGATACAGGGGCTTTTCAGCTGCTTAATCGGTGTGAATTTGTATATTTGATCCTGATTCGATTCTGTTCGTTAGATTCAGTTTGTCCTTGCACACAAGTACACAGATAATGAAATGCAGTTCTGGAATCTGATCCAAGAATGTACAACTGTGCAAATGTGCTAGAAACCACTTCACAATATATACATTTCTGTAAATTAATCATTAGAAAATGTGCATCTGTGCACATGGTATACACAGTGTGGTATAAATAATGTTTAAAAACAGCACCAATGATCGTAGTAACTAGTGTTCACAACATAATTCTTACTCCCAAACTATAGTGCCAATACATCCAACAGCGATAAATGATACTGCCGGTGTACATTCAGGTCGGATACACACACAGTAGACAGTCTAGTTTGTTTACCTCTAGTAAAAATATGGCACAGAGTGTGATGTCAACACGGTCCGTCTGCCCCTGGCTCCTGTCCCACGTCGGCACCAGCGAGGGCCAAGCGGAGCCCGCATGGGCCCTGGAGGACCCCCCGCCGCGTCCTCACTTTGAGGGCCAGGGCACCGCCCCTACAGCCCCCCCCAACAAGCGTCCTATCACCATGGCGACCCAGATCAGCGCCAGGGTGGAGAGCGGTTGCCACAACAACGGCAGCATTCTGTGCTCTATCCTCTGATTTTCCAACATCACTGCCAACATTCTCAGGTAGCAAGAACTTTGTGGGCCCTTCTCTTCGAGTCGGGGGCGATCTGCTGGATCCATGGTGCCATAGTCTGGCTACATTTGCCCTGGGGGGGTTCTGCTGTGATGTGTTCACTGCCACTTTGGACATGTTGGGTCACCTCTGACTGTGGCTCTTCTGGTCCTGACCCCAAAAGTGCCTTTAAATTGCCTCTCAAATCCATCTTATTCTCCCTCTTCCCACTGCGCTCAGTCTGCTTGGCTGACATGACTATTTGACAGCAAATAGAGAAACATTCCTACGTCTCACCTAGCAGTAAACCACTGAACACTAAAACGCTGTGAGAGAGAGCCAATTGCAGACTGGCAGCACACGCACAGTTAAGTTTTACATTTTAACTCCTGCTCATGAAGTACAGTTTGCATTTAGTGTCGCCTTGTAGTACTGAAGCCGTAACGGAACCTGTCAGCACTGCCGCATGACTTTGTCAGCCATGATGTCATCCAGTGCCACATTGGGATTTTCACTCTTACTAGTGGCCTTTCTGTAATCCACCTGCTACCTTTCTGACGTTACTTGATCATTCACAGGTGATGTGTCAGAGGTCAGGATTAAGGGACCAAACCGCGTTTTGCTCCGGTTTCTGGGAAAAAAATTCGGAATCCGAATTCTGTCCTTTGATAAATCATTTTGGACTTCGGGATATAATGTATAAACAATTTTTGTGTTTCTGCACCTCAAATGCGTGTGAGGGTTTCCTCACACAGTTCAAAGACATGCATTTAGGCTAATTGGTGTCTTTAAAATATCTTGTGTTTATGTTCCCTGTGATGGACTGATATCTTGTTTGTTCTGTCTGGGGTGTTCAATTCCAAATCTAACCACAAACCAGAGCAAAACGCAGGACATAAATCCGGAAGCAAATCTGAAGGAGCTCTTATAACAGAATGACCATCTTTGCTTGCATTTCCTGCCGAGCGTCTATGGGAGGCAGCGTTGCAGTCCCTGTGTGTCCGTGTGAACGGGTGTGTGGCATCTGAAACCAGCCCCACCTCCTTGCACCTGCGGGATCATTCACTTCAAAGCAGTTTCCAATTGCTAGTAAACAAACATTTGTGACCACTGCAGACTCACCTGGATACGTTTTAGGATTTGTACGTGCAGAACACTTTCACTTGTGCAATATTAATGTTAGAGATGTACCTCTATACATCGCAACTAATTGCATTAAATGAGGAGTTTAAACTTTTTGTGTGATTTTTTAAAACGAACAAAAAAAAAAATCAGTGTAATGATTTGTGTAACAGTTCATGTTTGAATAAGAAGCCAAATAAGGATTAGTTCCTATTAGCTAAATAAGATACTTGATATTTACCTCGTTTTTGTGAGTAAAATTGGCTTATATGAAGTCAGCTAAGATGTTTTCTGAGGTTTCCATCTGGGATCATTCATTTCATGCTGAGGCAAAGTGAGCTTTTGTACTTTTTATGACTGTGGTAAGTGTTCCTATGTAGAAGGTGTTAAATCAACTTACGGCTAACTGTTGTTTTAAAATGGTAGGCGAGTCATCAGTATGCAAGACAGGACAGGAACAAAGCTTATGGGTGTGTTTTAAGGGCAGGTATTTTCGACGATTCCTATACTTTGCCCATACGGTGTTAGTATGCATTACGCAGAAAGATGGAACACACACAGCCCCTTTCCTGATAAATATTTATTTGCCATTTTTAAGACCCGAGTTTAATCCTGCTAATTCTACACTGTAGGGTGATAGGAAATGTTTAAATAATTAGTAATAATACTGCACTAAATACATTTATAAATATTAAAGGGCCCCCCCGCCTTCGCAGTTCATGCGTCTCTGCTGGTGAGTCATGCAATCTTCAGCGAGGTACTTGTTAAATCGCCTCTCACGCTTTCGCACTCGTATTGCACAACTACGTGTTTTCTGCATTGACACTCATTTATTCTCAACTTCTACTGCAAAACCTGCAGGGGTTCCTGTGCGTTTATAAGCAGGTATTTCTGTAAAATGGCAACAGTATTGGGTAATGCACCAAACGGTGTTTTGAGAAGATATGTGAAAGATAAATGGAGACTTAAAAGATGATTGTGAAACACTTCAAAAGTATGTCTTCAGAAATCACCTCAGAACTGAATTTGCAGCTCTTTGACCCAATCAAAAAAGTGGTTGGATGGATGGATTTATTGATTGATTGTTGGGTAGGACTGTGGCTCGATAATCGCTTGTATCCAAGGCCTATGCAAAAAGACACAATTTTGTGTAAGGATTACGACACCTGGACTATGGAGCAATGGGAAAAAAGTAGCATAGCAATAGTTCACATTAAACAAGCACATGAGAAGACGTGGAGTCAGGAAGAGGACGTCACCTTTAATTAGCATGACACATGATCACATGTAGGAGTGGTAAAGATAAGGCACAAGAAAGAGTATTTGGCTCAATGAGGTTCACAGAGCTCAGCATCAGTTACAGCATAGTCGCGTTGGGGACGGTTCTGCGGAATACCGCTAACCATCAATGTTTTCTCTGCCACCGGAAATCAGTGGTTTACTGGGACTCTGGAGTGCGTAGACAGACACTCACTAGGTCATACTAAACATGACACACACAAAAACAGGACTTCTACAGTGCACACACAGAGGAGCGTAATGGTTGTTTTGGAGTGTTAATTTAGTACAACATTCTTATGCTGAAAGCAGTGTATCATTTTGATTGTTTCTAATTTAGATTAATTTACGTTTATATTTTCAATTCTCATTTGGAATCTAGTTTAGTTTGGTTTTGTTAGAAACTATTTTTATACCTTTTAATATATTTCTCTCTCAGTTTTAGTAATTATATTTCAATATTTGACATGTTATGAATCCTAGATGAATATGCACAGTACAAACATAGGACATCATGTATTAATGTCCTCAAAATGGGCACAACGGTCTACGTATTAGGAATTTTCATTAAAGATAAACAAATCACTAGCTTTGCTGAAAAGTATCAGGTGTTTTGGAAGCAGTGATTTATAGCTTTCATTTGATTTTAATTTTTTTTTGTTGTATCTTGCCTCATTTTATAAAAATGTTTTCTTGTAGTTTTAGCCTACTTTAACCCTGGTTGAAAGATATGCAAACTAGTGTTTTAACACTATAGAGTTAATCTCAGTTTTAATTTTTGTGCCTATTCTCATATCTCTCCAAGAAAAATTATTCAAGTTCCGTAGATCACAGATCTACAATGAGATGTCCGTGTAGCAACATGAAGCCATAGTGCATTGTTGTTGACAAAACCCCTTAACCTTCAAACAGAAGCCTGCTGTGAACCTAAAGGATGAGCTCCTTTGGCATGGCTGTCCCAGACAGCCCAGCGAGCAGATTGTTGGCAGCCAGCTCAGACATGATGCCCCTTGTGGAGTAGGTGGCGCTGCCAATATGGGGAAGGATCACTGCAAAACAATCCGGAAACTGTTAGCTGCAGGCTAATGGAGAATAGCTACTTTCCAGTGGAGAGAAACGCCAACAGGAATAAGCACGTGTCATTGGTGTATGCTAGGAAAACTTACCGCAGTTCTTCAGTGTCAGCAGGGGGTGATCGGTGGGCAGTGGCTCGGGGGTGGTGACGTCCAGACCAGCTGCTGCGATCTGCCCACTGGACAGGGCTGCGTGGAGGTCCTCCTGGTTCACCACTGCACCTCTGCAAAGTCACGGATGTCAGACACTCTGCCAGTTCATCCCCCAAGGGAAGCCTAAAGGACTTCAGGATCAATGAGCTTTAATGGAGTAGGATTAACAGCAGATTGTGGTGCCACCTGCTGGTGTTAATAAAGACTGCGGTCTTCTTCATCTTGCTAAAAAATGCCTTGTTACACAGTCCTTGGGTCTCGGGGGTCAGGGAGCAGGACACGATGATGAAGTCACTCTCTGAAACCAGTTTGTCCAGGGGAACTGTCCAGCACATGCAAGCCAACAGAAGGAGAACTCAGTAAGTACCAAAATCATTGAACAGGACATCTATATTCACCCTCAGTGACCTCAGACCACAGCACATCCACACCGTCCTCACCGAACTCCCCCTCCACCTCCGCAGCCTGCGGTTTGGCCGTCCGTCCTGAATACAGCAGCTTTTCAACCCCAAAGGGCTTCAGCCGGCGGGCGATGGCCATTCCTGAGAGAGTTCATAGTATATGTCAACAACCAAGCATCAAAGCCTTGGATGGAGTACCCTGAACCATCCAGTAGGTGGCGGCATACACAACCTCCCAGCAGCTTCTTACAGACGACCCCCTCCCTTACCGATACGGCCAAGCCCGATGACACCGACGGTGCTGCCAGACAGACCATAGCCACACAGCCACAGCGATTTCCAACTTCTCCACCCGCCACTGTAAGAAGGGCATCCATTATACTACTGAAACGCTCATGGAGAAGTGAAACATTTTCATTTATTGTAGAGGACACCCACCCAGACCACCTGTGACCTTGACCAGGACAAACAGTTACAAGAAGGTGGGGATGGTTTCCCGTATAACAACTACTGAAGGCAAAGAGACTTAGGGTGTGTCCGAAATTGCATACTTGTTTGCTATGTAGCAGGTGAAATACAGTATGTGAAGTGAGCACTATGTCCGAATTCTCAGTATGGATGGACAATAGACCAGTAGGCGATGACATACTGAGATTCCGGAGGGTGCAACCGATGGATACTATGCTATCCCTCAAGACCACTGGAGCAGTGGAGAACATCACATGCTCAGAAATTTCTGTCAAATTAGCAGTGGAAGTGCTATCTCTGTTCAAATTTAAGTATAAAACAATACCAAGTCACATTAGCGGACTTGAATATGTATTTTTTTCACTGACTGTTTCTAACTTTCTCGGAGGTAAAGCAGCGTCATTGGAAAACATCTGTTTCCGGTAATATGCAAGGTGGTAACTGTAGTGTGTCAGAGTACATGCATACTGTATGCACTGCATTAACGGTCAAGCGGTAGGCTTCTGACGAAGTTCAGTACCTACTGCATGAGCATGTGATTTCGGATGCACGCCTAGTCCACGCTCGCAGAAGTAAAGGAGCTGAGGTTAAAGCACTGACTTTTTGACCTCTTCCACTCCCTCGGGGATGCGGCGAGCAGTAGCCAGCAGCAGAGCCATGGTCAGCTCTGCCGTGGCGTCCGTCAGGACATCTGGGGTGTAGCCCACGCGGATCCCTCTGTCAGGAGGGAGAGGGTTAGACCAGCACAGACCACCATAAGCGATGCTTTGGGAAACTCGATAGCACAATCATTTACTGTGGCTGAATACGGGAAAAATAATGTCCTTGTGTAGGCAAAGCTAATAATGATAATAATAATACCTTCGTTTGTATAGCACCTTTCATGCATCTGAATGCAACTCAAAGTGCTTTGCAAAGACTGCAAATAACAACAAATAAAAACAAAAACAAAAAAAGAATCCCTACCGTTTCTTGATTTCATCTATGGCTAGATGGTCAAACCCTACTGATAATGTGCTGATCACCTTCAAGTTTGGCCCTAAAAACAAGAACCACATAAAGCATCATTTCCCATGAATTTTTTTTAGCGCGATTAACACCCTCCGTGGTTATATTAGGCTTTGGGGGCAGCGTCGGCACCTGCCGCGTCCAGCACTTCGGCGTCGATGCGCTCCGATAAGAGGCAGAGCAGCCCGTGAGCCCCGGACACTCTCTGCAACAGCTCGGAGCGCGGAATGGGCTCTTCGGAGTCCCAGAGCGACACCTTACACCTGCACACAGGACAGTAAGCAACGTGCAAGGGGAGAATAATACGGGATTATACAGGTACCCACCATTATTATCGTCACAAAAGCGAGCAGACGGCATAACCCCATAATTTAAAACATTGAGCACAGAACTCAGTCTATTCATCTGTTATTTATCGACATAATCGGTTGCTGTGAGAGGTACCATTTATCCGTGAGATAAAATGAAAATTTATTACAATTTATTTCTGATGCTACAGATTACCGGTGTACCGCCATTATTAACTGCACGTTGCCATTGCAAGCTTCTACATCTGTATAAAACCCACATTCAATGCTACCGAAGAGGCACGGGTGGAAAAAGTTCATACTTCATTGCAGTGCGTCCTCTGACACCTTTGCACCCAATGTCACCGAAATAGGCATAAAGAACGGAAGTTACGAAGCACAGTCATGGCTCTCGGGAATAATAGCGGCAGCTAAAAATTCGTGAATTACGTCCATAAACAAATATTTGCTGTTGCTAGTCTCACGCGGCGATCTTAAGGATTGAAAGTGAGTTAGAAACCTGCTTACGTCCCACACTGGCTGAGGATCCTCATTCCTTCGCCCGGTATCCGCCGCGTCACGAAGACGTTCATCAGCTTCTGCGCCCCCTGCATCGTGGCCTCTTCGCCTGCTTAAAGGTTTATCCGAGAAAACCGAGCGACGGAAGAAGGCCGGCTTGTTTCACTAATCTTCCCAGATAACAGAGGAGGGGCCAGCCTACAGCTGCGCAAAAGCCCGTCGCCTTCACCTAGACATTAGAGCACAGTGCCACCGCGTGGTTGTTAAAAGTAACAGCATCGGTAGGCCGCTGTCTTTTTCTGGTTTGTGGCACGTGAATGACGTAATGAGTGCTATTTAAATTTAGAGGTGTTTTGAGGCACGTGGACTCAACCGGATTAAATAGTCCTACGTATTGTTCAAGAGCTGAAGAGGAACATGCATGTTTCGCTCACCATTTAAATTTCAAGTAATCTACCCCTCTTTCATTGTCACATAGCGAGACAAAAGTCTTTAATACCACATAGAGAAGCAGAATTTAATATAGGCCTACTGTTGGCAAACTGCTGGCAGATCATTTCCTCCATACAGACTATATGCTCTATCATGTTACGGTTAGTTAAATCGATTTTACCTTCGAGAAAATCATACAAAATGGTACACATTGACAAATGCCATTTTAAATTAAATGTATTTGAATGTGCATAAAAATTCCATGCATTGTGCCAAATTAATTTGTTGATTTTACAGACATTTTTAACATACTGCTTTTAGGTAAGCTTTTACTCTGTTGCCACTTGCAGCGGAGTCACGCTGACGTCTGTACTTGAACGTCAAGACTATGTCAAACGTAATTGAGCTGTAAAACTTGACTTTCCATTTCCACAATGTGGATTATAAACCATTGTTGCAAAGTTTCATTCATCATAAGATTGCTCACACTTGTGTCAACAAGATAAAAGATAAATGCTTCAAAACGTATTTTACGGAGAAGTAAAACAAATGAACATTTATGTATATTGTAGTGTAAGCTTAACAAACAATGCATTCTAAAATACTTTGAGTGCAGGACAGACAAGCTATGTTTTTAAGGAAACTCATGGCAGTTTTTTAGTATCAGCAGGGGGTGATCGGTGGGCAGTGGCTCGTCCAGACTGGCCGCTGCGATCTGCCCACTGGACAGGGCTGCGTAGAGGTCCTCCTGGTTCACCACTGCACCTCTGCAAAGTCACAGATGTCAGATACTCTGCCAGTTCATCCCCCAAGGGAAGCCTAAAGGACTTCAGGATCAATGAGCTTTAATGGAGTAGGATTAACAGCAGATTGTGGTGCCACCTGCTGGTGTTAATAAAGACTGCGGTCTTCTTCATCTTGCTAAAAAATGCCTTGTTACACAGTCCTTGGGTTTCGGGGGTCAGGGAGCAGGACACGATGATGAAGTCACTCTCAGACAGCACTTGGTCCAGCGGCACTGTCCAGCACATGCAAGCCAATGGAAACACTGTAGAGCACATCAGCATTAAAACTGTATGCTGGAAATACATCAAACACTCTATGCATTTTGACAGCGATGTATGCCTGTGTAAATAAATTTGTAAAGAAGGTCGGGGGGTGGTGGTTGTGCAAGGATCTATGTTTTAGGGTCAGGATAAGTCATAAATCAGACCGGGACAAAGACAGCCATTTGCAGGCAAACAGGTGTGAAAACAAACTTTTGTGGCTCAATTCTAGGAAAATAATTTCCTCTTTTGTGCAAAGGAAACAAACATTATCACTATAATCTCTATTCCACATGACCGAGACCAGGAAGTCGTTCACAGTCTGCCCCTCACTGGAAAATTCCCCTTGCCACTATGATCTCTATTCCGCATGACTGAGACCAGGAAGTCGTTCACAGTCTGTCCCTCAATGGAATATTCCCCTTGCCACACAATCTTCATGAAAACCATAAATCCTCAGCTTGCTGAGCACTAAACTTACAATAATACATACATTTACCAATCAGTGAATGGTATTCCTACTGCAGGCTTCCTACAGCAGCACATGTGGGCTCCTTTGTCTGTCACCTCAGTTTATTCCAGAAATACCTCATAATAGACAAAGCCTGTCTTCTGTCTTTAGATACAAAACCTCATATCCATATCTGTTTCGACCCCTTATTTAAACAGATGTTAATGTATATAATTTACATGTCGCTAAAACAGCAGCAGTATTTTCTGAGATGTATCCACGCAAAATCCACTTCAGCCCTTTTAACCTCATTGGTGTCTGTATCTGCAGCAAAATTGATGGGAGATAAAGATTCATTAGCTACACTGTTGGGGGCGTCATTTTTCCGTAATCATCTTAGATGACTTCAAGTAAGAATTTTCCTGAATTTGCACAGAATATTTCAGGTGGTATGAGAAATGCAGCCTATCCATATTAAATATATTATACCGTTGATATTGTAGAATAAGGTTCATCATGTGATCACGAGCAGGATAAAAAGGTAAGAGATGGATGTATGTCCCATCTTCTACGACATCACAGTCAGCTAGGAGCCACCTCCCTGGCAGGGGTCACCATGGACACTAAGGTGGACTGTCATGGGGCAAATTAGAGACATCATCTCACTTAATGGGATGTGTTTGGGCTGTGGGGGGAAACCAGTACGAACACTGGAGACGAAGAAGACGGCACCCACACCCAGAAGCGGGGGCCTGTATCACCGAGCAGGATTTCTAATAGCCAGATAACATGTCGGATTTAAGGTTCCCCAGTTGAAATGGACTTTATCTTTGTTCATTTACATGTAGCGCAGACTGCCTTAAATCCGATAAATTGCAGTACTATCCACTGAGCCCCTGGGGCCTGTATCACAGAGCAGGATTTCTAATAGCCACATAGCTTGTTGGATTTAAGGTAGTCTGAGCTAGATGTACAGTAAGTGAACAAATAAAATACAGTGGTACCTTGGTTCTCGAA
>JABFEA020000017.1:3643534-3655892 GCA_019775915.2 Cyphomyrus plagiostoma | reverse complement strand
TGTGAAGAAGGCATTCAAGTAAGAATTGCATTGTAGTATGACTCATTTCCTGGCGCGTACAATTTATATTAGGTGAGGCTTCACGGTTCGACTTCTGATATTCAGATCGAGTTCTAGTTCAAACTGGTTTGTTCGACTATCAAGAAATTTGAGTTCTAGTGAGTTCGAGAACCGAGGTACCACTGTACATTTAAAATGGCGTACCTTAAATTCGACAAGCTATCCAGCTATAAGTAAGAAAGCCGGCTTTGTGATACAGGCCCCTGCAGTTTACATATCCTTTGTCTTATTCACTTCTATGTACTTATTTTCTTAAATCTTTCCAATAATACTGAGACTGCATTATCCATAAGAACCCACAGACTCGGACAATAGATTAATTTCAGTGTTCAATTAAATGATATAATTTATTGACAACGGGCAAATCAAAGCCATCATATGAGATTTAAACAAACCAAATCATTACAGGCAGCCCCCAATTTAAGAACATCCGACATACAGACACTTCCTACTTACAGGGTGGCATAAAGCCAATTACAGTAAAAATTCAGGTTTTATGCAATGCTACATGATAATGAATAATGAATGCAGGCGCTACTTTGTGACGCTCATGGGACAGTGTGCGGCTTCAGCGTTTCATTAAACTGGGGTATGTAGTTAATTTCATTATTACTGCATTATTATTAGCATTATACAGTATCAATACAAATTTGAAACAATATACATACAAATTTGACTTAAATACAGACTTATTGAGAAGATCTCATTCATAACCTGGGGGCTGCCTATATTATTAAAATAATAATGAATCAGCACAGCTGGCCCTATTTGTCCCAAACCAGTTGATTGTTCCAAGCTGGGTCAGCTGACTTGTCTTAACAAAAGGTATCTACAGACCCATGAAAAGAGGCTGTGCAAACCAACACAACATTTAATCCCCCATTAATCACTCAACTCTCTGGACTGCTGTTCATTACCTTCTGAATAAGTCAAACAGTCTATCAGCTTGGTGTAGCTGCGCTTCAGAGTGCAGTTCACAGATGGAATCAGCAAACCGTAGCTTAATTTCTTTGTAAGCAGACTGTAGTCGCAGAGTCTAAAACATATAGCATGACTCCTAAGTTTACTGTGTGATAAAATTGTGCTGAAGAGCCTAAGATTTTGGCATAAGAATGGAGTAAATGGTGTGCTGAGAGATTATCCACTATATCCTCTAATTTTATCCTACTACTGCTCCTTCTTCACAAAGAGGTTCTTATTCATACCATAATAGAGAGTGTTTTCTAAGTCAGGCTACATGAAACTGTATTTACAGGGGAGGGACGGAGGCAGGAAGGGGTGAGGACAGGGGGGGCGCAAGGAGAGGGACTGGGGTAGGGGGCTCAGCCATTTACATCTTTTCCCATCCATTGCCTCCTCTTCTGTAACATCCTTTGCTAATAATCATAAACCAGGGAAACTGTATAAGAAATGGGGAACAGGGACATGAAACCATGGCAATTTCACTGCCCTGTACTTGCACACATAAGCCTCAGATGTCATGTCATTCCTATACAGCATGTCTAAATTACCCATATTTTTGGATTGTTTGTGTGTTTGTGTGTCTTTGTGTATGGACTGCCATTCCTTAGACCCTATGCCGCCTGGGATGGATGGACAGATGGATTCCTGGGGTATTATGTTTGTAAATGAAACAATCCTTCTCTTTTCATGCCCCACCCCCATTCACCTTTCTATATAACGTCTGGGACGATATAATCAGCTTCATCCTCTGGTGTGTGTATCAGGACAGGAGATCGTCTGTGCGATGAAGACTGAGCGGCTAGCAGGGTCGGACTCTGGACCGCGGGCGTGACTCCGGCTTTCCATGCTGTCGCTGCTGAGGGATGCTTCGGGAAAATAATTCTCTCAGGTGGCCGAACTAGAGGAAACAGGTGTTCATTTTCAGCTCATTTTCAGCTCAACAAACTCATTTTCAGCTGTGTGTCGTAAATCCAATTAGGGTGAATAATATCTATTTAGCGGTGAGCCAAAATAGTAAGAAACACACATGACGTTTCGCGAAACACACATGACGTTTCGCATAGGTATTTTCATTCACGGCAATGTTCTCTCGGGTAACGGACACTGTCCTACCGATTAGAATGTCGTAATTCTGGGGCTGAACGAAAAGTTTCAGGCGGTGTGAAGTTTCCCTTAAGAAATACTGCACGACGTCACAGAGGTTGGAAACTGTAACCTAGCAACATGGAAGACAGAACAGCGGCTGTGAGTCGCAGGCAGGTCGGGCGTACAGGAGCGGCGAGCGGGATCGAGGAGGCGGGGCTCCGCACGCACCGGGCTGTCCAGCTCGATCACGAAGCTTCTGTCCTGGGAGCGCACCTTGTAGTGTTTTATCACAAAGTTCCTGAAATTTGCGGGGGCAGATGGTCACAAAGTGTTTTCGTGAGTATGGAAAAAGCGGAACACAACATCGGTGCTTGAACGTAGAAGATGAAATGTGTCACGAGGAACATCGACATCTTTGGCATCCGCCATTCAAGTGACCAGTACGACTGTAGAATATCAGCATAAAATTCAAAACAATACACAATGACATTATTCGTTCAATAATTTACGCTGAACTAAGAAAAAATAACTAAAGTGAAAATCATTCCACAAAACAAACATTAGTTCCCACGCAAGTCTTTGGTGGTCTTCCGTAATTAACCTCGCAATTTCTTGTGTTTTATCGAATATCTGACTTCATCCGGCAGTGACATTACACTGTGCTAAAATAACAGTACTATAATCGTTGGTGTGTGTATAAAAGGATCAGGGTAAGGCGTTCTACAATTCAGTCTTTTCTACTATCTGGAAAATTCCGCTATCCGGCAGTCCTCGGTTCCGACGGTATGACGTGGAGCAGAATCGGCCCTCAGCTGCCGTGATTTCTGAACGAAAAGCAGGTTCTGCTTTTCTCCATCTCTTCCCCTCACTGTTATTTATTGTTTTCGGTTTTAGTTTCACACCCGTTGCTACACCAGCTTTTGCTCTAGTCTCCCGGTTAAAATACCCGCTCCTCCCTGCAATCCCAGTGCATGTGCCCAAGGCAAAACACAACTTAGCATGACCAGAGACGTGCCTATTGTTTCTTGGGCCCGCTTAAAAAGTCACTTTGCCCCCCATAAAATTTTTTCAAGAGTAAAGTCAGAAGATTGTAGCTGGATAGTTTGTAGAACACAATTAAGTAACTAATATTAAGTAGTGATTGCTTGTGGGCTCCACACAAATATGTGTCGTTTGAATGGTGGTAAATGCCGTCGCTGAGTGTGGCACGTGATTCAGGTCCAGGGCGAAAGTGGCCATGAGCAAGCGTGTCTGCACGTTTATGTGTGGGTGGCTATGTGTGTGTCCATGTTAAGCTGTGTGGTATGACACAAGCGCCCAGACCTGTCGAACAGCTGCCTTATGGTGACAGCATAGTTGATGCCGTCTGTCGCCGGACGCAGGATGACGCTGCCATACTCCGGGTGGTCCTTCAGCATCATCTCTGCCTCCTCCCGGGAGACGGTAAAAAAGCAGCTGGGGGTGGAGAGGAGGCACATACAGAGACACATCAAACGGTAAAGGGGGTACTCCGGGCCGGTGGGGAGCTGGCGCACTGCGGGCAGAGCGCACTCACGGGGGCATTCCGATGATGACGTCCTCATAAGACTCATCGGGAATCGTTTGTGGGAAGGACAGCGGGTGCCTGTACTCTGAGGCGTGGGACGCGTTGATCCTCCGTATCTCCTGCTCCAGGACGTCTTGTATCCTCACTATCTGACCGGGAAGCAGCTGCAGGTTCAGAGGAATCTCGAGCTGGAACGACGCAGGTCCCTTCTTGGAATATTTAACACACTTCCTTTTTCTAAGGAAAGCAAATCACTGACGTCATGGTTACTGCACGTGTTTAGTAAAACAACCAGTATAATGTGCGGCTGGTGGCAGTGTTTTGAGAAGAGGTGTAAAGCACTTGAGTAATTTTACTTGATTACTGTACTTAAGTATTACTTTGGGGGATTTATACTTTACTTGAGTACAATTAAAAATGAATACTTTTACTTAATTACATTTTTAAAGAAAAAAAAAGTACTTTTTACTCCTTACAATTTTATTTACAGTCAAAAAGTAAATCATTTTAAAATACTTATTTTTGGAGGTCACTTAATTCTATTTTCCCTTGCTAACAAACCTATTGAATTGCGCCGTGATGTAAGGCTCACGTAAAAACGTAAAGAAGAATCTCTAGTTTTCATTCTTGCTTTTACTTTTTAATACTCAAGTACAATTTTAATGTGGTACTTTTTTACTTTTACTCAAGTGTGATTCTGGCTGAATACTTTTACTTTTGAGTAAATTTTTCACTCATTACTTGTACTTGTAATTGAGTAACATTTCTGAGTACTTTTTACACCTCTGGTTTTGAGGGCTATGATAATAATTAACGAAGCAATAGTGCGACTAAAATCAACATCGACAAGAAGAGCGCATAAGGAAACATAAGTAACATAAATATGAATTCTTTAAAGCACAAATGTACCCGATGTAGGCCTATTTTACTCAAATGAGGGAGGAAATCAGATTAAGGTCAAGCATGACACATTTATAGCAATCTGTACTAAACATACGCGTAAAGGAAAAATACTAACATAGGCCACAGTCGTAATAAAGCCCCTCCACTCTTCGCCAGCCTCCTGACTGTCAATCTGTGAATAAAACAATGTAACCGGATCTTAAGAGCGATAACGGTTTTTTCAATGATTAAGCCCCTCGGTGGCCGATGGCTTTTGTATCTGACCTTCAGATGGATTTGCTCATTTTGTAGGCTCAGAATGTAGACCACTGAGCTGCTTCGCATTCCCTCTTTGTCGACAGTAATTGTCTTCAAGTTCTGGAGATCCACCTTCTCGGAGTACTGCGGGAATGGAACAAATTATCGCATTAAAACTAAACTATGGAAAAGACCTTTGCGACTTTGGGGTGTAGCGATCGTATAACAATTGGATGAATGTATGTTCATTACAAACTACAGATTAAAAATACGATGACCGACGGCCGTCTCCTATTACCGAGTCGTGCTTCGGATCTGCGTAGAGGAAGATCGTGCATCCCCGTAACTCGGCGAAGAAATTTTTAAAATCCTGGAAAAGGTGGGAACAAGGACTAGGGCGACCCTTACTACACATCACATGTAAAACTATAAGATTGTTGTCATTATTTATTATTGTCATTAATATAAAAAAACACATTGAAAATAATTACAAAAAAAAAAATAATAAAGAGCATAAAGAGACGCGGTTAATACCACAGCTTTTAACCCAAGACGGTTAAAGCATCTTAAATATTGTAGCGGCTGGAGGACTAGGGCTATTCAGTGTTTGTTATAGGGCAGTCCTCTTACCCTTTTCAGCCTCTCCGGGAGTTTCAGAGATAGCGGGGATAGTGGTACCTGCGGAGTTGCCAAAAGTAGCGGTCTCCGCACAATACTATATATACTAGGGCACATTAATTGTGTGTGTCTCTCTCTTGCTTCTGATTGCATTGTGTTAATCTTTGAGTTTTGGCGTGAGCTCTGGCCGTACAAGGTCCATTGAAGTGGTCATTACAATTGGTGTCAGAAGTGGGATAGAGAGACACAATTAATGTTCCCTAGTATATATATTGAGTTTCCCAGTCAAGTATTAAGCCTAAACCTAGCCTAACTTTGAGTTACAATGGTCAGTCTCCATTGAAACGGCAATTTAGTCCAAGACTAGTCTTAATCCTTGTTCGGGAAACCGGCCCATAGGATCATCTGGAGAGCCTGCCACTTCTCATTTTGCCCACTCTGCAGGTACCACTATCCCCGCTATCTCTGAAATTCCCAGAGAGGCTTGAAAAGGCTGAGAGGACTGCCCTATAACAATTAAACACTGAATAGCCCTAGTCCTCCCGCCGCTATGATATTTTATCCGCTAGCTTGATTATGCATTCGCTTCAGTTACCTTTTCTCTTTCACGTTTCATCTGTAGATCTCCATAGTAGTACAACGGCAACGCTGTGATTTGCTCTCTCCTTTTGATAACCACCCTGGGAGCCACAGAAGATATGGACATGATGGTAACCCGTATTGCGTGACTGCGATTTCTAACCACCTTGGCCGGTAAAACTGCGCGTCTGAAGCGAATCACGTTCACCTGGTACTCACAGTAAACAGGAATGCGGAAAGACTTTGGGGGCAGGAGAACCCCAGACAGCTCCGATGACTCTAAATGTACCTTGAACTTCATGTTGTTATGCAAAATTATTCCCTGTAACCAATGATGAAAAGATTTTCTAGTCAAGTTTCAAAATAGTCTCCAAGGACGCGGGCTTATGACTGACGTGCGCTACAGTCTCCTGTGTTATGCCAAGGCCAACAATATCAAAATGTTCTGAATCGTGTTGCTCGTGCTTATACTGATGACACATCTAGTAAACTGTAATTTTCGTGAACCAGTAGTGGTGGGTGTCACACCTACAGGATTGTGGGTTAAGTCCCCACTCACACACACAAACACTGCCCCAAAACAGGCAGTTTCTAATTCGTGTTTCTAAGATGCCTGCGCGCGTACCTTGGATACATTAGGCTACCTCTGTTCTGTTAGATATTAATCTGAATAAATCATTAAAATATAAACTCTATAAATTACTTCGGCAATGTTATTCTGGGTGTTACGTGAGCACACGATTTTGGACTGTGGTAGGAATCCGGACTAGGAAAGAGCATGCAAACTGCCCGCGCAGTCCCCGGCCCGGACTGGGACTACATGATGACTTTCATCGTTCCATGTGCATGTACCTGACCCGTTTTAGTCTATTTCAAAACTCTGTCGTTTCATTAAGTGAATCTTTCCCTCGTCTATCTTTCGTTGTCCCCATAATAGATAGATAGATAGATATTTGTTCTTTCACCCTTAAAAACCTATCGCTCGTGGGCAACATGTAGTGGGCGGGGCTTGCATTTAGCAGGACCAATGGCAGGCTTTGTTTTGGACGCGGCCCCGCCCAGCAGGTACACCCTCGCCGCTCCCCTGCCAGTGTCTATCCAGGCTTTAGCCGTGGTCCGCCGGGGCGCCGCTCCTTGCGAGGCCGGTGGGTGGGTGGACGCTTAGCGACTGTCGCCCAGGCTTCAAGATGGCGGAAGCGCTGACGATACAGGAGGAGCTGGTAAGTTCACCAGCTTGCTTCGCCTGTCCGCTCCGCTGCCCCCCCCCACGCTTCGCTTTGCTCATTGCCTTGTCTGACTCGCTTCCTTCTGCCGCCGACCGTCCAGGGTTGCGCTCTTCGATTAGCCAGGGCACTTTCATTTTTATTTTCCCCCAGCTGTTACCATAGAGCTGGCTGGACTTCATCTCGAATAAACGGGGATGGAGCCCGGGGCCTTTGCACAGTCCGTCTTGCTCCACTGGTTACTATCAGCCTATCCGCCTATGATGTTTTGGCCGGTTCCCTGTTCAGCACATCTGACTAATACGTAATATTAGCCTTAAGCAATGTTGCACAGCGTGATCGCAGTGAGATAACTGGGAGCGTGCACCCAGGGACAGTATCCCAAGATGAGGTGTGCATGACAGCATTTAAGCCAGACTTTCACCGCAATGCCGTCGCCAGCCCCGGCCAGGGTAGATGTCCTTTAAGTCGGCTGTGTGAGCTTCCCATCGCCATCCGCCGGTGGCCGATCGGCTCGCAGGCCTCCTTTGGGCAGTAACACCGTGATTTCTCCAGTGTCCCCACTGATCATTGTACATAAGCATTTGAAATAATATAGAGCTTATAATGGGTATGTTAGCCTAATTCACTTTTTGGTATACATGAAGTTTCGCTAGAATTAGGTTATCATTAAACATATTACTTGTGCATGTTGTACATACAGTGTTGTCAAACGTGCAGGAGTGCATGCATTATTGAGCGCATTAGTGCGTCCCGCGATGCATGTGTGAAGCGCTTGTCATTATATGCACGCAAGTGTAAATGCACGGTCGCTTCACGCTCTCATTACACTTCAGATTCTGCTCGTGGGCTATTTCTCATGCTATCTGGCTGTGTTTAAATTGAAGACCACCGTGTATAATAATAGCAGCGGCTGGTCTTGGAAATCACTGACCATGACGCTTATGTGGCGGGGGCATTTAAATAGTGCAAGGGATGGCTGGGCATGTGGGACAACGGCCGGCAGGCGGGGGGCCGGGGCCAGGGCGGGGGCTGCATGACTTTCCCAGAACGACACTTTCCCTCCTAGCGAGTATGTGTGGCTTCAGTTTTAAACCTCAACACGCCGCCTTGTCTGGATTCTTAAAATGTGAGGACACTGATTAACGTCCTATTCTCAGAGATCGTTAAAGAATACTGATTTCATGTCTAATTCTTCCTGCATGACATTATAAAATGCATATTTTAATATATCATAAAAGTGTAGTTTATTACTGAGGGCAGTTAAAAGACTCAAAGTCTACTTGATGGCTGGAATATTATGACGAATTGAAATTTACTACACGGCGCCTGTATTTCAAAGCTTGTGAAAGCGCAGCTATTTCAGAAGCCGTCAAAATGTAGGCTGCGTGACACTAAATACACTATTGAGGATCTCATGAATTCCTACGTTTATACGTTTTTATGCAAAGCTTTAGTCCGTTTGACTTACGCCAGTTTATTTTGGATGTTTTATTCATCTGCAGAAAATTGACGGCCACTTTCAAAAATAAGATTTATTGCAGAACAGTTGCTCGCTAAATTATAGACTGCGAGTTGTTTACAGGATATCTGGCAACAAAATATAACCTAAAAAGAGAAATTCTTAACTGTTTATTTAGTTAATATGTTCAGCCGCGGTCTTGTGGCCCGAGGTTCAGCTCTCACTTTTACCCTTTGTCCGGATGCCCCGGTGTTCTTCATATACACCCGTATACCCTTGGTGCTCTGGGTCTGAGCAAGACAAAGTTACGATTGGTCTCGATCTGTAATTTTGGATCAGTCACCGCTAATGCTTAGTGGTGTCAATTTAAAGTTTATTTAGAAAGCTTTACTTTGTAGGAAACATTTACCGTGAACGTGCATTCGCTTTTTTTTGAACGAATACCTCTGCAATTCGAACTTAAATAGACTAATTCCCATGCTTCAGTTATGTTTATTTTTGGTTTCAGTTCAACCGATGATTGGTCTTTTATTACTGTGGATGGAAAATCAAGAGCTATGAAAGTTCCACATTTAAAGCTGCATAAATTATTGTATTACTGTCTCCGCTACAATCCAGGCAGTGCAGGAGTTCCTGGAGGAAATGCGGAAACTAGATCAGCACTGCACGGTTGTGGAGTCGCGGAACACGGCGGTCAAGTTCCTCATGGCGCGCAAATTCGACGTATCCAGAGCCGTCGAGCTTTTCCAGGCATACAGGGTAAGATCCGGCTGTCTGACCCAGCTCTTGCACGGAAATTGCCATTTTTTCTTGGTAATCGACCACGGATCTGGAAAGTACCTTGAAATGATTTCAGGAGTGGACATTCTTTAGATGCTCGTGTCGTTTTCCGTCTTGTTCAGTCAGCAGCTTCAGATGCGGGAATCAGCCTTCATCTAGCAGAAACAAAGCAATGTATTAACATCATTAAAAACGAAATGGCAAAACTGGGGGGTATTCCATGAAGCAGGCTTAAGGGAAATTCTGACTTATTTCTACAAGTCAGTCTTACTGAAATGAGAGTTCCGTTCCATCAATGTGTCTTAAATGAATCCCTGCTGAATTACCATGGTAATTTAGGCCTGCGAACAACCCTGGTCCAGACTAGAGCTGGGTGATTCATGACTCACCCCGGGTGAATAACCCGGATCCGTTAAATAACTCATGAGTCACAAATCTGAGGTCTCCATTAACCCAAATCCATCGATTCCTAACTACCCCATGACTAAACTACAAAGCCCATCACGTACATACCTCATATAATCATGTGAAACTCATTGCAAGATCAATACAGGTATAGTAGCAAGTACAGCTGCTACAACTTCAAACGCACTTGGATCACACAGCTATAAATGAATTAGCTCCCTCTGCAGCCGTAATTATGCAGCCGGTTCTGAACCGCTCAGGGGTACGTTTCTCGAAACCAGCGTTGCAGCAACTTCTGTCGTTCGAACTATGTAAGTACGATGCAGGCGTTTCTCGAAACCATAGTTCAAACTACAGGGGTAACGATACTGCGCACTTACGTAGTACGATGTATCGTTCAACGACGCAGGTGTTTCTTGAAACCATAGTTCGAACGAACGTTCGCAAACACTGTCGTTAAGTTGTGTAGTTCGAGAACTAGAAGCGTAGTTCTGGGTAAATACGTCAGCAATGGTGGAAAATGTAGTCTAATAAGGGTATAGTCACCGTGTAAGTAAGAAATGTAATAATGTTTAATACATAATAAAGAATAATTTAGCTCTACGATCGCATATAATATGAAGTTATCTGAAAATGTAGTTTGAAACGTAATTGTTGTGTGGGTCTCTGGTTATAAGTACGGTAACTGTCTAGTGAGCAATAGAGATGAATCTCAGACTGCAAAGTATTAATTAGCACAGGGGTGGCTAATTTAATCCAGAAAGGGACGTTAGGCATGCAGCTTCTCGCTGTAACTCCGTGCTTAGAGTAGGACGTAGAGGACCGATCTACTGAAGACTTCGCACAACTGTGTTTGAGCAACTGATCGAACAGTTATAACAAAAAAACCTGCAAACACCAGTCCTTTCTGGATAAGATTGCCCATCCCTGTAGTGGCATATGCAGTTAGTGTGTATTGCTTGGTAAAGGATGTTATGTGCCATATAGTACGCTTCACCATATATTGGGAAAAAGAGAAATAATAATAAATAAACATTAATAAAATTTAAAGAAAATAATAAAAGCCAAAAATAATTATAATAAATCATTATCCCTTGTATGTGTACATGTGTGTATTTGTAGCCGTATGCAGACCATTGGGTGTTGTGCAGTGTCTTCATTATACAAATAACTTAAGAGGGACAACAGTAGCCTTAGAAAAGAGTACAGCATTTTGATGAAGTACTCCTTATTCACTGACAGCTGTCATTGCCATAATGGAAGAGTAGAATGACACTACAGCGGTCAGATACGAATCCATGCCTTTGTACTTGGGAAATTACGTCTGTAATGTTTGGATATTACACGCACCTGTGTATTCCAGTCAGCCACTAACATTCTGTAAGCGACAACATCGGACCAGGAATTTCTAAGTGTAGTGTGAGTACACTATATGGAGTTAATTTTGTGCCAAAAGTATCAATCAAAATTTTGAAAACTGCAAGCAAATCATTAAGTATCAGAATGAAAATATGTATTCAAAATATCAAAAAAGTCTAACAAAATCATTTTATCCTTCTTCTCTGTTTTGCTTCTGGAATGTTTTTCTTTGCTTTTGATTTTTTTTTTGCTTCTGGAATTTTTTTTGCTTTCGGAATGCTTTTTGCTTCTGACTTTTGGCCCTGTTTTAACGGGTGGGCGGGTCTTAGCAGCTCACACGTCTATTGGTCAGCTGGAATTTGGAGTGAACACGCCTTACCATGCGTTCACACCGCCAGAGGCGAGGGTCAAAATTCGCCCGGGCCGCCGTGCCAACGACGCTGTACAGAGATTTTTGGACACTTTGACACTCCGACGTAGATTGAATGCTTGTCTTTTATTTAAAGGGACCGCAAATCAAACAAGCTTGTTAATCTTGTGCAGACTGAGTGTGCGCAAGTTAACCTCATGAAATATATTGAGTGTGAAAGTAAGAAATTGATCGATGGAAAGAACTTTTTTGTAGTTACATGTTTTCTTTCAATTAAAAGCCATTTGTGTGGTGTGTAATTTTTATGTTCATGGTTAAGTTCTAGTCTAATTTCAATATTATAGGAGACATTTACTAGTCTCGATCTTTAATTAACATTAATTTGTGTGAAACCTATGGGTTGAAGTGTAACGTTAGCGTAATGCAATTTGGTCAAATCGGTGTTGTTTTAATCCAATATGTTTTGATATGTCAGAATATTCTGCAGCAGTAACAGCTCCGCATGCTCTGGTGCTAAAGTCAGCTTGAAATTCCCACTTATTTTCAGAAAATACATAACGTTAATGCACATTAGAAACTTACCAGGAACCCCAACAATCTCGGACACCTTGGTCCATGGATCGTTTTTTTATTTATGTCCCTGTACGCAAACAGGGACTCGTCGTAAATTACTGGGAAACCCGCTGCAGAAATTATTAACCTCTCCTCCATTCTGCATGGGATCTTCTTCTTCTTTGTTGCTTAATGGCGGTCGGCCATGGGAACTA
>JABFEA020000017.1:3619435-3643434 GCA_019775915.2 Cyphomyrus plagiostoma | reverse complement strand
AGACGCGCCGCGCCGCTGCTCGCCGCCGGCTCACATTGAAAATGAATGACTTCCGGCCACTTTGACGCTCTCACCGCTGGCGGTGTGAACACACCATTAGTTTTATGGTGCGTTTGATTATTTCTTTCCAACTCGGAACTCGGATGAAAACGTCACGAAACATCTGGCTTAGTTTAGCGTTGTTTCAAAGACCGTCCGACGTGTGGGAACAGATTCCCAAAAGATCGTTCCGTCGGAAAAAATTCCACGATTTTACTGTTCATGTCATGTAATCTGTTGAATTATATGTCCTCATCTGACATTATGTTTTACATTATCTGATTGAATATTTTTGTTAATCTGTAAGGTGTACCAAAATGACATGATTTTGTTTGAGTTAGCGGGACAATGAGTCTTATACAGTCAGTGCTGTGAGTAAAAGCAAGATGAGAAAGCAGAGAATAAAAACCATCTTTTCTGAGGTAAAGCTCCGCGTGATACTTCCATAATATGGCGAACAGAGCTGAGATTGCTACATAATCAACATAATAAAACATGTAAAATCATGTCTTAGCATTCCAATTAATTCCAAAATAAGTACAGTAAAATCCCGTTATAGTGTACTCACTTATAACATAATATCATCGATAACGAGCAAAGTCTGCTGGTCCCGGCCGTGCGCCTTTAAAAACATGCAGAAAAAGCATTAGATATAGCGGACTCGCATATAACGAAATCTTGCTTATAATGGACAAGCAATTTGGTCCCCAGGGCTGCTTTTAGCTGTAGTTCTGTTCGGCTATAACGGACATGCAGTTCTGTCTACAAGGCGTGTGGCGCGCCGGTGATATCCAGCGCAGATTCGTACGTAGTCGGGATTATTAATAGTCACGCATCTGGTCAGGTAAAGTTGGATTACTACATGTACAGTATAATAATCTATACCACAAGTGTGTCTGTTGAGATGTGGCATGAGTAAATGGTGTCCTGTAGTTTTGTTCTGGGCATACAGCAACTCTGGATGTAATGGGCTGTTTTGCCAGGTCCCTTGAAGTCTGTTACAGTTGTATTTTACTGTGAAATAAAAGCGTACGCATATTACAAAGGTGAAACATGAAATGCAATGACTGTAATTAGAGATGGAGGTAGGTTGAGTCTGACTTTTTCGGGAAAGTCTGCCTTTTTTTTTTTTTAGCTACTTTTATGGAATACCCCTGCTGCTGTGCTTTGCCAGGCTCTACAAAAGCAAGTCTTGTTTTCGTACTGTCATCAAGACAGGTCAGCCAGATTCTTTTAAGGGAGCTGATTTTAAACTGGTATTTCAGCCACATGAAGCAAGACTGAGACGAGATAAATTTTATATGTTGAGACATCATTTTTGTTGAAAAAATACATGGTGGAATGATTAAATTACACCAACCTCAGCAACTGTATTGCATTTCCCTCCATGTGAGTTTTAATTATGTGCACAGTGTAATATGTATAGAGGGTGATATGTTTGTCAGTAGCAGTGCTGTAAGCATCACTGTAAGTATCACTGGTGCCTCATATCTCCAGGGTTGTGGGTTTGATTCCTGCCCCGGTTGTGTGTGCGTTTGCTGCTGCAGGTGTTCCCAGGCTCATTGTGTCCCTGTGCCGGAAGAGCAGTGATTGATGGATGGATGGATGGATGGGTGTTTGGCATCCTTTGGGACTGGCTTTACGTCCAGGCGACCCCCTGATCCCGTCCATAGCATCAGATTCTCATTCTCGGTATACGCTGTCGCTCACTGTTGCTTGTCCGTATCAGGGTACGAGGCTGAGGGAGGGGATTTGCGAAATCCGCCCGGAAGAGGAGCCGCTGCAGTCTGAGCTGCTCAGCGGGAAGTTCACGGTTCTGGTGAGTGTAGTCCGGAACCTGCTGTGCCCAACATGCAATGCTGAGTGCTCAGAATCCGCTGCCTGTGTCCATGCGTAGCCCTACAGAGACGCTAGGGGTGCCGCCATAGCCCTGTTCACGGCTCGCCTCCACAGACCAGACTACACTACCCATAAGGCTGTGCTGCAGGCCATCATCTACCAACTAGACAAAGCGATTGAGAGGTAAGTGGTTTGTTTATTAATATGGTCATGTTTTTGTATTTAGTTCTAAACATTTTCTGTGTGCTTATTTTTAGCTTTCATTGCAAGAACTAGGAACTTCTGAGTTCTGAAGCATAAAGTTGGTATTTTAGAACCATGTGGTTTTTATTGTCTTTCCCTAATCTGTAGCACTTCCCCTGACTGTTCTCAAAAAATAGGCCCACCAGTGAACCTTGCCCAAATTAGACCCCGATTCCTGTCAAGCTCTGTTCATGTCGTGCATTCGGTGGATGACATAACTGCAGACTATGGAGCAGGCTAACCTGCGTTTACAGCTGAGGGTATCGTGGTGCTCTACCCTCTCCTCTCTTCCTCATCAGCGTCCAGACACAGCGGGCCGGGTTGGTCTTCATCTATGACATGACCAACTCCACGTACGAGAATTTTGACTACGAGCTGTCTATGAAGATCCTCAACCTTCTGAAGGTGAAGGGTGGTGATGATGTGGTGTGCAGCCATGTCAATTCCTGTTCCTCTGTTTCTATTAAGGTGCTCTACCATGTGTCCAGGGGGCGGGTTTATTGTTTCTGGGGCTCTGCTCAAAAGGTCAGTTTGGGGTCTTCCCTGGCCTAATAGTGTAGTGACTATCTATGACCAGCAGGGGGCCTCGGTGGTGGTTTGAGTGGTGGTAAGCACACTGAATGCCTCCTGGCCGCCTCTCTCCCGGACAGGGTGCCTTCCCCGCCCGCCTCAAGTGTGTGTTCATCGTGTCGTCCCCACTGTGGTTCCGGGCTTCACTTGCTGTTCTGCGTCTCCTAGTGCGGGAGAAGCTGAGAGAGAGGGTGAGCTGCCCCCCCCGGGAAATCGCCCACAGCACCGCTGTTTCCGTCTTGTTCCTTTCTCTTTATTTATTCCTTGGGGTATTTATTTCTCCCCACATGTATACGGCTCCGTTTAAGCTTCTTGTTAAGTATTATTTTTAACGTCCTGTTATTATCCCACTCCGCTTCATTCGCCAGCCCGGGAGTCGAGGGGCAGAGGTGTGTGCGTCTCTCTGCTCAGTTTAGATGTGGGCGCTGTGTCCGCCTGCCCAGAGCATCTTGAGCAGGCGCCTGTGAAGATTGTAACGTAGCAGAGCGTAGCATAGTGTGACGTAGTGTGCCATAACGTAGGAAAGCACAGCAGAGGGTAGTGTAGCGTAGCATAGCATAGTGTAGCCTGTCAAACTTCCGTTTGCTGTTCTTCTTTTTCTTCCCTTTTCCGTTTTTGGGTGTTTGTGTTCCCTCCCGAAGTTCGCGCTGCTTTGTCTAAATGTCCACGTGTGTCGGGTCTAACCGCGTGTGTGCCCGCGTGCGTGCCCATGCCCGCCAGGTGTGCACGCTGAAGACCCATGAGCTGCCCCGCCACATCCCTAAAGAGGCTCTGCCCGCACACCTTGGAGGTTCTGCGCGGTACAGCCACGGTGCCTGGATCCAGGCGTGCATCAGGGCCGACCGGACGTCCGCCGCTCGGGACAAGCTCAGTCGTGATGAGGCTGCTGACGGCATCGCTCCACATGACCACTGCTGCCCCCTGCAGGGCAGGACTTGTACTGTGGCTGAGCCAAATACTGACCGCTTCCCCCAGCGCCCGCAGGGTAGCTACGAGGAATGGGACGGGTCAGTGCTGACAGTCAGGAGCACGGTGGTGGGGTCTGACATGGGAAACAAAGAGCGTCGCCATGGCAATGGTCATGTAGCTAATGGACCCGGACCCGCCCGAAGGTCCCCGCACCGGGCGGACAACGCCTCCGGCATTCCTCCCCGTCGTAAGGATCCTGGGGAGGAGGGGGCGGCGCCATCTGTGCATGTGGCGGATAACAAAGGTATGACGGTAAGGGAGCTGGTGGAGCATGTGAAGAAGATGAAGAAGAAGGGCATCTTCCAGGAGTACGAGGAGATCCGCAAGGAGCCCCCGGCAGGCACCTTCAACCACTCCAGGTGAGTGTGCCCAACTTCCCAAAACAGTCAGTAGGTCTCTGTATTGGAAAACCAGCTCTAGAAGTTCGACCTACTATCAGTAATCAAAGTAAGGTGAAATATTACAGCCAGCCCCCAGGTAATTACAGGAGGGGCGGGGCTAATGCCCTCAGCTTCTCCACCTGCACTGCTTGCTTGGTTACTGATAGAGCTCCTTAGGGTTCGTGTTTTTGGAATTGAGTCTTGTGGCGCTTTTCCACTAAGAATCAAGCCGTACCTGCGCCAACATGGCCCTGCATGCTGGCAGCGATGAAAGCATGACCAAACCGAGCAGGCTGCGTCGCCACCCTCTGATTGGTCGAAATTGCCCCGGCACAAGAAAGAACTGGAATTATTCATTATTAGTAGTATCGCGCATGGTGACGTATTGATGTATTCCCGATGACTCGGAACTTGAAAATTTGTAACCTCCTACTTGGAGAAAGTACTATGGAACAGCTGAACTGAATGGATTCATGATGCAAATTCACACAAACTAATGCTAATTCTGCTTGTGTTTAGTGCTGACATTCTCACAGACGTGCCAGTAGGAAGTAGCACATAAATCATAATGCACAGTGTGAAGAGTAAAATAAGCATCGGTACATCACTGTCGCTCCCCAAACCTGGCAATGCCTTTACCGGGCCGGCCTGCAGTGGAAAACTGAAATGAGCTGGGGTTGTGATGTAATTAGTCTCTATTTTCGGTGTGGCTCGGATACGGTTCGGTTCCTGTATGCCAGTGGAAAAGTGCCATTAATGCATCTCTGTCTTTTCAGGAAGCCTAGCAATCAAATGAAGAATAGATACAGTGATGTTCTCTGCCTCGACCACTCCAGGGTTAAGCTCAGTGTCATGGACAATGACGAGGTATTATTATTATTAATATTATTATTATTATTATTTAGTGGTATTTATTTATACTAGATATTTATATTTCAGAATAAATTGAATTAAGGAAATTGGCTGGCCTCTCCTTACTCTGCTATTAATTATGTTCATTTATGGAAATATCTCAACCAAAAAATTGATGAGACACAATGCGAGTTCTGAAGCAGGAACGTGATCTCACAGACTGTGCAGGAAAGCGATCTTTGCTGTGGCCACAACCATTAATACACGACTCATACCGCATAAAATTATCTCCGGCTCTCACGTTACAGCAATAAACAGTTTTAAATGGCGCGCCTCGGAAAATGGGGCTACCACGGCTGGATATGTAAGGGCAGTGTAGCAGTAACCCATGCGGCCACACCTTTTTGGGATCTGATGCTATTGTCCCAGTTTGATTGCCTACCCTTTATTAGCTCTATGTCAGTGTTTCCCAACCCGCTTCTCACGGACCCACAAACAGTCCATGTTTTTGCTCCCTCACAGCTCCCTAAGAGGGAAACACTGCTCTAGATAATTTATCCACCAAGACCCTGACCAGAATAAGCAGTGAGGTGGATGGATGGATTTGTTAATTACCTAAAATGAAAATGTCAGACTTCCCAACTAGAGAGACACATGCAGTCTTCCAGGGCCCTCAGTAATCCCGTGTCGCATAACTGGCATGTCTTGGTGGCGAGCACATGTCACACCTCATGGAGTGGAACTCTTTCGATGTTCAGGGCCAGATTAATAGCGTTAATTGCCTCAGGTCAGCTGATTGGTAGCTCAGGAAATTCAGAAATGAGCTTAACATACACTGTAGAAAAAAAAGAGTACCAATTTGTTCTTTTGCTTGTCAATGGGGCTGTACCCTCACGGGTACCCTTAGCTGTAGGTAATTGTACCTTTCAAGGTACAGAAATGGACTCTGAGCAGCATTTCTGTACCATTGATGGTACATTAATGCTGTGTGTACCTTGGGGATGTTAGAGTGCATTTCTGATCATGGGTTGTCCCTCGGAAGGTACCCAAATGCACTTGTAATTAATCCGAGCCCTTGTCTGTACCCTTTGAGCTTCCCCCAGTATGCTAGTAATGGGTGTCTCTAAATTGCCATAGTTTGTCTGTTTGTGCCCAGCAGTGGCCTGGCTTTGCAGTGAGGGTGTCTCCTTCCCGGAATTAGCTTCCGCCACCCTGACCAGGATGGGCTGCTGGAAGGAAAGATTTAGTACGGCTAAATTTGGGCCCCCCATCAGCCCCCTTTCCCAGCAGCGGTTGATGCAGTGGCATCACGTTCACGCAAACAAGTCAGGCCCAAGCAGACGATCTTCAAACCCGAGCTTCACTAATCGGCTGCTGGTCGGCTGATGTCACGTCACGCTTCTCCTCAGGCTGTTTCTACTCCTTTTTCATTTTCCCTCGTTGCGGCTCGGTGGCGCTGGCATGTACAGGCAGAGAACAAGCTGTTCTTCACAGAAAATGTACTTTGAACTTTGCCCGCGCACACCGGGCGTCCAAGGCCCCGCGTCGTTCTCTCCCTGCTGCTTTTATGTCTGCCATTGACGGCCTTTTTTGCTCGGTGACCAAGTAGCCGTCGCTAACCGTCTCCTAGAGGCCTGGACAATGTTTCCTTCCAGTCTGTCCTGTATTAAGTCATGTTTCTAAAGCCCAATATCATTCCCCAAAGCATCCGGGCTACATACGGCTTTCATTTCTCTTTCCACAGACGTCGGATTACATAAATGCGAGCTTTATGGATGGTTACAAACGGAAAAACGCGTACATCGCAACTCAAGGTGAGCAGTCACGTCGTGCAGGGAGTTCTCTGGGGGGCGCGTGTTGTTTTTTATAGATCTGTAAGGTTTTCGATTCTCCCCCCAACTTACACTACCGGCCCCTCTGCCGACAGTTTCGCCTTATCCCTGGGGGGGGTTAGTGCTTGTGGTGGTGCCCCCTGAGAAGATGGTGCCCTAGGCAGGTGCCCATGACGCCCAGTGGGCCCCATGGCCCTGGTGATGGCCTGTGGTGGGTTGTTCAAGTCCAGAGAGTAAAAATCCAGACCAAGATTTTGTTTCACCCAGCCAGCTGAGTCCTCTGTGACTTTGACTCTTTATTCTCCGCTGGTAGGTCTGGACTTTTACTCTCTGGACCTGAATTACGCACCTCTCATTCTGGGCCGGCTTCAGCGACGGCCCTGGTTCATCTCGGGGACGGATCCTGCTGTTTCCTAAAATACTACATTGTGTTTCAGGCCCTTTGCCAAAAACTTTTGCCGATTTCTGGCGCATGGTGTGGGAGCAGCGAGCTTTGATTATAGTGATGACAACCAGGTAACGCCCAGCCCTGAGAGGATCGCCTCTCCCGAATTTACCGTCTGTGTGCACAGAACAAATGGATTAAGCTCTGCTCGCAGAGCCTGATGGGTGCTGCCTGTTTTGTGAGTGGTTATCCTTGGCGGGCCGTGGGCACTGACAGGGTCGATGTGTGTGTCGGCAGAGTGGTGGAGCGCGGAAGGGTGAAGTGTGGCCAGTACTGGCCGCAAGAGGTGGGTGACAGTGACACATATGGGCGCTTTCTGGTGAAGAACGTCCGCGTCAGGATGTTCCAGGACTTCCGACTGTCCCAGCTGCAGGTGTACGACAGCGTGGTGAGTCGGAGCGTGAGCTTGGAGCCGGCGCCTTATGATGACACTTGTACCATGTGACCTGTCATGTGATCTCTGGGCAGTCCAGGGAGCTCCGCAGTGTGGCCCACTACCTGTACGTCAGCTGGCCCGACTTTGGCGTCCCCAAATCGGCCGGAGCCATGCTGGACTTTAGGGCCCAGGTCAAGCAGCACCAGGAGGCTGCTTTCCAGGCCGTGTGCGCTGACTGGACCGGACCAGCAGGGGGCCCTCCGCTCGTGGTGCACTGCAGTGCGGGAATCGGCAGGACAGGTATGTTCTACAACTAAATATTAGGAGAGAAAATGAGCCAGGCGCTTAATTTTATCAGTGTGCTGTGATTACTGCTGTTTCTTCCTCAATCTTCCTCTCCTCGCTGTCCTCCAGGGACCTTCTGCGCTCTGGACATCTGCCTGTCGCGGCTGGACGAGGTGGGAGCGGTGGACGTGCAGCGGACTGTGAGGCGCATGCGTACCCAGCGCGCCTTTAGCATTCAAACGTGGGATCAGTACTACTTCTGCTTCAAGGCCGTGTTGGAGTACGCGCAGGGGCGTGGCCTCCTGCCGGCCATCCAGTGGTCTGACAGCGAGTGACAGGCGGCGGGAAAACTGGGCGGGAACAGACAGCGCCGTGGAGCTCCAGAATAACCACGCCTCCCCGCAAGTGATGGGTCGGGCTTGACACAGATGGAGAGAGGGGGGCCCTGTCCGTCTCTCCCTAACTCTCAGACTTAACGGGGAATTGAGCGATTTGGGTGGAACCAGCCACTTGCGTGTGGACCATTTATCTTATCTCCATCCATCTTGTGAAACGTCACACTCTTGTTTTACTGCTGGGGGAAAACAGATCAGGAACTACTTAACCAACTTTAACAGGTTGCATCAGTAGTATACTTATACTCCATCTCTTTATACTCCATCTCTTTATACTCAATCTCTTTATACTCAATCTCTTTATTAAAGTGCATTTATTTTTAAAGCTTTTTTTTGCTTGTTTTTTTTTTTATGAATGTAAACCAAACCTAAGTCATCCCTTTTTTGGTTGTTTCTCTGCCCTGTTTAACACCATGGGTTTGTGTGATGTGTCAAACTTGTGCCTCTGCCCCGTTTTCCCTTTTACAAACACAAAGACGTGTTACAATGTGTGTATGTGCATATAAGTAGTGTATAAAAGGACAAGAACAGTCACCGATTTATCAGAAAACGCCAGTTATCGTTCATCAGTACACGGGACCGCCAAAGACAAACAATTTGGACTAATGAGATGTTTTGCACTCTGAAGGCTGTTTCAAAGCGTCACAGTTAAGAGAACCTTGCTTTGGATGGCATTTGCTTTTTCATACGTCTGTCTTTCCAGCGGTTTCTGGTGACACGGTTAAGGGCGAATTAGTAGCCAGTCACTGTCCTTGTCCACTGTGGCACACAGTTCCATAGCCTCATCAGTGCGTTTATAAAAACATCCTTTACCTGTGCGCGTGTGTGCAAAGCTGCATACAGAGTTGTTCTTTTGCAATCTGGTTCATCTGGGGTTCATAAATGTGCAAAGTTTTCAGCCTCCTCTTCTTGTCTGTCTTCAGTCTGCAGCTGTGTCGCATTTTAGGTGCCTTCAGGTCTTTATAAACACAGTGAAGATGTAACATTGTAACATTTGCTGTTATATCATTTTTATTATCTTGTTTGGGAATCTCAGGGGTTAATATTGTTTCTAGTGTTGAAACAGAATGTCAATTATTTATTTATTTTTTTGTATTTTGTATTCTGCAACGCATCTTATGTTGCTTGTGATTCTGAACGTATTCCTAGTGGTTGATTTGTTGGTGCAATGCTTGATGGGCACGATGACAAGGTTTATTTAAATTTAGTAAATTTGGTTCTTGGCTGACGATACTGTTTTTAAAACTGAACAAATCTGCTTTCTGCCAGTGGGGTCTGCCTTCAACGTCTGTAGTGATGCTTGTGTTGTGGCATGTCTCATTGTGGGATCGTTGGCACCACATTTGGGAGAGTAAAGAAACCATTTAATACAGTATTTAAGAACTCATACCGGCAGCCATTTTGTCATTTGAAGGGAGAACACAAAGTGAACTACATTTGCCATAAATCTGGTGAATACCTCAGTTCTGGCACTGCGCCTTATCGCTAACACCTTCCCTCCAAGCTCACAGTAAGGTTCAGCAGAGGTCAGACATTCTTCACCTGCCTAGTTTGTAGCAGCAGGGAGGTACTGCATCCTGACGGTGAACCTGTGCTTGAAGACTCCGTAATAATAATTAATCAATTTTGTCATAGTAAAATATGAATATTGTTATGAATATTTATAACCATAACCATGTGTCCGCCTCTTGCTTATTACCGTTCATGTTTATGTTGTGACGTTACTTAGTAATACAGTTTTACGTCGAGTTACACCTGATTAACGACCAAGGTCCATAGTATACAGTGGCCCAATCCCAATGTGTCCCTTAAACCCTGAACCCTCACAAACTTAACTGGCGTCACCTGGTAGGTGATTGAGTGACAGAGGCCGCAAGGACTCGAAATAGTATAAATAGGAATGGGACAGCACATTGCAGCATATCACGTTACCTTGACAACGCCAATCGTTATTTTAGAGAGTGCTCTCTCTACTTCGCGCCACATAAATATAACGCTGCCACTTCAGCCCCGGCACATTAACAGTCATTTGTTTAGCTAACCAAAAGCAGGCGACAAGCAGTCAATGTCAGTATCTCAGACTTTGTAACGTACACCGATACCCTGGAATACTGATACCATTTTCTAAAGGCATAATCGCTAACAATGTTAGCAACATAGTTAGGACCCTGACAATTGAGTGGCGGCAACTATGTAAGACGGTAAGTTTTAGGGAAATGTACCGCTGAATGGGACTTAGCTGTGGAGGACTAAGCAAGTAAATAAATGTACAAGTCAACCGTAAAATATACAAATGAATAAATGAATGTATATATTCGGTCATGATAATGTCGTGGCTGTACACATTCTTCTATTTTCCCGTCTCTGTTTTTCGACAATTCGCCACTTATTTCTGTGTGCATTTAGTCGTCCATACTTACCTTCTTAGCCTATCAACTAATAATAAATAAACTTACACGAATTGCTCTCGGTATGTATATTTTTCCCCGCCAGGTGCACTTGTGGAAACTGCACACATGCCCATCGAGACAGAAAATACATAAATTTGGGGTGTAAAACAGTTGCGTAACAGTCTGGGATTGTTCAATCAGCCCGTTTTACCAAGTTCTTTCACATATGCGGGATTTATATTTTGCGCCCCTCCTCCCCAAAAAAAATGTCTTTGAGGGGACTACTGAACGGCGTGCAGTGGTGTGCGGTGCGTGCAGGTAAAGCCAATTATTTCATGTTGAATACAAATAAGATGTAATGTGTGCATTAGAATACTTTTTATTAGTTATGCGGGAAATCCGCGAACTGCCGCTCTGTTCCTCCCAGTTACACTGCAGGCATCTGGGTATTTTAATACTTGCGTATTTGCGCACTGCCCCGTTGTGGTGAAGATTGAGTATTACAGTTGCGCAATTATCTGTAATTCTGATCCGAACAGGGTCACCGCTCTTCCTGCCTGTACAGTGCGTGTACACCGATGACGCTTATTTGTGTTCTTGGTTCTAAGTAAGCACAATACAGTCCCAAGAATAAAACTCCCAAAAGGCTTCTGCACTATACTATCTTATTCTCCGGTAGAAATTTACAGTATGACATAAAAATCTGTTTAAATTCATTAAAATTTAAGGACAAAAATCTAGATGAAGACCTGTGAGCCAGCAATGTGGACGTACGTAAAAAATATGCACCTTCTTGATAAGCGTTTGTTTTCATTTTCATAATCGCTCACATGTTTTACATTACGGGGTGTTAAGAAAAGCAAACCACAAATTGCATAGTAGGTAGGTCCACGTCCGCAGACAGGTACACAGACACGAACACATTTACTCGCAGCACAGTGGGACCATTTTGTTCATTTCATTCCCCAAATCCCATTCGGTGGGCAGGTTTCCTCACCGCAGGCGCCGCCGCTTAATCCCACGGCAGCGCGCACGACAGTCAAACCAGACATTTAGGATTTAAGGCCGCGCTAATTCTTATTTATGGATGCAAAAGCGCTGCTTTGTGTGCACCGCCTTCCAAAGCGGCACCATGTAAAAGCGCCATTTTATTAAATAGAAAATAGGTCTATTATCAATCCACTTGAGGCATTTAATACAGTGATATTTCTCCGCAGCTTTGGACACAAGTGCTGAATGGAATAAACTATTCATGATTCCCGTTTTCCTGCCTGCCTGGCTTCCCTCCCCATACAAACATTCAAATAATCAGCATTTTGCTGGACGATATTTGCCCGCGATTACTCAGGCTATCAATATATAGGCGTAATAACCTGGGCGATAGCATTACCTAGGAAAGGTCCGTCCCATCTGCCGCGGCCGCTGAAAGCTTTTCATGCTCCAGCAAGTTTGGTAAATATCAGCCGATAAAGACCGTAAGCCCTACCAAAGCACGGATTTGCTCTTAATGTCTCCTCAAAGTGCAGCCCCCCACCCGATGCAACGATTACAAATTATTTTCTCCTAACGTCATTTTTACATAGCCCCCCTTTTTTCCGCATGAGTAGCCGGCCGCCGAATGAATGGATGCTATTAAAACAGTTCATCATTATCAGAGCTGCCCTGGCCTCGCTTCCCATTCTGCGGGACGGAATCTCCATCACAAAGGGCAGGAGATCAGCGCCGGGTCCTGGCCTCCCACCCCCCCCGGCTCATCTCGCATGCAAATTGGCCTGCGGGGGCAGCTCCCTCGGTGACCTTGAGCTGCCTTTATCGCCCGGCGCTGTGATTCAGCCTGGCCACGCTCGTCACTCCCTCATTACCGGGTGGTGTACGCGCCTGGCGTGGGGGGCGTCAATGTGCGTTATTAATTAACCGGCTTTCCTATAACTATTTAAAGTAGGCATCTGCGCCGTGTTTTTTTTTGTACGCATATCGTTTGAATCTAAATGGATTATAAGGTGCCGGCGTGAGTTCCCTCGGTTACACATTTAGGAAGTGCACATTAGTAACTATTGTGCTCACTGTCGAATGAGCATCCGGAGATTGATTTAATTAACATACAAATGTGGTGACAAATGGTTATAAATCTGTGCAAGATAAACACAACAATGCGGGGATCTCGCCTTACGAGACAGGGTAATGTGTGAAAGCGATACATGACCTGCAGAATGTAATATCTGAACTAAAGTAGTTTTTAAAAATGAAAATAGGGAAAAAAAATATATACTAGCTATTTCTCTTTGGACAGAACAGATATGGAAGCCTATCACAAGGTTTGCTACAACTATGTACTTTGCACAATAAAATCTGTAAATGGCCATGGCTGACACTGTACATTGCATTTACAGTGTGGGCTTATGAAACAGTAAAAATCTGAAAATAATTCAACAAGGAAAAACAGGCTGTATATACAGACACACACACACACAATGGACCCTCGAGTTACGACCGGCCTGACATACGAACAACTTGGGTTACGACCAAAATTTTAGTTTTGACTTACGACCAAAGTCTTCAGTTACGACCCGAATGGCGGTCGAGCCCAAAACGTGTATCCGCTTGTGCGGCTGTAAATAAAGAGCTGAGATGCCACGAGAGGCGTCCGTAATAGTCAGTTTGAGCTCAGATACGCCTGTTTGTGGACGTCATTTCGGTCAGTGCAATGCTGTATATAATTAATTTCGTTAATTGCTATCAAAATGCCCCCCAAAAAAAAATAGAAAGAAGAAAGTAATTATGCAGAAATATGAGAATGGCGTTCGTCTGACCGATCAGGCGACTATGTAGCCTACAGCATGTCGAAATCCACCATCTCGACAATCTTACAAAGAAAAGGTTTGTATAAGGAAGATAGTGTTGCTAAAGGTGTTACTCAAATTAGCAACTTGCGATCAACGGAGTTAAACGAGGTAGAAAGGCTATTATTAGTGTAGATAAACGAAAGAGAGATGGCAGGCGATAGCCTATCCGAGTCTATGATTTGTGAAAAAGCTGGGGCTATAAATGCAGATCTCGTAAAGGATAAACCATCAACGAGTGATAATGGTGAAACATTTCCCGCCAGTAAGGGGTGGTTTCACAATTTGAAAGCGAGACCTGGAGTTTGTAGCGGAGGTAGGCATAGTGAAGCAGCCGGTGCTGATAAAAGGGTTGCAGAAAATGACATTCACCACGTCAAACGACGACGGAGAAACGGTCAGTACAGTATGAAATTGTAGTTTCTGGTAGGCTAGCCACATTTTGTAACTTTTTGGCGAATACACTAGGAAAAATATTGGTGTTTCTGGTAAATTACGCACATTATGTAACCTTTGTTATTATGAAGAGGTTAGGTGAGGGGTGCTTTGGGAGGTTCGGATTGCATTATGCGTATTTCCATTATTTCTTATGGGAAAAGCTTGACTGATGACCATCCCATGGGTTCACTGTGTGTGTGTGTATGTATGTATATAGTAACCAACCTGCTTAACATGCTTTGTTTATTGATTTTCGTATACATGATGTGTGCAATTTAGCTGGAAAGAGCAATAACAAGCTTACAAAATATGCAATTATAAAACCCTTTTTTCCTTAAAATGAAATATTTTTGGTGCTTAAAATGCCTTTGATTTTACAGGTTAATATGTGTTTTCCTTATGCACCCCTGCATGCATGTAATACATTGGCATTGCACCTTATCTGCTATGTAGATTAGCTCGTACGTCCATCTTCGTGAAGTTTCCTACAATTTCAGGGGTTCAAGCAACCCGTGTAGGGGAAACCGGGGTACTGTGGGAAATGTAGCGGATATGATCTAGTACAGGACTCTCCAACTCACGCCCGTCACAGGCCGAGACCTGCTGATTTTCTAGCCTTCCGTTACCTGTGAGCCAGGTGTGAAGCCTCTTTGGCCAATCAGATTCAGTAATTAAACTAACTAGCTGAGAGAACTCAAAACATGGCCTGGATTTGGAATCGAGGGCCTGATTTGAGGAGCCCTACATTAGTAAATCGGTCGTAAAGTCTGTGTACTGTATGTTAAACCAACAGATAGGTGATAATGAAACAGGAAATACGGGTAATTTATTATTTTTCCCTGTAATTATAAGAGGAACAGCAACATTTACCAGGTAATATGGCCACTTAAACTGAGTTTCTGTTCCTCAAAATTACACATGATGTCCCATTAAAAGCTAAAGTGACCAACATGCCCAGTCCAGTCCTGGCACAGGGGGCGGGCTGCAGGGAGCGGGACAACCCCCATCTGAGGCAAAGTGAAATTGGTTGGCATGTCGGCGCCCCTCAGATGCTGGCGCCGTAGGCGGCCACCTATAGGACTGACCGGCCCAGGAGAGGCGCATTTCCCAGCACCTGACCCGTTCCCCTGGGACTTCAGTCCTTATTCAGCAGTGCGCCCATCTGCATCCAGTGTAACCAAGTCTGTCTCAGCTAAACAGAATTAAGTCACTTTTTTTGGCTAATCGAAGTAGCGAGATCAAGAATAACTAATGTTATCTGTTTTCCGGAGGGTTAACGACTATAAAGGCGATAATATGTTGTTTCCGGACCCGATTGAATAGAAATTCAACATCTGCAGTTCAGCATCTGGGGAGCTGTGTTAAACGCGCAGGAAGAGTGTTGCGCAATCCTGTCACATCCACAATTAGCATTTTATCTTGTATAATTACACGTGACCCTTCGCCTGCAAGCGTGTGAAACGTCGCATTTATTAACGTTTCATGGGGGCCTTTGCATTACAAGCTGTGCGGAGACGGAGCGCAAATTGGTTTCCTGACACGCAGTAAGTTGAGCTGATTCCCCGGAGATGGCAGCCTGTGCAATAAGACGTTAAGGCGATAACATGAGACGCGTCATGGCCGAAGCCGGCGATCCCAGCGCCGCGGTTGTTTCCGGGGCAGCGCGGCCTTATCGTATCTTCCCCCCCCCCAGAAAGGCTGCCGGCGTTCGGAAGCTGACAGTTTCACGATAAGCCGCCGCACGTCGCTCCCACTGACAGGCAGGGATGAGAAGCTTTCCGCTCCCCGCATCCGCCTCCCCTTCGGTGCTGGGGAGTTGCCCGCCCCGGACCCTCCAAAGTCCTACTGGTTTCTGCATCGCTTTAGCGCTCCAACGGGTTTTAAAGTTAATTTTAAACCAATCTCCAGAGCTGTTTCAGGAATCCTGTTCTTTACTGAGCACCAGAGCTACATTTGTCTGTACTCTAAGACACAACATTAACAGCACAAGGATTTTACGGCGCATTTATTCGCGGCTCTAATTGCATCTGTCTGTTCGTTAGACGCGGCTTTCCCTTCCGGCCCACTAATTCCGCCCGTTGTTTTATTTCTTGCTGCTTCAGTTTATTCCACTACACGTTCCTCTCCTGACCCCGCAAACATAAAAAGGACCTGCATCCACACTTGAGGCAAACTTGAAATGATATTTTATCAAAATAAATTTTATTTTGAGAGAGCAGACGAGGCCAATGCTGAGTGTATTTGTACCCATGTGTATGACCAGATGGTGTCTGTGACATTTCAGCTGGCTTTTGTTCATTAGTAAAGCGAAGTTTCCACTCGGTGCCCTGATATATTTATACATTTTAAAGGGCCCCCTTACCAAACAGCACAAGCTGATAGTCTGTTTTGCTGCATATGCTCTTTATTTCAGAATAAAATGCATATTTTTTATGATTTTATGTTCTTACCTCAAGGTTATGTTTCTTCCAAATGGTAATTAAAACCACAATCCCTTGACCACTGCACCCCCTGCTGGCCACAGTAAGTAAAGCCAGCTTCCTGGTCAGTCAGCCGGTTTGCTCTGCACACTTCTGGTGTGTTCCACTCCGCTTCCACTGGAGGGCAGTCTTGGCGAGCAGTCTGAAAGCCGAGGGCACGGCCCGCCAGGTAACTCATTACTCTGAAATTAAAATCCAGCCCGTTATCTGAGCTGAGTCAGAGGGGCCGGCCCCTCTTCCAAATTTGTGCCCTCGTGGAGTCGTAAACAGCTCATCTAAATACACCGTATATTTTTATGCTCAAAGGTGCATGGGCCAAACTAATACATATTAAGTGTGCACATGGCTTGTGAGTGAGACACCACATTATTGTGCAGGGCAAACACACCAGTCACATGGCACATGTGATGCATGATGGGAGCGCTGCGGTGTTTGTGGGGCATGGGGGCGGGTGGCTGGACTGGTCTGACGGCAACACACACGTGCGTGGGGCAATTTCTCACAGCCGAGTTGCTCAAACTATTACATACGGCTGGGGGGGGGGGGGTACAGAAATAAATGAGTGCAGAAGAAAGCAGAAAGGACCTGAGAGGAAGTGAGCCGAGAGGAAGTGAGCCGAGAGGAAGTGAGCCAAGAGGAAGAGCGCCGAGAGGAAGAGCGCCGAGAGGAAGAGCGCCGAGAGGAAGAGCACTGAGAGGAAGTGAGCTGAGAGGAAGAGAGCTAGAAGGAAGAGAGCTAGAAGGAAGAGAGCTGAGAGGAAGAGAGCTAGAAGGAAGAGAGCTGAGAGGAAGTGAGCTGAGAGGATGAGAGCTGAGAAGAAGAGAGAGAAGAGGAAGAGTGCTGAGAGGAAGAGAGCTAAAAGAAAGAGCTGAGAGGAAGAGAGCTGAGAGGAAGAGAGCTGAGAGGAAGAGAGCTGAGAGGAAGAGCTGAGAGGAAGAGCTGAGAGGAAGAGAGCTAGAAGGAAGAGAGCTGAGAGGAAGAGTTGAGAGGATGAGAGCTGAGAAGAAGAGAGAGAAGAACAGCTGAGAGGAAGTGAGCTGAGAGGAAGAGTTGAGAGGATGAGAGCTGAGAAGAAGAGAGAGAAGAGGAAGAGTGCTGAGAGGAAGAGCTGAGAGGAAGTGAGATGAGAGGAAGAGCTGAGAGGAAGTGAGCTAAGAGGAAGAGAGCTGAGAGGAAGACCTTCCCAAGTAGCCAGCAGGGTAAATAGAGCAACACTCTTTAGTTTTGTCATGTTTTGAAGTTCAGGCTAGCCCCCAGAACTCTGTGTGAGCAAATGGTCCTCCGGGGGGAGGGGGGTGAGGAATGTGGTGAGGAGCCTGATTCATTTGTCAGATTAAAAGGGACGGTGCTCCCACGCGCGATGTGACACTGGAGAGCATTTCACACATGTTCCAGGAGACAGCAGTCGGGAACATTAGCCGGGCTCGGGGACACTTATCTCCTGGGGCCGAAATGGAGTGGGCGGGGGGGTATTAGAGGCAAAGCAGCAGCTTCCCATTTTTCCTGAACCAGATGCCGACGATGAGCTGGGAATTTCCCATTATCCATATAACAAAGCACTGGGTCCTCGACTAAATCCTTGCACAGACTTTCCCTTTAGCTGCTGCTATCTTCACCGGACAGTCAGCAGAAAAGCAGAGAATGACTGATCCGCCCCCCCCAAGCTCGCACCCTGGGCCCCAGGAGCCTCTTGCTGCCCCTCGGAATGCAGGCCTTAGCATTTTGCCCCTCCTGCCCCATTTCAGCAGCCGGCAGCTCGTCCCCCACGCGGGAATCATCTTAATCCGCCCTCTGCCTGGGCGGAGGTAAATGGGATCGGATGCCTGGGCTCGGAATTCGCCGTAATCCTTTTAGCAACGCATCGAAATTAGGGCCAGGGTCTTGGAGGGGGCCGCTGCTGATGGGGGGGACACCATGCCCGGCACGTGTTCCTCCTTCGGGACGACGGCAGAACAGGTCGCGCTGTTCCAGAGCTGCAACCGCCCAGTGCAGCTGCAATTTGCCTAGTTGAGAATCACGCCCCCTAGTGGCCGAAAGACAACGACATAAAAATGCTCAACTGAGCGACAGCAACCCCAAGTAACTGCATCCAGTCAACTGGGCGCCTGCCGGACGCCGTGACTGGACTTCCTGCTCGTGCAAAGCGCTCCCTGGCCGCGTCCGCTTCCTCTGCCGGCCCCGTATTTACCGGGAGGCAGACGGGCCGCGCCCATAAGCTGGCCGCCCCGAGGATTCAGACGAGCCGATAAACCCTTTCAATTTTCATGCCAGCCTCTTCTTCCTTTGTAATTCAAATCAGGCCGGCAAACTGGCAGCGCGCGCCGCTCAAAGAAGCAGTGCCACAAATACCTTGTAATGCTATCGACCCTGTCCGGCCAAGCACGGCGGAGCCGAAAGAGCCACAGCGTCTGCTGCAGGCCTGATAACACCGGCCGGCCTCCCGAGCTGGGCCGGGGGGGCGGAGGGCGAAGGGGCTGGGCACGCATGCCCGTGTGAGAGGGAGTGTCAGTCCTTGTGGATAGGGGAGGTGGGTATCTGTCACGTTGATGTAAGGAACTCAAATTCACACTAACACGCCTTGATCTGCGAAACTTTAATTTCCAGCCAATTCCATTGCACTGTAAATGTTCCATATAAAAACTCAGGAACTTATAATGCGCATTATAATCAGCCTACCCCTTGCCCTCGGAACTGAAAGGTGGAGTCGTGCCACCCGGCGGACGGAGTTGTCCGTCCCCATCGGGCCGTACGCGATCCGAAGATTGGGGGTGGTGGTCGGCTTGAGAACTGCACTTCATAGGTGACACATTATGATAGATGACATGTACATGAATTTTCCCGCTGAAGGACGGTAAATTCAGGCATTCGTTCCCAGCAGATTTTGGCTCCAGCGGGTGTGGAAAGGCGCTGCACCCCGCATGGCGACCAGGCTACGTGAGCGTTTGTGCGCTCCCTGCCCCGCAAGCAGCCTCGCGCGCCATGTCAGCCGCGCACACAGCCCTAACGTTATAAGTCACGCCAGGCCTTGGCAGCGCGGTCCCCGCTTCCTACCTCACCGCAAGCCAATAAAAGCCCGTCTTTAGTCTTTTTAATTGCTCCTTCACGCTGCCTATTAGCTGACAATTACCAGTCCATTAAAAAAGCTAATAATTTAGCGCTTGATGTGGCTCGGTGCCGTGCGTGGCGGCGTGCTGGAGAGGTAGCCTTTGTCAGCGGCTGAATGACGGCGCGCGGCTCGCAGGCAGGGGGACCGAAGCGGAGGCGTAAACCGAGAAGCGCAATCGCTTTACTGCGCGCACGCCTGCGCTAAAACTGTTCAAGAAGAAATAGATACTGCTTTAAATATGTTCTTGTTCTAGATAGACACCATTAAATATTCGGGTGACATTATGATTTTATTTAAAGTACCGCACAACAGTCACATCTGTTTCGACATCTGGCCAATTTCACATGATCCAGCTCCCAACTGGGCCACTGTAGCTGAACTGGTCCACCTGTGACTGTCACCCGCAACCTTATGGCACGATGTAAATCTCTGTGGAGATAAAGCGAGAGCAATGTTTTAAATGTTTGTTTTTTTAAGCCTTACTAAAACAACTCGGCCATGGAAGCCTGAACCATTAAAAAATATATAGGCCTATTATATCTATAATATATATGGACTATATTATTATTATTATTATTGTTATTATTATTATTATTATATTAATATGCATATCATTATTTTATATTAGCACATCTCGGGAAACTATTTAAAACTGACCAGAGTATATTACACATAATTTATTTACCATCGTATGAGAAATCTCCAAGGATAAGTTATTTGGAAAAGTTTTTGCATACAAATGATTAAATATATGTCTATTCATACATTTTAAATTCCATGCATCCAGAAATAACGGAATCATGGAAGTATTTTAAAGTACTGCATAAACAGTTGGGTACTCAATCTTCTTCACTTTACAGAAAAAAATGCAGACTCACTAGGATTCTTTTTCAGTTCCATTCAGAGAATGTGATGCTGAATGAGCGGATTCGTTGTTTCACCACATGAGGGCGCTCCAGTGACACTACGGTTCGCGTCACCGACCACATTTTCCGCGGGATTCCTCGAGCCTGTGGGAGACACACTGTAAGACACAAAAATAACATAAAAACTGGTCTTGGAACAGACATAATACATATTAACAAATAGTTAATGTTACCATGTTTATATGTGCAAATGCAAATAAAATATTGCAAAAATATATGTTCATGTTCATCTTGATTTTTAAAAAATCTCTACCCACGCGCAAAATCAAAATTTAAATCATAACGCTAAAAAAAGCACAGATATACCTATAATACACAAGAAGAAAGTGAAATGAAAAAGTGGAAGATGGGGTGATCTGGTTAAAGGAGAAACCACCGGCGCATTGCCAGCAGGACGACGGTGAAATCCCGCCTTTCAATTTGTATTGACCGCTAAGATGCTATGCGGGGGTGTCTTTAAATAGCGAAACGAACACGTTTAAACTGTACCACACTAATTCAGCAGCATGTTATGCTTGCAAAATGTTAGGTAAACAGCAAAAGCAACAAAAAATGTAAATAATAAAAAAATATGCTAAATGTTCGGTCGAGCCTCGGCAAACTGGTTCTTAATAATAAATGAGTTAAAATTAAATAAAAATGAAAACCTAAGAAACAATTATATTCAAAGACCCGTTTAGTGTCGGACATACATTCACATGTCAATATATTGCATTTGTGCTAAACTTTAAACATTGTTATATATGGTATATAATTATTTCTCAGCAAAGTAAATTTACAGTAATGATCTGTATGGAAGCATTAGACATGTAAATTATGTCGATTAAAATGTAATGTTTTATATATATATTTCAAAATTTGTCAAATGAAAAGATTCTAAGATTTTTTCTGTATATAACAAATGTATATTTACTATAACGCCAACCGTATGTCACGAATTGAAAGAAAAACAAGAAACTGAACATGAAAATACATAATAGAGTGTATGTTCAGTATTCTGTCTATAGTGACGATAAAATGTTAAAGAAACACGAGATTGGTATAAAAACTGCCCATTTTCTCTTATGTTCACTAGAAATATTATTAGCCAGTCTCTGAACATAATCGCAAAACTGTAACATAATCAGAAAACTATTAACTCACTACTTTTAATCAGTAAGCTAGTAAAAGAAAGAGCCAGATGTAATATAGGCCTACTGTTTGAAATAAAGAATCATGCTTTCATAATTCTTTATTACTTAATAGTGTATACATGATTTTCCTCATATTGTTAGTGAATTATTTGTATCTGAAGTAGAGCTGCAATATTTCATTAAAAAATACAACTAAGGCCCATTTCATTATTACTACAATTAAATGTAAAGAAATAAAGAATAAATGTCATTTACGGTTCATTGAAATATAATTAAAATATAGTGCGCAGCCAATCTGCGTCTGATGATTTTTAAAATGGAAATTTCGAGTGAGAAGTGGGGCTGTAGATACAAAGGTAATGAGGAAGGGGAAGATCGTATTCGGGGGACTAAAACACAAGTGTCCCCGCGTGCGACATTTCCGTTGGTGATTTTATTAATTCTGCTGCGTAGTTAACAAACGGGACAGGAAGAAACCACCATCCCCTGTGTTTTTATGCTGTTGGCCGATTCGATGTATGGTCGACTCTGCTGCCCTTGTGGTCAGGAAAGACACTGTTGTTGTGACAATAACGGCACTCTGGGCAGCGCACTGGACAGGGATGCTGCAGGAGAGGACGCAGGCTCGCATCACTGGGAGTGAAGACCGTTGGCAAGTGCGCATGCTCTGATGGCAGAAGGGGCGAGGTACGCGAGGACTAGAATTTGCTGGTTTTAATCTGGAGGGATCTGCTTTTGTACCATTGAAAAGGGTATTTTACTCTTACTCTATTAATATGTTCCAAAAAAAAAACAAGCCGCATAAACACAGAATATAAACAGTTATATTAATCAGCATTTTAATTGTAATGGCAGAAAGCCCTCAGTGCATCCTAAGAGTATTAAGAAGGTACAGACTTGTGATCTTAACAATCACAGTTTATTTTCTAGCGTCCAAACATTTAGTCTGGAACACCGTGGGAGTCCGAGGGGGGCGACAGACTGCATAGTGAGCGATGTTTCAGCCAGGCCACGCGCCCTCAAGATGTCTCCACCCGTATCTCTCTCCGAAGCCGGCGATCCATCCACCGAGAGAGTACTTGACTCACCCAGGGCGCCGATCGATACCGACACACTGGTATCACTACCTCTAGCTGGGGGGATCGATAAATGCGCGCGCACTGATACCACTGACAATCCACACCTCAATCAGCGCTGCATTTGATACCATCAGGCTCCCAAAAGCTTCCCTATGAAGAAACTCTGACAGCTGTATACACGCGGACTGTATACACATTTAAGGACGCTCGCGCAAATGGGGATATTATTTACTTTATTTTTACTTCTCCATTTTACAAGTAAATATGTGAGTATACGCACTTAGTCACAGCGGAAATAAGATGTTTGTTTGCGTTAGATTTTTATTTATTATTTTCCAATATTACAACGCCTTACCCAAACGGAGATTACATGGGCGCAGCGAAACGCGGTCACGCGCCAGCAGATGGCGCTGTGGTCCTTGAACATCGGCGCTGCCGAGGGGTTCATCTGCAAAGCGGCGTGTGCAAACATGATCTTTAAACAAATGAATCCTTCCAGTGTACAACGTAGGTCATTACACTTCTGTCGGCCTTCTGGCTCTTATCGAAAAAGAGGGGGAAAAAAATCCCCTGGCCGAATACAATGGTAGGCGCTTACGGGTCTCCTGTTGGTTCCTTGTGCTGCGTGTATAAGCCGAGGTGATGCACTGGTATGTACATCACTGAGATGAAAAAATAAATAAAATACATTTCTCAAAGATGCTGCTGGAGAAGGGATTTAACAGGGAGGAAGGTAGAGATTATTCCTTATACTGTGTAGTGTCGTGACCATTCGTTCTGACCTTAAATTAGAGCCTGTTATTTTCATACACACACAAGAAATTCTTCGACATGAGCATTTGGTTCTTCCATGAATATGTTTTTTCCCTGTCCATGAACACTGGGCAGCTTTCCTGGTGAAACGGGTTAACATAAGCGGGTTAACATGAGCGAGACGAAAACAATAATCACATAAATGGCAGCTGGTCAGAGACGTCTCACGGTAAATAAGGAGCAAGATCAAAAATCTCTACATTTACACTGAGCCAAATGGACCAAGAGTGGCAGTGTTGGACCTTTGGGGAGAGGAGTGTTTGACAAAGGAAAAATTCATCGTTTTTGCTAAAACTGTGATAAAACTTCACGGGAACAACCTGTTATTCACCCCAAAGGTTCCAGGTTGAGTTACTGCCCCTCTTAGACACACATGGCTCCTGATATTATACCTGGGCAGGGCATCCCAAAATGTGGGCACTGTTGCCACGGCGATCAGGGTGACGATGGATCCCTGACCTCTAAGTGTTCACAGGTACGAGGAGATCAGTGGGAGAGTCGGGATTAGGACGAAACAAAGGGTGGGTAAGGGATGAGGGGTGGTATACTGGGGGGCAGGGGCAGTTAGT
>JABFEA020000017.1:3594311-3604361 GCA_019775915.2 Cyphomyrus plagiostoma | reverse complement strand
TGGCCCCCCGCCCCTTACACCCCCCCCCCCCCCCCCCCCATCTCTCATTCAGGTATTGTCCCCTTTCCTCCATCCTTCTCACTCATCACAAATTAGAGAAACAAAGGCCTTTGTCTGCACGAAGGGGTAACGTGTTGCCTCTCTAATTTTGGGGGAGCAAAAAAAAACAAAAACAACAAAAAAACAAAAAAAAGCAGTGTATCCCCCCGCTATCGGTACTGACAGACAGTAGAGGGGAAATTGGAAAGCTTAAGGGGAATATAGAACACGCCTTTTGATTATTAACCTTTTATTTATAGGTTGTAAGATTTAAATATTTACTGCATCAATAAATATCCCAGTACCATGCAATCTAAACTCTGAGCAGCCTCATAAAGCTGGTTTGAATTTAGATAGAGCCACAATGCAACAGGATAATTAATTTCCTGGAGCCCTGGAAGGATCCTCACGTCTGCCTGCATGCATTCCAGCTCACCCCTTGTTCCCTCTCTCCACTCTTAATAAAAATAATTCTGCCTAAATTTCTATCATTTTGTCTTTGTCTCGTTTTAAACGGATGAAACAAATAGCTGAAAAACTGTCCAGTGAGATGAGCATGTCTCGATAAAATTACGAGTTAGGCGTTTGCTTATTGGATATTTGCAATAAACTGCCAAAAAGAGAGAAGCTGAGGATTTGCAGCTAACGGATCCTGTTTGGGAAGGTGGACTGTATTCTCCAGCAAGTCTGTATAGTCCATGGTAAAGTGTGAGAACCCAGAAGAGGCGAGTGAAGCTGAGCTTCACCAGAGGCACCCAGCCACTCCTGCGCACGGGCCCCACACTGGCCTGGAAAGCAGGTCTGGCAGCCATACTGCATCACAAAAGGCATGACTTCCCTCTCTCCTGGGGGGATCCCACCGGCTGGGGAACGGGGAACTGCTCTAGGTCTTCCAGAATTCTTTCCTCAGAATTCCATGCATGACTTTCATGCACCTGGGAGTTGCAAGGCCCGCTTTTGTTATTAGTACAATTTAAGACACAGGCCCAGAGGTTACTCAACACCTGCATATTACCATAACGTAACGCTTAGGCTCTGTATGCAAATCTGCAACCACATGCTTGTCTCAGCTGTCCAGATATTTGTCTTTCATTTTGAACAGGTTTGTCTAGCTTCATATAACTTTGATTAACATTTTTCTTTCCCTGTTTCATTTTATAACCCCAAAAATTACCTGATTATCCATCTTCTATAACCGCTTGTCCTGTTCAGGGTCAGAGGGCACAGGTGCATAGCAGAGAACAACCTAGGATGGGGCACCAACCTATCGCAGGGCACACTCACACACTCACATCTATGGTAACTCCAGTTAGGTTCAGCATGTTTTTGGACTGTGGGGGAGGGGGGGGGGGACCAGAGTACCCTGAAAAAAATGCCATGATGACATAGGAAGAACATGCAAACTCCACACACATGGAACCATAGTGGGGACTCGAACCCAGGACCCATAGATGTGAGGCTACAGTGTGACCCACTGCAGCAGGCTAAGACCCCATGATCTGATTAGTACAAAAAAATTAAAGCAATATGTATGTACAAAAAATTACACACAAAAATTAACCAAGCTGATTGAAATTTATGACAGCGTTCAGCAAGCAATCTTAAGGTATTAATTACCTTCGGCCTAAATAAAACTAGAGTTGAGACTTTCGGAGTTATATTAAGTCTCTCTCGCTTAAATAAGGGCACTTTTGGTAAAAACCTGTCACCGCTGGGGATACTGTCACTCACACTGCTTGTGTTTATCCTCAGGCTAATGATCCGTCGAGCAATTAGACACTTAAAACGACGAACCGTCTCTGTATGTCGGGCTCGGTAACAACGGCAAGGTCCCGGAGGGGGTAAGCCCCTGTACGGGACACCGCGGAAAAAGAAATCAGACAGATTAGTACCACGACAGAGAGTTACGCTTCGTATTTACCGGGGAATTAAAGCTCATTTGAAGGCTAAACGACAAATGTGTGTCTGTTGTAAGTAGAAAAACTAACATGTATTCAATTTGCAGCAACACGCGGGCTGCTCTGAAAAGCGAGTTATGAGTATGAGGCACTAGCAGAATCTGGCATTATACCGCACGCCAGTGAATGAAGATAATCTGCGCTGAAAGGCCTGATTTTAGGCTACTGACTCAAGTGGGTCACGTTGGTGGGGAGGGTGTAATGAACAAAAACATTACGTTGTATCTTTTTCCTCAAGTTTTTTTTAAATAAAGCTGTTTTCTTTCATACAATGGCTGAAACGTTAGTTCAATCGACGATTAAATTATCGATAACAAGCACACTGGCATTTTGTTCGTGCTGTTTACACAAGCATAGCACACATAATAGGAGCGAAAGTGCGCGGTCAGAAATTCATAAACGTGATCTTTTGCAGACCCTTACTGTACGGTTCGAATAGATGCATGCAGACGGAAAATAGGAACAAGCCGTTTATGTAAATGAGATTCATTTTGGTGGCAGAATTCTTAGTGAGAAGAGATCTGATTAGAATCTGCTCCGTAATTTACATTTATACAGATCCACATTCACATCCATACAGCCTTCTTCTCGTATTACGGTGTCTCTTCAATTAAGCCTTAGTTCAGAGATTTAACCATAAAAAACAGGTTAAGGGGTACAAGACGCTCAGGTTGTATAGTAGCAAAAAGAAACACATATAGAGTAAAGGGAAATGGGAGCGCCGGTAATTTAAACCTGTCAATCTAGTAAAACATCTCATCGCGGTTCCGCTGTATACAATACCCCGTTTTAAGTTTTCCATATGCTTTCCACATTTTAAACTCCACCCATCCATCATCCATCAAATTAAACTCATACTCCCAATCTTTAAACGATTATTAGCTTGAATTTTGTTTTTTTTTACGTGTGAATGTTTCCACGAGCGGATGATCTGGAATCGCCAGCCCCAGGTGACCTGTCCCTGAACACTGCCCTCTCCGGTCCCCAGAGGAACACGTCCCGGCCGTCGCTCCTTAAAGACGCACATTACGCTCCTCGCCGTCCTCCTCCGCAAACCGTGAAGCCGGAAATCCCATTACAGCGGGAAGTCAGAAAATTGAATTCCAGTTATCATATAAACAACGGAACATGTTAATATACTTTTGAGTTTTGCCTTAATGCCCACTAATGCAGCTTATTAAACTTAGTTACTTTAGGTACAGCTTTATAAAAATCCATTACCCCCTCCTTCTAATCAGGGATGCATGTGGTTCACTCGTACCTCCGGATTACGTTTAATATGATTACATTTTTATTTTGTATCCCTCAAATATTTTAAAGGGGGGACATTCATTCACGGCACGTCCCTCCGGTGCGTGAAAGGAAAAGAAGAGAAGGAAAGAGAGAAAAGATTTGAGATGAAGACTAATGCTGAATAAATATCAGGAGATTTAGCCGGGAGATTGTGTCACGCTTATCGCCTCATAAACAACTTCCATTTTTCTCGCTGCTGGTTACACTGGGACTGTCACCGCGAAATGGCCAGCCCCATTCACACTGATCGAATTGTGGGCATTGGGGCTCCGCTACGGATTTAGATGTCGCTATGTGAGTGGAGCTGCATTTGTGTTCTCTTAGTCTTTTGTGATATATAAGGGATTTTATTTTTTTTAAAAAAGAAACTAATTCTGATGTATACAGAACATCCAGGGCACCCAAAGGACAATTTATAATGACCCTTACACGACTGTAAAATGAAGGGCAACTGATATAACTGATATAAATTCGCTAAATTTCATGTAGGCCTAATTTGTAACAAAATAGCCTTTAATTCACATGAGCAATACCATCTATTAAAAATGTATTACATATTCTGTTTTGTGATATTAATAACTGCAACATATAGGCTACGTATACCTATTAAACAGTGAAAGTAGCAAAAGTATGAAACAAAAAGTTGTCTTGTGCCAGTTTAAAAAGATAACCACAGGAAACACATATAATATGCAGTAGTAAACACATAGTAAACTGTAAACGCAAATTTTACGCGATGAATGAATTGTTCTTGTTTATACACTGGAGTAAATTTGGAAATGAAAGTGACGTACTTGTTAAATGAAAATCAGTGAGCGTGCAATTACTGTCAACACGGAGTGCGGGAACATAAGTGGGGCCGATGCAAACTGACACTGTGTGTGTAACTGGGGTGCAGATACCAAGGGTAGAAATCAAGAGTGTGCACGCGAGGGTATGGTATTAACCCTCTGGACCCTGAAGCCTCTTTTCCACTTTCGAGGTTGTCTGACATGCCTTGACATTTTAAAATATTTCGCCTATCTAAAAAACATTTATCCCAAAGTGTTACATGTGCTTTTATTCAGCACAAACTCACCAATAATCTGAGACCACATAAAATGTCATTATTCTATTTTTTGTTAAAATCAACTTTAAACATATACTTTTCAAAACCCTATTTTCAGACATGCTGAAAAATTGTAAAAAATCTCATTATAGACATTTCTAGATAAGACTTTTGCGCTCTGAAGCTTATAGACACAGGGGTTGGCTACACAACGCCACGCCAGTTGGTGGCGTAGTGGTTAAGGTACTGGGGACTCACGCACAATTCTCAAACCTTCTGTCGCTCTCTTTCAATCTCCCATTTTCCACCGGTTTTAGGCACACGATTCATACGCTGTTTTTTTAATCCATTTTTGTCACAGCTGCAAATACCAAATTGAACCAGCAAACTGAAACGTTTAATAAAATCTCATCATTAAAATAAGCTCGGTGAATGAAGTCAGTTCCAAGTGAGACCCTGGCATTGCCCCTCTCTGAAGTCGCATAATTTCCAGCACAGAAACGAAGTTCAAAGTTCCGCATCGCGATGCAAAAGAGGCAATAAACATCAATAACTGAAACTTGAATAAATGAGGCCCCGAAATTATGATTGCTATCTTCCATAATTAGTTCTATGCGCAGCTGCCGAGCTTAAACGAGGATTGTGTGTATTGTGTCGAGCTCCGTCAGTCTGCGCGGGTAACAGACCTGGATGAGGTGCAAAAGCTGTGCACACGCTCCGCTCGTTCGCGTAAGTCAGGCGGGGACACGCGCGACTTTCCCAAGTCAGCTGTGAAGAGCGCGCCGCACCGGCTTTGCTGCTGTTGAGGCGTATACCGCGAGCGCTCCGTGCAGATCCACCCACAGTGGTCACTGCCTTTGAAAAGTACCAGGGCTTTCAGCTTTCATCCCTACGGACACCCCTCAGGGCAATTGTTACGAGGTGCTGCTGAAAACGCACTACCGTGGGATCCGCTGCAGTCTCACAAAATGCGGCCCAGTGTAGAATTTGACATTTTTATACAAGTTGTTGTTCTAGTGGAAATATGTCTCACCCAGTCCCACATACGGTAGACCTAAATATTAGTGGATTTGGTAGATGGGTAGGCTATTCAAACACATCATACAGGGAGACAAACACTCAGACACGTGACCGGTTAGAGGTATCAAGGTAGCCTACATGTGATTGTAGAGATGCACACACGATGATAAGTGACACTGGTAGCCTGCATTACAGTCGGCGCACACGTGGATTTATGTCCAGCCTCGGAGATTCGTTCAAGCACAGGGAGTGCAAACAAGCACGCGGTCACTCAGTGGCCCAAGAGTGGGTCTCACGCGCACGGACGGCCGCTCCCACCCGGCTACGGCGTTGACGTGCATCGCCGTACAAACCCTCACCGCGACACCCTCCAATTTGGAATCTCCAATTCCAAACGCGGAGACAGGGACAGAGACGCGGTAATAATTTAAAGATTTAAAAGCAAAAAAACCAAACTATCAAAAATACAAATACACCACGAATGCACTATATGTGCAGACTGATGTGTTACCGACGGCAGGAGCCTCCAAGGGTTGACCTACGGGGGACACTGACTGTTGAAATTTTATTTCAATGTGGTTTTTTGCGTAAAACAAAACATGTATGCCTTATTTAACATGTATATATAGATATATATAAAGAGATTTTTTAATCTATTAGAAGAGTTCCTATGATTTCAAAAAACGGTAGGCATAAATGTTTTGTTTTACGCATAAAACCACATTTAAAATAAAAATTTGTGGTTTAAAATATTTCTAGCTGCGGCAGTTTCATGTATATAAATGTATGCAAAATATAAAATTTTTGGTTACTCATACAGCAGTAAAATGAATCATGTATTTGCATAATTTCAATTTCACTTTCAATTTTAAATGTACATATAAATACAATTACACTGTCATTTGGCAAAAGAGTATGAATTGTATTAAAATACATTATAGGCTGAGTAATATAATTTTGGTCGTATTTCCATTTTGATTACTTTGTATTTTATTGCATTTGTATTTTATTCTTAATTGTATAGGTTCTTTTGATGTGTAAAAGCAGTATTTTATGTGGTTTTCGGTCCTGTACTTTGTTTCATGATTGTCCGTGCAAAGTCATCGAATTAGTATCGGCCAGTGCAGTGGACTTCCGAGGTTTTTTATTTATCTGTTTTAGGACATATTAACTAAACCATACTTGCATAGTTAATATCTTTTCCAAGTGAATTACACAGAGCAGCCGGACGGCGCTTTCCGCCGTGTGAGATCTGAAATCGGCGCCGCGTTTGGCGTGACCCACGATCAGCTCGCACGTTTTCCGCCTCCTTTCCGGGAGGCCGCTTCCCCAAAGGCATCCGCCTCTCGCAGGTGCGTGTGCTTCTCTACACAACCACCCACCCCCACCACGTGTTACCGCAGAGATACCGCTGGCTACGTCAGCCCGCAACAGCAGGAATGGCCGATGAAAGCGCGCCGTGCGACCCATCCTGGCTGCGGCTTTGCGAAAGGCAAACAGACATCAGGGGGCGTAGCCGTTAACTCCTGCTCATGTTTACCCTAAATTATCACTTCAGCTCCACCTCAGTACCATAATTCAGCTGTAGACCCTTTTTGTCTTCTAGTCTGACCACAGCTTGCAAACCAGTGGCTATTCTGGATCATTTCATTTCAACTGAGGTGGTGTTGTAGACTGTTGGGGGGGGGGAGGGCAGCTGACCTTCTTGTCCTCCAAGTTATGCGTAAATATGATTTCCAGCAGAAAGACAATTTAAAAAAATCGGTAATTTGTTTATGTAATGTTTCACAGTTAAATTATACAGTTTTTACAAATATGTACTTCACTCTGAGTTCTTATTCAGGCTGTTTTGCTTCCACTTGATCATTTTTTTTTGGCATTAACTTTTCCGCAACAGAAGTGACTCGACCACCCCCTGCACCCACGCTAAGAGTTCATCAAGAAAATGTACTTACATTTGTGTTTCACCTGTTCACAGCGCACAGAATTTTAGCCCATATATAGAAATGTAATAATATTATTATTAATAATAATAATAATAATAATAATAATAATAACAACATCAGTATGGTGGTGCAGTGGTTAACACTGTTGCCTCACACCTCTGGGACCTGGGTTCGAGTCTTCGCCTGGGTTACATGTGTGTGGAGTTTGCATGTTCTCCTCGTGTCGTCGTGGGGTTTCCTCCAGGTACTCTGATTTCCCCCCATAGTCCAAAGACATGCTGAGGTTAACTGGAGTAGCTAAAATTGCCCTTAGGTGCGACTGTGCCCTGCGATGGGGTGCCCCCCCCACCCATCCTGGGTTGTTCCCAACCTCATGCCTATAGCTTCTGGGATAGGATCTGGACCCCCCTGCAACCCAAAAAAAAGGATAAGCAGCTTGGAAATTGGACTGATAGTGATACATTTGTTTCCGATCCAAATTGCATGCATGTTTAGGAGGCCAACTGGGGGGTATGCAGGTTGTCATGGGGGCACCTGCCCCCCTGTCCAAATTTCCAAAATAATCCATGTATCATTTGTGTTATTTTGATGTGGGATGCCAACAGTGGTGGCTGCATATTTACTGGGGGGGGCATTACCCCCCCGCCCACCTTTGAGCTGCCCTTGACACAAACTCATCCTATTTAGCCATCTGTAATAAAATTCCATCCTTAAACAAGTAATACTACCAGGGCAAGGTCATACCAACCTTTGTAAAAAATCACAGAAATATTCCAGAATATTCCAGATATAAGGGAGACTTGTTCTCTGTTGTCATGTTTAATTCCTTTTTATTTCTAACAGAAACCCTGCCTGCAGATCCCGCTCCAATAAACAGGTCTGTGACCCCCCCCCCCCCCTCCATCTTGGCAGCCTCCAACACCCCACCACGGGGAGGTCAACACCCGCCTGGCCCTGTCCCACTGAGCATGCGGAAATGTAGTGAAAGTTGTTTTGGTGCTGTGGGTTCGGTTAAACAGTTGCTTCGAAACAGGAAGTGACAGGGTGGACTGGCATGTGTGTGTGTGTGTGTGTGTCTGTGGCTTTGTGTGTGTGTGTGTGTGTGTGTGTGTGTGTCTATGTGTGTTTGTGTCTTTCTATGTGGTCCAGGATTTTTACCTTATCGGTTTCCTGGTCCCCATATGGGAAAACTCTATTTTTTGAAAAATTTGTGACTGCAATGGAAAAATTAAGAATTCAAAAACTTGTATTTTGTTTGGTTACTTATGGTTAGGGGTGAAGGTTGTCATAGTTAGCATTAGCATTTTTCCCATGGAAATGATGAATGAGCGGTCCCCACAAAGATTTCATTACATGACTGTGTGTGTGTGTTTGTGTCTATCTATGTGTCTGTATGTGTGTCTGCGTGTGTCTGCATATGTCTGTGCAGTTACTGCGTATGCAAAGAGGGGCTAATAATAGCAGGGTGTGTTTGCCCAGGCCGGTCCCCATGGACCCCCCCCTCGCCCCCTCCGCCCCATGCGGGTTACAGATTAGCAACAACACGACATCATGGGCCCCACCGCTGTACCACTAACGAAAAAAAGGCTTCTGGAGGGGGGGGGGAGATGCAGGGGAGCTGCTTGCGTGAGTCGACCGTCTGACGCTCCCATGTGGGGCCGCCCAGCCACACGCGTCAGAGCACGGCGCCTCCTGTAGGCCGCGATGGAGCGAGGCCAGCCTGTCCCCAAGGGGGGCGAGACCTGGGACAGAGAGAGAACACAGCTCCCCTCCAGGGAGGGGGCCGGGTCTGTGCCTCCTTCCCAGCGAGCTGAGCGGCGTCGATCGTGGCCTCGTTACGGCGCTGATTAATTAAGCAGGCTCCGGTGGTACCATCTGCCGGCGGCACCCGCAAAGCGGCCCCTGCCATGCTCAGCCGACTCCGGAGCCTGCTCCCTCGCCCGGCCGTGCATCCTGTGTGGAGCCCCCACCCCCCTGTACACGCCCCCATATTAATATTAATTTATAAATCGACACCTTGGGCTAACAGTTAATAAACACTTTGGCCCCGAACCCAAGCTTAAAAAAACAGTCTTAAAAAATGAATAAGTCATTGTTGGGTACCTCGTTCCTCTGAGACTGATATATAATTAGATATAATATTAAATGACTGCTTCATTAAAATTATTATCCTCAGACACGACGTTGCGGATTCGGGAATTCCGGCAGAGCGGGGCAGCGGTGCCGTTGTTCCGTGTGGCCGGCGGCTGTCTGTCGGCCTGTCGCCGTTTCCATGGGCGACACAGGAGGGTGGGTCCCGATGCCGCATCGAGGACGGCGCCCGTGTGGCTTCGGTTCTGCGGCCGATCTGAGCATTTGAGCTTTTGGAAGACCTGCTTTTTAATGAATGTCTGGATTTTGGTGACAAATGCCCTCCTGCACTGCACCGTCTTCCTACACTGGACCATCTTCCAACACTGGACCATCTTCCTACATTGGACCATCTTCCTGCACTGGACCATCTTCCTACACTGGACCATCTTCCTACACTGGACCATCTTCCTGCACTGTACCATCTTCCTACACTGGACCATCTTCCTACACTGCACCATCTTCCTGCACTGTACCATCTTCCTACACTGGACCATCTTCCTACACTGGACCATCTTCCTACACTGTACCATCTTCCAACACTGGACCATCTTCCTACACTGGACCATCTTCCTGCACTGTACCATCTTCCTACACTGGACCATCTTCCTACACT
>JABFEA020000017.1:3575572-3586252 GCA_019775915.2 Cyphomyrus plagiostoma | reverse complement strand
CGTGAGCATTCTTGCAGAAACCCCCAGGCTGGCAAGCCATGGACACGGGAAATTTCTATTAGGAGGAACACAGACGTGGGGGGTGCAGGGGGGGGAGGTGGGAAATACACCAGGAGGGCACAGATTAAAGGGGCCGAAAGAAGGTCTGGCAAAGTTGGAGGTCAACCTGAGGTTCTGGGTCTGCTGTGGTGGGCAGCCTCTCCGGCGATGGCGGATAGTGCATGGCGGTCGGGCGGTGTGGGGGTGTGGCTTTGTTTTGGCATCGCTTCTCCTTTTTAATTCTTTTTTAATTTTGCGAGTGGAGTGCAGATTACCTTCAGCCTCTCTAATGCCACGTACGCATGCATGCTGATCAGCCTCCCCGTCGCCGACGGTCATCGCTTAAAAATGCATAAGAACAACTGATGTGTGCAAGGAAATACAATCTGTGTGTCCCCCCGCACTCCCCCCTACCCTACCCCCCCCCAAACGGGGAAATCCGTGTGTTCTGAGAACATCATGAAAAAAAATTAGCTTATCTCTTAATCATTAAACACGAGACACTTGGACAACACCCTGAAAACTCCGCTGTCCCGTTAGGATGGCAGGTTAATCAGGTCCTCCGCGATGCTTAATGAGCACGTCAACTTCATGAGATGATGAGACATTTTAATTATGCGCCATTCCATCCCGACCCGATTTCAGTCCTGGAGAATTCGCCCTGTGTGCGACACGCTGATGTTTTCCGTGCCAGTTTTTGAATAAAGAATCTCCTCAGAAGTGAAGATGGATAGAGGTGGGGTTATGGTTTATTTATCCCAAAGAGGGTAATTTCTGCACTATCTAATGAAAACTCCAGTTCTCTGGTGAGGTAAGAGCACAGCACCGCGTATGGCGGATGTCTGGGGCAATAACAAACTCCAGAAGATTATTTGGAGGTCAGAAGCAGCAAGAGCCGGTGGGAATCGCTGGGGCGTGACTGGGAGACATTTGTCAGCATTGAAGGCAGCGTCATCCATGTAGGGTGTTTAACCCTTTCTTTCCAGGAAGAGCAGAATTAACACTCACTGGCATCTCTCTTCATGAAATCGGTTAAGGAACGATGAGGCGTTTTTGTGATTTTACTTGTCGGGCCTGGATATTAGCCCTGCTTTTGGTTCCTGTTGCTCTGCTGAACACCATGCAGAGGAGGTTATCGCTTTGCTGGCTGTCTTTTTGCTGCCCCAAAACCTCACATATAGTTTCATGAATGTTTTCCAAAAAATGCTGCTTTGTGCATTTTAATGAAAATGAGCAAAAAAAAATTATGACAGTGACACTAATATTATCGAACGATTGTCATTTTTATTGATGTAATTTAGTTACATAGTTTCAATTTACTTTTAAATAGCGCCTTTCTGGAGTCGGCCCCGGAGCTCAGTTCTGCAAATGGGTGCGTTGTGATATTTTGTAACATTATTAAGACAGAATAATACAAGAACATGGAAAAGAGAAGACAAAGTAATTAATCAATATAATTAAGTTATTACAAGATGAGCCTCCTTACAAAAATATAAGACGAAGTTATATGGAGAGAATCAGCCATGTACAATTTGCTGCATGTCTATCTCATGTTATATGAAATTGGTAAATTTATATTGTGTGGAAATACTATTTAGTTAGCTGTGGAAATGTTGGCCTTATGAATACTGAAAATGTCGCAAGGCATTTAAGTTATTTTCTCAGGTTTTTATATTTATTATGAGAAGTTTCACATATTTAATCACTTAAAACATTGTATTAAACAGGAGAAATACAAGTTTTCTTTTTAAAATATCTGGGTGGTTACGGTCTTAGTAGGGGGAAAAAAAACAATAAAAGTCTAACATGTTTCCCATGTGTAAAATAAAAATAGATATAATTCTTTATATAGGTCATATCTAAGTAAGAATATTCTTACAAGAAACAAATAAAATATTATTCGAAACATTGACAAGCAAAGGATTTTAATCAAACAACCTAAGTTCTTAATTTTCATAAAATTCTAGCTGGTTAATCTAAATGGCAACCGGCCAAAAAGGCGTCTGCAAGCTCCTCTGTGCGCTGGTGTGTGATGCGTGGATCTGCTGTATTCCGCAGCCGTCCATTCCCTGCATTCGGGCCCAGCCGCTTGCGACGCACCCTCCGAAAAGCACAGCGTTTTATTCTGTGCCACACGCTCCGTATCAAAGGCGATTCGAAATCTCTCACGCTGAGCATCCACTGTCCTTTCACATATTTAGGTAAAAAAAAAACAATGTAACACTGCACTCTCACTGCTGCTGCCCTGCCACCCGTTTTCTCTTACATCTATGAGCCATTTCTCGAGAAAAGCGACGACGGCATCATCCATGGACATGCAGCGGACTGGGGTCATGTGCTGTTTCACACGGAGCTATAGGAGAAATCAGAGACGCAAATCGGTGCCCCTTCTCATTCCACACGAGACGACGGCCAGCCTGAGTTCACAGAACACCAGATTCCATGGCCCCTTTGGATCAGCCGGCACGGTCCAGTAGTGCCTTTTGCAAAGATGCTCTGTAAAACTGTATAGATTTGCCCCCTTTCCTCCTCAGCTGAACAACATGCCCCTCACTGCTGCTCACAGGCTAACAGAGTCACTGTAAGTGAACAGATTTTTTTTTTCTTTGCTTTGATGGATTCAGTAGAAAGGAAGACTACCTATTGTCAGAGTGTCTGCCTGGAAATCGATTTCCGTGCCTCGATTTCACAGAGCATTCAGTCATGTATCCCGTACCTCTAGGCTTCAAACACATTATCTTTCACTACCACAAATTAATATTGTTTCCAGTTTCCTATGTCTGCTTTCGTTTTTTTTTTTTACCAAAACTGTAAGAGGAACATAATGAATTATCTAGGATTATACATGAACTTAAGATGTGTGCAAAACTAACACTCAACATAAACATTGCTTTGTTAGTCATGGATCGTATTAGCGAAATGGATAGAAACAAAAATAACTGACCAAAAACACTCATGTGTTCAGGAAATTCTCAGAAACTCAGATCAAGCTGGACCAGCCACTCTACCAAACAGAACGATCCAGTTGGGTTTGAGGTTTTGAGTAATTCTGTGTGTAATTTCGTGAGTGATTACTGTAGCTGTGCAATTAAATTCTGCAGATCCTGCAATTTCAGTGAGAACATTCCATAGTTTATTTAAAACCACTGTTTGGTCTGGTGCTGTGGTTGAGCAGTACTATCATCTCATGAGTTGAGGGTTCAAATCCTTACTTCCAAAATCAACTGCAATGTCAAAGTGTTAATATGACCGTATATCCGCACTATTGACTTTGGTCTATGCAGCTATTATTGCATATTAGAAACTGCCTCAGTGTATAGGTGAAAAGTGCAGGTTTTGCCCAGAAGGAGGTGGGCCGAAGCAGATAGAGGAGGTGGAACAAAGACTTCCGATTGGTTGGTTCCACCTTCCTAGTCGCTTAGGCCCACCTTCTCCACAATCTGATTGGTTATCTCTCTGAACCAATCATTTTTCATTCTGCCCTCAGAACATTTTTGTTTAAGTAAAACTCCCATGAGGGTTCCACATGGGTGTGGCATCCTGTCCAGGGTGCCCTCTGCCTTGTGCCCTATGTTTCCTGAGATGGGTTCCAGGTTCACCTTAATCCTGTGCCAGATAAGCCCTTGGAACTCCCCTGGTGGTAAAACGGTGAGGTGAGAAAACACGTCAGTACTGGGCTTTTGTTCCTGCCATTGTGGTTTCATTCTTCTTCATGGGAAGTGTCTGTATTCTCTATCTTGCTCACAGACAACATACTCCCTATTAGAGCCAGGCCCTAGCAGATACTTGGCAGGATGTTCGAGGTGCACAGACCCATGTTGCGGATTGGCTCTGTGACCCAGGCCTTCCCCTTTCATAACTGTCATGTATCTCACAAAGCTGACACTGGTGGCACATTTGAACAGCTGGAATGTGGATGGTCGGGTGGATTTCAACGTCTCTAAAAGGCGACAAGAGGGCAACTCAACTCTCAAAGCCTGAGGTGATCGTGACGCCTGTTTGGCTCTTGTCTGATCAGTGAGCTTACAAGAGGAACTTCAACAGCCTCTCAAGGATCCAACAGCAACACTCTTGGGCCAAGAACCTTTCAGTGTAAAATCTTAGGACCTTAACATCAATGTATCAATATGCAGGTTTTCCAGATACTAAAGACCATTGGCTTTGAATTCAAGACATTTTAAGAAATTAATGGGTGTGTGGATAACATGATTGTAAGTATGGGTGTATGTATAACATGATTGTAAGTATGGGTGTATGTATAACATGATTGTAAGTATGGGTGTGTATATAATATGATTGTAAGTATGGGTGTTCGACATACATGATGCAGAGAGGTTGTGTGAAGTTCCTACCCTGGAAGGTAGGACTGCGGAAAATCCCGGAAAGCTGTCCCAGAGCCTGTGCGGACAGCGATCCCTCTTCACAGCTGAGTTATGACCCGTTTTCCAGCGGCTGGTTCACTGCACCACCCAACGCACTGCCAGTGCACAATCCAACCCAATCCCACATTCGGTACCGTACTGTAGAAAAAAATATTTAGAAATTTAAAAGCCAAATTATATTCTGAAAAAAAGGATCAGGTTCATTTTGAAATTATCCATCCATCCATCCGCCCATCCCTCCAACTAAAGATCAGGGTTCAGCTGAGATCAATTTTCCTGTCCAGAACAAAACACAACGTTATGTATATTATTGTCGTCTTTTGATTTTGGAAACAAACATATAATTTGAATATATAACACGCACATATATGTGCGCGCGTGTGTTTAATATTTAAGGAAAATGCTAACATAACGTAATCGCCACAGTATTTGTGTTCTTTTTTTTTAAAAAAAAAAAAAAACGCAGCTGTAGGCCTATTCCCAGAATAGCGCAGCATGTGTTTCTCACATCCTAGGCTACTAAGCCTGAACAGCGGTCCCCTGACGAATACTGCTTATATAGCGGGTCTCTTCATATCGACCAGGTACATGTGGACTTGTTCTTGCTGACCGTCTCCCGCTGAGTTCCACGTGTTCTTCATTTTTCATCATGGGAAGCAAATAAAGGGACTGTTCAATGTAATCACCACAACGTATTTCTGTTCTGAATTAAATCGTCTGTGGAAAAAAAATCTCTTAGTCATTCAATATCTGTTTAAATATTAAAATCCCACTTTAAGCGTCCAGCTAGTTCTAAAGAGCTTTAAAGACGCCCGTAAGAGTGTACCGCTCATTTTAGGATAATCGCGCTGTCGTTTGTTTAATTAGGCTGCCAGGACACAGGCAACATGAAATCTGCCGTGTTAATATGGTTTTGCAAATAAATCTCATATATCACTGTATCACTGTGTTGGTTTCCAAGTTATACAGTATACCAAAGGGGATTAAAAAATTGAAATACGAGCCTATGTATTTTGTCCTACATATCTATAAAATACTTACATTTTTTTAAGTACGATGGTTTTTGAATGTACTTTTAACTAATGCGTAGAAAATAAACTTTATTGTATATACAGGACACTGTCGAGGGGATCTGTGGAGTCACAACGCTAAATTTACATGGACCCATCCAAATACGCCTTAGGTATTGTGCATTTAACTTTATATGCATACTTTTAATAGATTTTCCTCAGCTTCGTTTATAGGCATATAGGCCTGTCTATTCTGAAAAGTCAACAATACAAATGAACGGACATTTGAATACGCTTTATTTATTTTTTTATAAATAAAAGATAATGGCATCATTATCTTTGCATGAATTTGCTCACACAATCAAAGCTGACATGCTTAATTTTAATCGTGTTAATTTAACCGCGGGGGCACCGAAAGAGCAACACACGACATCCCGGAAACTTTATTATTCTTCAATCGACTTTGCCTTTTTTTTTAAAGTGCAGTTAAGGAACGATGGGTCGCGCTTTTTCGGTGAACGTGATTAAAGCTTTTCTACATCGTTCACCCTTTATTTGTTTGTTTGCTTGTTGTGACTAATTGGCTTCTTTTGTTGTGGTGTCTCGCTTTTCGTGTAATTATTTCCAGTTCCACATGACCAGCGAGGGGTCCTCACAGAACTCATTTGAGGAAATCTCCCAGCCTAAAACATTTATGAGGAAAGACCAAAACCACTATCAAACGCTCAGTTATACTCACTGAATTACAATAAACATCAGATTACATGGTACCAAAAATTCGAATCATACATATTTTGGAATCTGTGTTGTTACCTAAATACAAATTAGGTAAATAATATCACGCATTAATCCTGCTGTAAGCCACTTATCGGTTTTAGGTGACAGCAAAATAACCAAGAAGAGCAAGCCGTTCTTATTAACAGTACTGACAAAGCTAACAATGTTTATTTCGATATTTCAGCTACCGCTTCGTACCTTTGCGTAGATAGGCCTACGTTTTCTTCATCTAATGTTAGATTTGTACCGTATTTTATGTTGTTTTCCTAGCAGAAGGGTGTACGTGATGATTAGATACCACTGTTAGCCATCGCTGCCCTAACCTTTAAAAAAATTACAAATCCACAAAGTTATACAGTGCGTATTTTAGATCTCGTAAAACCAATTTCTCAAATAGCAAATCAAAGCAGGAGTTTTCATTATTAAACATTTATCTCATATACAACTGACGCCGTTTTACAAACGAATTAAAGTAATTTGTTTCCCCCCTGCATTCCACGTGATTGCGGACGGAATTAACTAAACTAATTATGTCTAGTTGTCCATGTCACGGGGCGTCACTCTTTTTACCCCTAAGTGGGTCCTTGGAGCGCACACTGGCTTCATTTGCGAGAATCTTGTTTTTAAAATTGTAGCCCGATTATAGACGTCACTGGCTATTTTAAAATAGTCATAACTGATCAAGGAAGCACGAAACTGCGTAACTAAGGCCAATAAGTTTGTTAAGGAATTTGCGGAAGGGTCTGGGATTGCCAGCTAACTTATTCGCTGGAAAAGGGGTCACTGCAAATCTGCCAAGTTATAGCATCTGATGTGTGTGGTCTTAATTGAATAATTACTAAAAATCATATTTACGTTCCATTATGTATTGGCTACGATATGAATGACTGATGGAATTCACTGGATGCGTAGTATTGATTTTTAAATCGAATATTTTAGGAGCCACTCAACTGAAAGACAGTAATAAAATGATCGAGCGTTAAGCATCGATTTTTATTAAAGACCCGGTGAACTTTAATCATATTCAGTTTTATTGTAAAAGTTCAATTTCTATTAGACGACATCTGATTTCAGCATAATAGGTATAGCTAATACATATTAACCTTTCATTTTCGGCATAGCTTTCAAAAATAAACGATCTGCTTGTTTTCTGTATGTTCTTTGATTCGTTTGTTGATTTTATTATAACTTCCAATGTATTATTTAACATATTGGGCATAAAGAAACGCGTGAAATCACAGAGAAGCATCATTAAAAACTACTTGTAGGCGGAATTTTACGTATTATACTACGCTGAATATCAATACTTTACCATGCTGTCATTGGCTGCTGACAAAACGCGGCGGACTTCAGTTATATAGCGGTCAACGCCCTTTAAAAATATAACTTTTTTTCTGTGAATAGGTTATATACAACAACTTAAGCTGCAATATAAGCATACGACACGTGCTCGTTTGATGTAGAAATCATACCTTCAAAATGTATGTTTGTTTTAGGTTGAAGACTTTTAGTCACCTCAGTATACCTCAGGCTACATATAGTCATTAGAAATGAATTTATGAATTACATTTCGATTTGAGTAGTGCATGCATTTATATAACTGCATGTCAAAAAACCTTAAGAAAAGTAGCCTAACAGGTCATTATAGCACCAGTAGCCATGCTTACCTTTCGAAATGATTATTCATCAAATACACCAAGGAAAATACTTTTTTTTGACAAGGCAAATAGAATTCAGAATAAAATATGTACTGAAGTCTTCATATGGACGCGTATTTCTTTGAATAAAACATTAGGTAGTCCTGTGCAGATCCTAGCTTTGTGCATAGAGGGTTTGGAAAATTCAAGTTACTAATTTGAAATGCACAATTTCGTTTTTCAATAAACTTACATTCAATTAAATATTTTATACGCTGAACTACCCGGTCGCACCACATTTGCCTGATTAAAGCTGACTGTTGATTAATCGGTTTGACTCAACCACTCGGATGTATTAAACACCATCAGCACACACCTCTCGGCTGTTTACGTTGAGAACGGGATTTTAATTAATTTTCAAAATACTAGCAAAGACGACGGGAAGACCAATACAAAGGTGTCTGCATGGGGTTTATGTTAAAGTGATATAACGCAGGTCGTCACAAGGAGATCCTTTAATGTGGAAATGTTAACGCGGCTGCTATTGTAGCTTACGAAGTGGATAAACCATGCGCTGCAGGCACAAGTGTAATTATTTTTACGTTTAAAACCATGTACTTCAGATTTACAGACCCCGGGAATTTTTATATTTTATAACAATATTGCGTGTAGATGGATTTCTTCTTACAGATGCAAGGTGCAAGCGTTATATGACAGGATTAGACTTTGCCGCAAGGCCCCCCAGATGCAGATACAAATTGTAGCAGGAAGGAGTAAAATACGCTGGCGTTCAAATTTGGTTTTGTTTGCACCAATAGGCTGCTGTATTGACGGTCTAACTGAGAGACAAGGTCACAGTTTAACATTGCTTTGATGTTTTGGTCCCTGGGACATATAAGCCCTCTCTTGTGAAGGACTGAAGTGGCATTGACTTGTAAAATGGGACCGGCACGAGATCATGCAAATCCAAAATTATTCGAGTCTGCGCAGAATGCGTAATATTCGCGTGGACTCAAAAATGACAATGACACTTTTTAACTTTCCTGAAATACATGGCTATGCCGCCGAAATGAAAAGTTCAGGGCTAAACGGCTGAGTTGTGTGCGCTGTGTTTAGAAAATGTACTTTATGCTCCAGCATACTTTGGGTCTGTATGTAATAGATATATTTAAAATAAATTGCTAGCGTAATACTTATGACATACGTGACATCTTGACAAATGCGTGCCTGTGTAAATACCCTGAAACACATTGATGTGTATAATTACATGTTCTGATGTAAAATTTCGCTCCCACGAAGGCCATTAAAATACTCTCATTTGATGGCTGTATTTATTTTTTTTAATTTTCAGTTGATTACTTTGGAAGGGCGTTTTGTCGAATATCAGTCAACTGACATTAACGATCTACGCTAAATAATAATAATAATAATAATAATAATAATAATAATGATATTTAAAAAGTCGAATATATAGAATAAATCGGGACTTTTCTGAACTCCAGTGGGATACTAGTTAAGCTATACTTCGGAGTGCAAGAGGGAGTATGCCGCGGCAATTGTCTATTAGAAAACTTCATGACGGCCATAAATGCAATTTCTTTGTTCCCCGCGGTCATAGGACATGCACAGATATCTGAGGGTCAGGTCGGGCGGACCGACACATAACAATCAATCCACAACAATCAATTGTGTCGCTCCATTGTTCTCAACTACTTAGGCACCACAGAGGTATGAACTCCGCACTCATTCATTTCCCGTTATGAACATTATTAGCTATAGGTTTATATTATGAACATTCGACCATAAATAATGTAACAGATTTTCAACTTTCAAACGCAGCCTATTTCACAGAAAAAATGGCTGACAGGAGTCGCGTGACCCGACCATAAATCTTTGAAAGTTGTTATAAGGCCTTTGGAAGAAGTGATGTATTACGTGTCATGTATATTGTTTTACTGAAACAGATAAAATACCTTTCCAATTACAAAAGTAACACTAGTTGACTACTTAGCTGAGCTCGTCAAGTTGCAATATCATTTTACCGTCGGCACTGCTTTCCTTTCTTATTATAGAACCTCGAAGCATTTAAGGGCGAAAACATTCAGCGACCTAACACATTTATCGGATGTATATTTTAAAAGTCTACCGCAGAAACTCACGATTAACAGTTTTAAAAACTGGTAAACAGCATCTATGGTGACACCTGCGACTTCTTTCTCTTCTTCGGCAATGTGCCGTGGAGGAAGACATCTTAAGGGAAGGAGAAAAAGTTTAGTAAAGAGGAACTTTATAGCAGATGTCAGACCGTGGGGACCAAGGCCGTGCCTAGAGAAGGCATGCGATGTTGTTGGGGTAGAGGACATGAGCGCACATTGCGAGCAGTTCTTTAGTCTTTTAATGATTTCACGGTTCCTTCTCAGTCCTTTTTCCACCTAAAACGTTTAGTTTCAGCCCAGCGATCAACCGCAACAGCGCGACAGGGAGCGGAAGAGCCGAATAATTTCAACCTGCAACTCGCCAAAGGCCACTGATTCAATAGAAAAGAGGGGAAAGTTTATTGTTTTTTTTTTTTTTTTACAAAATTTCCCATCTCTTCTACTCTCGCTCACCAGCATGAATTTTGACCAAAAACATCAATCGCACAGGACCGGGAGATCAGGTAGGAACCCGATGCGCCCATTTTACTTAGATATAACCGTCGGATAACCAGAAATACAGCAGGTTTTAACCAAGCGAGCAACAGTTTGGCCGGGCCGCACCCTCTTCGGAAATCTGCGCGCCAAGAAGGTGAATGCAACAGCACCATTTACTTTTACGCACACACACACACACACA
>JABFEA020000017.1:3565434-3575472 GCA_019775915.2 Cyphomyrus plagiostoma | reverse complement strand
AGAGAGAGAGAGAGAGAGACAAGAAAAGGCAGATACGACAGGAAGGAGATGCTTTCAGGTGAAGGAGGGTCATTGTAGTTATAAGTTAAATAAGTTTATGTCCACGGTTCGGCGTTATATATCATCGTGTAGTTGGTTTTGGTATTATTTCATTTTCCCCCAATATTATATCACCTGTTTTCGTCCTTTGAAATGGCGTGGAGCACGTCGTAGTTTTAAATCTGCATTAGTTGTTTATTTTATGTATTTGAGGTGAATGTATTAGTGTTTATAATTTGATGTCAGGGAGACTCAGAAGGCGGAGAGGTAGAGGGGGCAGCGTCGCGATGGCTAACCAGACGGGCTCTCATAAACGGCCCATCGGGCCCCAGCACGGGCAGCATCACTGCGCCTAGGCCTGCACAGAGGCCGCTGTGTCATTTAAATACTTTCCATTCTACGAATTATCGGTGTATTTTAAGTGTGATATGATGCAGGCTCACACATCGATGAGATTAAGATGATCTGCGCTGTATTTGGGTCGTACCTCCTTAATATGTGCGCAGATTTGATTCGCCGAAAAATATCCGGACAATGATAATGCCGAGTTGTTAGTTACCAGGAAAACGCGGTGGTGGTTTATGAGAATACAATTTGTTTTTTATGTAACATAAAGGGTTGTTTAGCTGAGAATAACTGATGCTGTACATTTTACTGCACTCCACGTGAAAGTGGTGTACATTTAGATACATGAAATCATTTCTATTTGTTAAAGACTAACACATAGAAAAGCATACTTAGTAATTGTGTTTCATTTGTTTGGACAGGACAGGAGTTTAACCCTTTCAATGTCACTTTGTTATCAGCATCCTATGTGTGCATGCACTATTCGCTATTTGTTCGAAATGCGATTTTTGTTAGCACAGGACGACTCGTGGCCGTTTTGTACTAAAATGAGCGAACAGGACACGTTAACCTCCCTGGCTTCAGATACATATACAGCTATGACTGAACACGCCCACCGGAGCGGCCATGCTATTGATTGACTTCTCATTTCGTGATATCTGGCATCGTAGACAAAAATGGCTAATATTTTAAGAAAACACAATGGGTACGTTACAAATGAAAATGTTACAAAAGGGCAAATTATCTCTCGCATTTTAAACACCTATCACGCATTTTTTTCAGTTAATTAGTGGCCTTTTGAAACCACACACGTGTTTATACGCGGGTCCATTCGCATTAAGCAATGCGGTAAATTTGTAAAATATAATATTAAAGGACATGTGTGCTGCAACAGGTTCATGTGTCTGTATTCCAGTCGAGTAGGACCCCGTGCAATGAAAGAGTGGCGGCGTTTTTAATTAAAGTACATAAATACCCACCACTGAGCTTAGCTTAGTACAGTGACGGAAAATGCATAGCTGACGTCTAATGCGAAGCTTGCAAAAGGTACAATGTAGATAAAATGTCACGCGTCAGTGGCAAATTGAAGTCAATTTCTTGATCTAATCGGACTTTTAAATGAATTTAATATCATTTCATTATTACTGAAATCCCGATTGTTTCAAACCTCGAACTTAGAAAGTCGTTATTGTTAAAAATGAAACAAATATTTTAGCTAAGACCACAGTGTGTCACGTTATTTATAACATAATTCTTATGTTTTCTGTCGCGTTTTCCTCAATGTTTTACTGTCACTGTCACAAAAAAGAAGATTTACAGGAGACATAATACTTCATAGAATCTTGCTGAAATTTATGTTAAAATAACGCAGCAAAAATACAAACATATTGGAACACATGAAATATCATGCAACACATTACCCGTAATACTTGGGGTTTATCTCACCCTAAAACGTGATTTGGAAGGATCAGTTTAATCAGGACTACTTTCTGAAAGCATGACATTAGAACCGCATTGCCATTGCTCATAAACAAACGGCTAAACGGATGGCAAAAATATTCTCTTTGAATAATATGCAGTAGTAGGACTACTGGTTATTAAGGCTGTTACTGATAATCGACACTCTGGTAGTCCACGTGAGAGCAGTGCTTTCATATCTGTTTGTTGGGAAATCTAAGAAATTTTCTTGTCGTAGAAAGTTTGCCGTTGTCGAGCTGCGATGACCAGAGCACACATGCTTGATCGGGCCGAGTGGATGCACAGTGTACATATTCCCTGCACAGTCTCCTCAAGAGGCCCACCCCTGCCTTCCGTGACCCGTGAAATAACGCATGGGATTGTTTGCTTTCCATCTGCGCTTGGACGGGCGTGCTGGGCCGCTTCCTGCACTCTCCAGTGGAAGCGCTATTCTGTCGCAATTTGGTGGGCAAGTGAATTCCGCACCAAAAAATAAAGAAGAAAAAAAATAAGCAAACTTGACTGGGTTTAACAACAAAATAGACGAAAATCTCTATCTATCTGTAAATAAAAGCCTACTCTTTGTCTGGGGAGACCTGGAATGGAAAATATTTCCCCTTTTTTGAATATATTATATAAAATATTGAATATAAAATATTGAAGATTATTTGGAATCACGGAAGAGTTACGTGATCTGTGTATTTTAATTGCTGCAAGTCAGGATCAAACAGTGAAAAAAACAAATTCTGAATATGACTAGTTAGTATTTTATTTATTTATCATTTAAGAATTAATTCGAACTTAAGCGATATGATGTTCTCATTATGTTTACAGCCAGTGGGCGTGTAATAAAAATCTTGCCGAAGTGTTTATATGCGCTATTAGTTTCTTATTGTCTTTGCCGACTTGGATGAACCCAGATTCGGTATTGCAAAGGAACGACGGCGCTATTATTGTCCTAAAATGTAATATTTCCAAACACAACAAAGGAGACGAGAAATACGAGATGAGAGGAGGGACTATCGATCTTAATCGATCCTATAGTGTTCTATTCGGGCCTCTTGGTCAAGTTATAAATAAGCCGCTAGAACAAACACCGGAGACTGAGTAACATACATTCATTTTATCTTTTCCGTTTATCTTCGCTGTATACTTCATTGCCTGTAAATGACAATTTATTTCGATGTATTTCCTACCCGATGAATAATTACAGGAACCGGTAAGTTTGTGTCGTTAAATGAGAACTGGAACGCGCTTGATTATATACGACTTATTTATGCGGCTTATTTATAACTTAACCAAGAGGCCCGAAATATTTTCACTGTCTCCAAATTTGATCTGTTTCATATATTTTGCCTAATTTGTCTCAATAAACATATCAAATACGTCACATTACACATTAATTATATATATATATACACACATATACAGTTGCAATATAATATAATAATATCTCTATATTATACATATAGCCTATAATTTCAATTCAATATTAATTATTTTTGGTATTATTTGCTATTACATACCAAAAAACTTAAGGAGTTATTCTCAAAATATTTTAAACAGCCCAATTATTTTGCTTGTGTAAGCTGATGGCCTAAACGTCCTTGTTCTTATTTATGGATAATTTTACGAATTTTAAACTGCAGCCTTTTTTGTGGGCACTAAGAAACCTGCATCATGGCAGATTAATATTATTGCGCGACGGGGACTCAATCCGCCTTCCGTTAAAAACAAAGATATTTCGGATGCTTCCTCAGTTGTACATCGTTGTATATATCTGTTCACACCGGCTAGACCTTCAGACGTCCTTTCTGTTTCTGCTGCGCGTTCTCTTGGGGGGTTTGTTAAAGGATGTGCTGGTATCATTTTTAGCGGGTAATTATATAAGAAACGTTAAAAAGAAACATGGAAAACCCGGCAAACAATGCGTAAATGTTAATTCCTTTAGGGGGTTTTAAATTATTTTCTTTCCCCCCTTTGCCAATCATGAAATTTCTCCCAATTTAAATACCTTTTCCCCCATTAAAAGCTCATCGATGTTTGTGGACGTGTGTCTGACTTGGTCGAATCTGACTCCCTACGCCCCCTCGTGGTCAAAACTGAGTCTTATGTGTACATTTCAGGAAATACGTAAAGAAATTTAGATAGTCGTCGCTGTGAAAATGTTCGTTGTTACCGTTACGCATGATGTTACCGTTATGCGCAAAATATTCGACAAGTTGCATAAAATTTTTGAATGGAAGGTTGTCCTATTTCTACAATAATTTTGAACCAAAGCACAGTGAAACACTTTATGGCTCGATTTGTAAGTGTTTTAACATAACGTCAGTGGCTTAGTTAAATGTTGCGCTCGCTTTTCTTCAAACGCATTCACACAAAACGCTGTATACTCCGAAACATCAGTCGAAACGAAAACAAGCGCAAAGGCGTGGTAGTGGATATTTAAATTACGTGAAATACTAAGGACTGAAAAAATGAAGGTTGATCTGAAATAATTCAAGCTAATTTTATTAGATGCATACCTTGTAGTAATTAGTATAAACCCTGTATGTTTCGTAAATGTTTTTGGTTTTTAGTAGATTTATGCCCGTAGTCTCGTTATGTGCCATCGATTTTAGTATCACAAGAAAAGCACGGTATGTTTGGTGAAATCAACAAAATGGTATTTGGTTAATAATGAAGGAACTGACCATTTTTGTCTAAGTCGCCCAGCAACAGAAAATGTGCACAACAAACACAAAAAGCTTGATTTAAGGCACTATAAACAAATTTTAGTGTTAAATTGAGCAAAAACTACCTTTAACAATAGAAAACATGCATAATAATTTCACCTAAATACTTTTGTGCAGCCAATAGTGATGATAATTCAATAAAACTTCAGTCGTTACATAAAATATATCATATGCAGTATGGTAGGCCAAAAACGGAAGGTTTTGCTAAGTGCGTGTGATTATTTTAAACTCTCACCACTATTTTAATGTATTACAAAGAATAACGTGGTTCAAAAATCTCCCGTGAAATTTAGCCTTATATGGACATAAATTGATTTGTTATTTTAACATTCAGTTGAGGAATTTTAACAAAATGGTGAAACAGTTCAGAATTCAGCAGGATTCACCGTTATTTCATTTTTCTGCGACTTCTTTTTAGCTACGCTTACGAATACACGAATGAACAATTGAATATGTATAGGTAATATATTAAACATAAACGGAGAGACAGGGCGTATCAGACTTTTTGCCCAAAATTAAAAATAAGACAATTCACTCCAGCACCGGTACCTTCCGAGTGCTTTCATTCGCCTAAGAGCAATTTCTAGCCTCGCCCTCTTTACTTCCTACCGCCAATGAACTTCGACCCCGCCTACAAAATTGCTCAATCTCTACGATTGGTTATCATTGCAGAGCGCTGTCTGTGATTGGTCCAGCGAGTTTGAGTGACAGAGTATCCGAAGCAGAATGGTGGGTTTCGGGGCCGAGCCTGCGGCGCTGTCCACACGGATGCGGGTCCTGAAACGCGCAGCGCGCACTATGGCTGTGGTTTTGCCCGGAGGCGCAGCCACACCGTGACTTCGGCGCGCTCGTGCCTCACAGCGGGAACAGCAGAAATATTTACACGAAGAACAATAAAGACCGTGTTTTTTTTACAGGCTCACCAAGGTGCATAAAGAAATTCTAGTAGTAAAGACAGTGAAGCCGGTTTACCTTGGATTACATTCGCATTATAAAACCGCAAACGAGCACAACTTCATCAGACGGAAACCAGTTCTTCCAAAGTTCTTCTCAAAACACTTGACGGTCATCTTTGGATTGATAGGCCCATCTGTTTCATTTTTTTGGATGTTTTGCATCAGTGTATTTTTTTTTATTAGTTTCCAAGCTTTGAATGCACTTCCACAAATCAATATATAAATACTTTTCTTGCTGTACTTTGGAATCCATGCCGTTATCGACGATAACGCTGAAGCATCTGAAGTAAGACTTCTCTGCGTTGACGAAGTGGATCGCTAACGACTGCCGTGGCTTCATCAAAACCTGACGTGAAAGCGATGGTCGTATAAGAAAGAGATCGCAACTCGGACGTCGCGGTCCTATTTTTTTTTTAAGATTCACGGTATAGTTTGCAGGTCACTTTCTACAGATGAGACAGAGGCTGCAAAGAAAGAAAAAATAAATTATTCATATATTATAGCTTTGAATAATAATAGAGAAACAGAACCACGGACATTTCTACAAAATGAACAAGAATCAAAATAGGAGACGTATTTTTTCCCCCAAAGCTTTCCTAAAAAAATATAATAAAATAAACTAATAACCGGGCTGTAATACAGAGTACCACATCATTCAGCGAACTACGGTGAGAGCACCCCTGAGAGCACCCCTGTCTTCTGAGGAATCTGCAATTTTACAATAATACAACAATATTATCTCCGTTCATTCCAGTTTCATCTTAATTTTTAGAACGTGACAACTTTTATCCTGCCAATCTTAAGAAATTGTTATTGGGCATTTTTGACTACCAGAATCTTTACTTTTACGATAAATACACACACAAATATATTGCATATATATATATTTTTAAAAGACTCAAGGATTTTCACTTAATTATCAGTCTTACTTCGACGGGAGTGTAAAGGACACGCGCCGGCGAGGATTGGCTTCCCACACAGTTGAGTACATTTTTGTGGGGATTCACTTGCCCTTGTTTCTCTGCCGAGGCGTCACTGCACGTTTTCCGACGGAGGGAGTTTCTGTCACACCGAACAGCCAGCGACTCTGGCTATAAGACCTTTTCCATGGAAATACATTGCAAACACGACCCGTTCGCTGCGATGCATAGTAAGTGTGCTGCTACCTCTTTATGAAGCAATTATTTTAATTATTCTTATTATTATAAATTATTATTTTTGTTATTATTTATAATGACTATTATCATTTGTAATTTGCAACTGCTGTTCAGAAATGTCCGTATAAAATTTAAACAAATTAGAACAATTACTGAAGTATCACTACGTTATAGCAGAAAAAGTCAAATAATGCCGTGCAGGGAATTGTAAAATTCTTTAAGCAAGAGGACGCTTGTTGCAGAAGGTGCGACCTTTGGTGTAACGTTACTGCTGGGGGGGGACGTTTTACATTGTTAGTACTGAGAACGGTTTTGCTGAGTTCAGTGGACTGTGTCTGTGTTTACTGCCATGCTTATTTCCTTCGGTAACAATGTGGCTGATGTCCGAAAGCTTGGGGGAGGGGGGCGGCTGGGGGAGGGGGGGTCAGCAGTGGATGGTATGGTATGGTTTAACAGCTTCAAGCTACCACGCGCAATAATGCAACAGCCAACTTGACCCGTAATGGAGCAGATAAGGTCCAGGCTGAATTTCACCGACCGCCTTCGGACAGGCAGTCAGTCAGACCCCGTGTCATCCCAGGCGTGTATACGGAGTAGCCGGATATACGCGCCATCTGGCATTAAGACGAGCAACGACAGCGGTTTGATTTGAAGTAAACTGCAAACTAAATGGAGTGACTACAAATCTACACATATGTATATCTATAATTTGTATTTTTCAACAGCGTGCTTGCATTATTTTTATTACTAGTAGTGGCAGTATCAGGCCTTTTAAATTTAATATTAATATTAGTGATGCTTTAGCTTTTTTAAATAGCAAAAGGCGTGAAAGCTGCTTGGTGATGCTATGCGGGTCACGCGGTGACTACGGCCTCTGCCGTTTAACTCCATTTATGTGTGAAATGCTTCTCTGAGCCTCGCTGTGCTCCAGCGACTTCGGGACGATTCGTCCTTTCACACGCGGTTATGAGAAATGACATCCCCTACCGCGGAGAGTTAAACGGTGGATTAGATGTACAGATCCCAAAAAGTTACATTTCTTTCAAAGAGCAGCGTTTTTTTTTTTTCATTTTGAAGAAGTGGTTTGCAATCTTAACATAATATGAGCATCCGTAAAAACAACAACAGAAATGACCCGGGTACTTTAACAGACTTGCAATCGATACATTTGGGGTGAAAAAATATTAAAACACTGGAATAAGTTACTTTTCTTGATGAGTAGCATGGTAAAAACCTAATGACGCAAAACTTTGTGGTTAAAGAACTGTGTTAGAGATTGAATGGACTATGATTTTTTGACCACACTGAACATTTTCCTTAGTTACAAAAACAACAATGACGTTTTGCATTTGAAGCAATGTGCAGTTATTGAAACAGTGCCTAGAGATTTTGTGATCCTTAAATAATTTCGGATTTCGTGTCACTCTTTTCCTCTCCTTACAAAGGCCCAGGCACACCAAATAAAGTCGGTGATTTTCTTCCTTGATACGTTATAGATGAAAGTGATGCCATTCTCACTGTTTGAGAATGTACTGTTCAAATACTCATAATACACCTAGCAAATACCCCGTATTAAGATTTCCGTAATATAGCTTATGACGTTTCGTTAAAGAATTAACGGGTAACCTGTTGTCAAGTGAACTACCCATGTCAATTTAAATACAGCGAATAGACAAACTTTGTCGACAATAAAAAATAGGAATTTTTCTTAACATCCCGACAAAAATATGCCTGAAAAGCAATACATCCACATTTGTATGATCTGGATTTGATTTAAGACACTGACTATTTGGCTTGCATTTTAGATGTAATTTGGAATTTGCTTCATTACACAGATCATGGTGACACAAAACGGTTTGATTTTAAACCTGCAGCGAGGCCACAGCTGGAGTTTAAGGAGATGCTGCAAAGCTGCCGGTGACCATGTTGTTTTCTGTCGTAGCCTATGTTACGATATCTGAAGTCTGGGACGCTAAATTTCACCGCCGCTAACAGACAGTCAAGCGCAGCAGAGACTGAAGTGAACAGTCTTAAAGTTGTACCACCGTCTTGAGCATGTCACTCTTAAGATGATTTTCTTCGTTAATTTGGTTACGGGGAATTGTTTTTACGATGAGCAGAGAAAATATTTAAGGATGAGTATCTGTCTTTTACGTAATCAAAATATATGAATAAAGTATATAATTAATCGATACGTCGACTTGCTATGAAGCCACAAAACGTGGAATATATTTAATCATTTATTTAGTGTTTGTTACGAGCACGTAACAGTGTGAGGCCAATATATAGTATTAGATGTACATAATCAAATGAAATATACAACCGAAAAGCGGCAACTCTTTTTCTTTAGGACTGTAGTTGTAAATTACATTACCAATACAAGACCCCCTCACCTTGGCAATGAAGGAAAAGTGAACCGTTTTGAATGGTGTTTGATCAAGACAGTGATAAACGCGGCGAGCATTAATACCTTTTCCTGGCTTTAATTGCGTTATTATTACGATTATTATTGGAATCGTGGGATTACAAAAATAAGTGAAACATTGTAAGCCTATTATGCGGTAGAATAGATCAAGCGATTTAAGATAATTAATAGTGATAATTTTTTGTTGATAATTTATTATCATCTTAAATGTTTTCGCATTTATGACTTGCATTCCAGATTAAAGAATAATTCATGTTATATCACCATTTTGGTTAAGAAAGGCCTGTATGTGTGTCCGTATTACCACGATTACGTATGGCGTCGAATACAGGATATTTATTTATTTACTTTCTTATTTACTCAATTTACTACATTCCGTAAAACACAAAAAACAACAGATGTCACTTGACCTGAACGTATCATGCCGACTGCATGACGTGAATAATTTTCTCTTCGGAAAAGTAAGGTTTCTTTTCCTTGATCTATCTGCAGCCACAGCGCTTGAATGCAAGCCTTGTATCCAAATTCGTGACGATATTTTCCCTTCAAGCTACTGAATACATTTTCCTACCCCCATATATGGAATTTCATAATCTGCCTCCGGGCTATTATTTTTTACTTGAGCGATGCTTAATCACATTTCTAAGTTTAAGGTATGGTCGGCCTCCCAGCCAGGATTTGTGCGCTTCGGTTTGATTCTGAGCTGCTTCCGTCTTTGTCACACACCCCGATTTCTTTTCAATTATGAATGGGAAGTAAACCCGTGATCCGTTAACGGCAATAACGGATCCTGACAAGAGAGATTGTGAAATAAAAAGACTAGCTTAACGGACCTTATTTTCTGGATGGGAGAACATAAACGTCTCTGACACCCCGGGGGGGGGGGGGGGGGGGGGGGGGGGGGGGGGGGGGGGGGGGGGGGG
>JABFEA020000017.1:3517609-3531498 GCA_019775915.2 Cyphomyrus plagiostoma | reverse complement strand
TTTTTAAGGGACAATGAATGGAAAGATGCAGCCAGCATAGCAGAGCTTTGAATACAGTCATTAGGGCCCCTATGAAGCAGCTCAGCTGTCCGTTCTCTCATCAGTAATTTGTTTTAAATGAAAATCACCACTGACCCATGACTAATTCATTCATTTCCAGACACTCCATCTTATGTTCCTTCTACTCCTATGATCCGGATCCGAGACAACAGAGCCTGTTGGGGCTACACAACAGTCAGGGTTGAATTTTAATCCCGGGCACGTGCGCGCGCGCGCCGAACGCTGAGATGTTGGTGTTTATATTCATATTGACTTAAAAGCATGCAATGTGCTCCGTTTGCATCCATGCTGTACGGCTCTGTACCGTACACTGTACTGATGCACGGAAATGCAGTCAGCTCCCCATCGATGGCCGCGTGATGACGCCTTCGTATGAGCGTTATTTCTGTACCCCGCTAAATGTAATACACTAGCCTATATGGGGCTGCCCTTAAGTCAATTATAATTACAAAGAGATTTGTGACATTTACAGGAAAAAAAATCTTTCTTACCAGCGTAATTCAGCGAATATAAATCGTAAAATAGATCGCCGAATTCAGGCATGGCGCATCAACAATTAAGTAATCAAGTATCAATGATTAAACATAGAATAATCAGCGGCGGAACCTAAGGACCCCCATTTGACAGGTTCTATCTGACATATTAAGCATGTGAAATAACCTTACTGAAAAGTAGATTAAGTATTTTAAAATAAAAATTATTGTAGATAGACAGATAGATCAGATTTTGAATCACTTTTCTGAACCAGTGATATTAGCAGCAGTCGGAAGCGCAGTTTGCGTCTCTTCGTTACGCGCGCGTTACTCCGCTTGGCGCATGTTTGAGCGCAGATGTGACCAGCGATGCGATCAGAGGGGCTCCCCCTACGTAAAGCATATGCAGTGAGTTTTCCAGGGAGGCTATAGGAGCCCAGTAATAATATTAAGTATATTAGGAGCAGTTCGTCGGTTAAAACATTGCTGGTTTCTTGCTCTACGCGAAGCCATCTATGCATAGCCTACCGCTTACCATTTTTTGGTTTTATTCTTCAATTTCAGTAATAAGGTACGATGCTTCCTCACAGCACAGACACAGCTAAAGACCGCCAAAATAGGGCAAGGAGATCTCATTAACCGGGGGAGGCAGGGGGGAGTTAAAGACTCACAATGTGCTTTGGAGGCCGCTTGGTGCTTAGGGAGGCGAGGGCAGAGGGTAATAGACCTCAGAGGAGCGCCGGGAGTGAAATATTGACTAATATGTAAGACAACTGGAGGTGGAAATACCGGCTTACTGAGAGAAGAATTTGATGAAAATGATGAATAAGAAAAAACCCTAATGTATTTATTCCAAAATAATAAAGTTTAAACAAAATAGAGTAAAAAACTAAACTAACCATTTCAAAAATTTAATATTGTTGTAAAATTGCTGTGCAAATGCAATTTATTATATATACAAAAGGAATATTTCCACAGTAGGGATTACAACGAATGTTAAAATATAGCATACTATGTGAACGAGTTATCTACGTTTTATTTTGCGACCTTCCAGAATGCATTCCAGTCAGTAATAGCGAGATTTGCAAACACGAGATAAAATGCATTAAAATAATGTAGCGCTCTTACTTTACTTCACATGCAGTTAAACTTGTACGCATTACGGGTCATACCTGCAATATATGACAGCAATAAAGCGTCGTTTATTAGACCGCGCCGAATATGTTTAAACCCCCTGAAACGACTTTATTCTCAAGCTTAAAGCCACGGCGCGAAACTGTATATATATATAATAAATATATATCAACGACCTTGTTGTTTGCGCCCCGAGCGCCAACAGCGTTTTGCGCTTCTTTGACGAGCGGCTTTGACCTTGAGGGCGCCGCAGCGGCGGGAGCAGCCGCACCTCCGCCCTCCCCGCTGCCGCTCGCGCACACCCTCCCCACTCCTTCCCCGCTCCCTCCTGGAGATTACCCCTGTCTTCCCAACCTGACACGCAAACCTGTCGCCACACACGACTCTCCAGTGACAAGAGAGAAAATATGAACAGTCTGGGTCTGACAACTGATGTAAGATAGCAATTACCCCACCAGTTTAAAAGTCTTTAAAAATGCTGCCAATATCCCTGTTTTATTCTTTTTTATTAATAGTAATTGGCATCACTGCTAAATACACATCTTAAAGAAACGGACATTTGAAGTTATTTAAATGGTCAGTAAATCCGCCAGGACTTAAGGATGCCAACTTACAATTTAAAATAGGCAGGTTACTTTTTAATAGTAAATAGCTTCATATTTCCACCAAGTTTAAATTTGAGACAAATATGGGGGGCCGGGTGGGCAAGACCGTTTTGCTGGAACGTGAAACACGGAGTCCAGTCCGCACTCCAGAAAGATGGTCATTGACAGCAATGTTTGCCCCCCGCCCACATCAATGGAAGGTTTCCTTTTGTGTTTTTTAGGAGGTGGAGGTTTGAGTGGCTCCCCCCACCTGATAAACACATCCCTATAATAATGTGCTCTTTAACCTGGAAATTCCTTTTTCCCTTTTCATTTTCCAAATCCTTATCTCTGTCTCCACTGTCCTCTGCCTCTCCTCACCCCCCCCCCCATCTCCCCATCCTGCCCCATTCAGCTGCCTCTCTCCTCTCTTCCCAGCACCGCATCCCTCGTTGCTCTCCTCCCGCTGCTGCGGGGGGTTGACACCGGGGGTGCATGGGAGCACTGAGGCAGAACAGACGGGGGTGGGGGGGCACAGGAGAGGGCCGGGGGGCCCGAGACTGTCAGCCAAGGGAAAGAGCTCCCTGGAGAGGAAGAGAGAGAGAGCGAGGGAAGAAGAGAGGGAACAAGAGGGAGCGAGACAACAAGATAGAGATGGAGGAAGATAGGGAGAGCCAGGAAGAAGAGAGATATGGAGAGACAGAGCTAGGGAGGGAGAAAGATATGATGAAGGGAGAGAGATGAAGAAGCAGAGGGAGGGAGAAAGAGAAAGAGGGAGGGAGAGAGATGATAGAGAGGGAAGGAGAAAGAGAGACAAAGGGAGGGAGGTAGAGGGAGAGAGATGGAGAGACAGGCAGGGAGAATGAAGGAGAGAGAGGGAGGAAGAGAAAGAGGGAGGGCGAAAGAGATGCAAGACAGATAGCGTGAAAGATGAGAGAGGAAGGAAGAATGAGGGGGAGAGAGAAAAATAGGGAGGATGAAAGAGGGATGAAAGACGGAGGGAGAAATATGAGAGATAGGGTTAGGGAGAAAGAGGGAGAGATGGAGAGACAGGGGTAAGAGATGGAGGGAGAGAAATGAGAGATAGAGGGAAGGAGAGAGAGAGATGGAGGGAGAGAGACAGAAAGATGGAGGGAGAGAAATGGAGAGATAGAGGGATGAAGAAAGAGAGAAAAGAGATGGAGAGAGGGAGGGGAGCCGGTTGATGGGGTGAACAGGGAGGCCTTGAGAGGCCCTGGCAAGATTTGCCACCCTCACCGGAGAGACGTCAAAGGAGGCGCGGGGGAGCCCGGGAAGGAGGCGCGTGGTACATTTACATAGCTGTCTAAGAAGCTTGATTTGCCCGCCATTGCAGCGAGTGCCCTGGCGCCCGAGCGGCTCAGCGGGCGCCGTGTGTGACGCCAGCAAAGGCTTTTTTTAAGGCATCGCTTTGCTCTCCGTTCTCTTGCAGGCAGTGACTTTTCCGGTAGTCCTTACTCCCATACGCAGTACTCCACCTACAACGAATCCTGGAGATTCACCAACCCCAGCTTGTTAGGTGAGTCACGGCGTCGCCATCCCCTCGTGCCGCCTCCGGGTGCGAGCGGCCTGCCCTGGGTGGGTGTACGACAGCCTTCCGGCATGTGGCGCATATAGGAATGCAGTGGCAGGTTGACATATAAGATTCTAGGCCTTGATTTGAACCCTTTGTCCCACTTATACCCCTGTGTGTTCCATCACTTTGCTATATCTGTTTGGTCGCATCCGTGTTCATTTGGCGCTTGCTAACAAACGCCAGCAAAATGTGCAGCCCTGTGATGATCCACCACTGACCTGCAGGGAGGGGGCGGTGATTCTATCAGTCTTTGTCGATTTACATTTGGTAGAATTATACCTATCAGTCCATCTTCCAGCCACTCCGTCGTTATAGGATTGCTAGGAGGCTTGGGGGCAATCCCAGAATACTCAGGACACAAGGCAGGGGTATGCCTGGAAAGAGATGCTAGCCCATCACAGGACACACCTGCACGGACACACTCCCACAAACAATCACACATTATGGGCAATTCAGAGACGCCACATCGTCCAGAGGGAGTCTACACAACGCAGGAAGAACATGCAAACTCCACACACACAGAGCATAGGTGGGATTCAAGCCCCCAACCCTGGCAGTGTGAGAAAACAGGGCTACCCACAGAGTCCGACAGGATAACATACTCCTATAACATATTCCTATAACATACTCCTTAAATACCAACAAGGTGTATTTTTAGTAAACAGAGTAAGCGATGAGGGCAATATCATGCATGTGGGGTGAATTTCAAGTATGTGAAACTGTGAATAATCTAAGAATTTTGCAAGTTAGGTTACATTTGCAAACACTCCATAGAGTCTTACTCATCATTTCTTGTGCTTGAGTACATCTGAATTTCACACTCCTTTTGCCAAGCCGTAATCTGCAGTGTTTCAAATAGTCCTGAAATTAGTAGATGAAATCCAGGAGGCGTAAGGCAGTGGGAACTTTTACATGTTAACATCTTTCCTTGAAGTAGCATCTGACTGTTCATTTTTAAATACTCGATTCAGCAAAATACTAAAAAGATTCAGATCCTCAAAGATTACAAGTTTTTGAGTACATTTGTAATGAAGGAGATCCTAAGCAGAAAAGGACAGATGCACTTCTGCTGAAAATTTACATGGAGTTCTCTGCCCTGGGTCCCATCCACACCAATATTTCCCCAAGCGCAGATTCGACTTGAACAAAATGGACAAAATTCTAGCTGTAAAACCAACAGCTGAGCTGAAACAGGCTGACAGAGGAATCTTAAGTCTATGCCGTACACAGTGTATTGCTGTGGTTAACATCTCCAGTTGCATCCCAAACAGAAGAGGGCGGTTTGGTGGTCACAGTTTACCCGCTGTCTGGTACTGGTGTGACTTTATGGCCATGTATGTGTGTCTCTGTCTGTGTCTCTCATGTGCCCTTGCTGTCCAACCCTCTGGCTCAACACGTTATAAGTTGATAAAACACTCACATACTGAGCAGCAACCTAAGATGAACAGTCGTCTATCTGGTTAAAAGTAGTATCTTTATTTGTCCTGTACATTGCATATATATATGTACATATATATTTAGTTTGTTTAGATGCCCTAAGCCCCCTGACAAAACAGTAACCCTACCATCAAAGAAACTGCATTTCTGTACATTTGTTTGTACTCTCTTTTAAGAATGCTCATTTGTGGGGCAGTCATTGAATTATTACAACATTTATTCTGACCTTAGCTGCATATACTATGAATTTAGCTAATTGCATTATGCAGTTTCAATTTAGCTAATTGCAGTAGGCAGAATGAATTCAGTTTACTGCTGTATGCAGTATGAATTTAGATAATTGCAGTAGGAAATATGAATTTAGCTAACTGCAGTATGCAGTATGAATTTAGCTAATTTCAGTATGCAGCATGAATTTAGCTAATTTCAATATGCAACATTAATTTAGCTAACTGCTGAATGCAGTATGGATTTAGGTAATTGCAGTGTGCAGTGTGATTTTGGCTAACTGCTGTATGCAATATGAATATAGCTAATTTTAGTATGCAGCATGAATTTAGCTAACTGCTGCATGCAGTATGGATTTAGGTAATTACAGTGTGCAGTATGAATTTAGCTAATTGCAGTATTCAATGTGAATTTAGCCAATTGCAGTATGCAGTGTGAATTTAGCCAATTGCAGTATGCAATATGGATTTAGCTAACTGCTGCATGCAGTATGGATTTAGGTAATTACAGTGTGCAGTATGAATTTAGCTAATTGCAGTATGCAGTGTGAATTTAGCCAATTGCAGTATGCAGTGTGAATTTAGCCAATTGCAGTATGCAGTGTGTATTTAGCCAGGTGCAGTATGCAGTGTGAATTTAGTTCATTTCAGTATACGGTGTGAATTTAGCTAATTTTAGTATACGGTATGAATTTAGCTAACTGCTGTATGCAGTATGAATTTAGCCAATGGTAGTATGCAGTATGAATTTAGCCAATGGTAGTATGCAGTATGAATTTAGCTAATTGCAGTATGCAGTGTGAATTTAGCTAATTGCAGTATGCAGTGTGAATTTAGCTAATTGCAGTATGCAATATGGCTTTAGCTAACTGCTGTATGTAGTATGAATTTAGCTAATTGCAGTATGCAGTGTGAATTTAGCTAATTGTAGTATGCAAAATGGCTTTAGCTAACTGCTGTATGCAGTATGAATCTAGCTAATTGCAGTATGCAGTATGAAATGGATATGAATAATTTCTGTGCAGATTGTTTGTGATATTAATTAATTCACTTTAGAAATCTTGGTAGGTATTATATAGCCTGTGTATTCATAGTATACCAGAAGTTTCCAGATGGGATTAATTTTGTTTATTGTTACTGTAGCGAAAGATTTGTGATTTGAGATTTGAAGTGGACACTGGGAACAGCAGCTGGGTGTCATTCAGCGTCCTACGCAATACTTTGAATTTGTATACGAAAAGTTTATTCCTAGCCTGGAGACAGATATGGACACAGAGTCTGACATTCAGGTGGTATTACAGATTAGGTAAGGGTATGGCAGGATTGAGACTATGAAGACCCCCCCCCCCCATATCGCTGACCCATCCAGTGTCCTTTGCTCCCCTCAGTGTTCCAGCAAGACTATGGCTCACGCCTGGGCCCCGAGATCGGATGCACCTCTGGGCTGTTTGCCGGGCAGTCGGGCCAAATGCAAGGTACGTAGGGAGCTCATTCCGCTGAGGGTGGCTGGAATGCAAGGGGGGGGGGTCACGTTCAGAAAGGCTGGGGCTCTGGGGGCAAGGGGGAGGGGTCTCGCAGCTAAACAGAGTCACACCGTCTTCTGCTTCTGCTGGGGCCCAATCGCCAGCTATAGAGCCTCCCAGGACCTACCTGAGGGCCCTGTTTACGTATCCGTAATTCTTAACCGCCAAGCCAGGCGATCGATTCACCCTCAGTCTGGAAGTCTGTAGGACAGATGTTGCCATGTTTAAATTATTCAAATGAGATGCATAAATGTTGCCTCAATGTTGAGGGCAGTCATGAGTAGGCGTGGCTTTTTAAGTTCAGCTGGGAGTCCAGCTTTGATTGGATCTCAGCTCTCTCACAGCATTAATGTGTTTGTCACAGTCATGTGATGAACCCCACGCACCCGGGCAGATTGGTAGGAGGAGGGTTTAGCATGGTGGGATGGAATTAGACATCTGGTCTCCATGGTCACAGAGAAAGCATGATGGGAGGTATCTGACATTGAGAAAGACTGTTGGCTGCCATCCACAGCCTACTGTCCTCCATGACAGGCACAGAAGACCCTCCAAACCATGGCCTTAACATCCCCAACTCATGCCCCCCCCAATCTGATTCTCTCTCTCTACCTCCTTCCATTCTTCTCCCTCCTTTCCATTTCTGTAGGCCCTGCCATCTTTCTCTTCATTTCTCATGGGTAGGCCTCGCCCCTGTGGTGACCCCAGGGTAAATGCGGAGTGTGCACAGGGAACTGCATCTGTGCAAATACACAGCTATGGCCTTATTAGCCCATTAGCTTAGTGAGACACCACTCTTCTACATATTTCCTCACTCAGATGGGACACACACACATGCACCGGTCCCTCCCTTCCTCCATGTTCTGGCTCCCCCTAATGAAGAATAATGACTCACAGGCTGCCCAGCGGGCTCCTTAAAGACGCTTCATCTCACCAGCTCATCAGCATTTAAGGCCGACGCTGTGATCGGGATTCATTCCTTATTTTGGAAAGTGCTATTTTTCCCTCGTGGTGATCAGGACAAGCGAAAGAGGGTTTTAATTTTATCTGACAGTGATGGCACTGCCAAAAGCGCTTTCCCCCCCTCCACTGCAGAAGTATGCAGTGTTATTTGGTCCTGGTTCACGGTCACAGAATGTGAACGCGAATCCGAGAGGTGCCCCAAATCTCAGAGCCCCCCGTGAGTGGACGTTCCCTACCAATGGAGTGCTAAACCCCCCCCTCCCCCAACGGAGCCCTCCACCTTGACAGTCACAGGGGACCAGCCCCATTCTCCAGGCCACAAGTGCTTCATCTGTGTTGGCCTAGATGGGAAGGCCAGTTTGGGCCAATTTGGATTGCCAAGTAGTACCCTATGACTGATAGAGTTCCTCCTTCAGGTGAATGGAAGTGGATTGAGGCTTTTGTCTATGTCCCGAGTGCAGGATTGAGTGTAATGCAGTAAAATGCTTTTGTCCATGTCCCAACTGCAGGATTGAGTGTAATGCAGTGAAACACCTTTGTCTATGTCCCGACTGCAGGATTGAGTGTAATGCAGTGAATGGCCTTTGTTCATGTCCTAACTGCAAGATTTATGCTTTTCAGCATAGAGGCTTTGTGCACATGAGTACTGCCCATAACTGGTCTGTCGCATGAATTTCAGTGTCCCGATAATATACATATATTGTGGCCCTTGCTGATGTGCATCAGCGTCTATCCATAGCTTTCCAGTTTAGCGTTATCTTCCCTTGGCACAAATGGTACCTGGACTGGTGTTCGTCAATGTCCTAGGGACTTCATCTACTCACAAGACACAGAAACATGAACCAGAGAATAACACAATGTCCTGGCTGATCCATCCCTACATTGATGGTCTGTCTTTTCTACCATAGGATTAATGCACCACATTCAGCTGATTGAATAGTTGTCTGATTATGTTCTTGCTTTGTTTGGAAGATGTTATGCAGCTCCTACTCCAATACTGCTGACACTTGGGCATTCACTGGAAGCTCAGCCTAGCTGCACTTATGCCTAGTTTACTCTTTGACAGCACGTGTTTTTGCAATGTGCTATTTGCCTCATTTGTATTTTGGTTTGCACAAAAGTGTCTGCTAAATGTGTAAAATGTAAATGAATGGGAAATGGTTTTGATTTCTAACTGGATAATCCCTGTCCCATTGTCCATCAGCAGCAGTGAGATAAAAACATCAGCGGATGCTACTTCAAGGGAAGATGTCTGCTATCCTAGCTATGTTTTCTTGGGGTTTCAGGGCTGTTTTCTTGTTTCCTCCACAGGGTCTCCTTACTACTACAGTGCTGCCACCCGAGGAGCAGGACCGGCTGCCACCACCACTGCCTACGACCGCCACTGACCCACCCCGGGGGTGGGGGAGGAGTGGGGGGCCACGGAGGGAAAGCACCAGCACCGGCCCGCGTAAATTTGCCGAGAGGGTGGAAGGGGAGAAGGAGTCACTGTTTCTGAATGCCTTTCTCGATGACAGGCATTCTTGCGGGCAGCCTCCTAGACCCCGGCCTGAGGTCTTTAAATATGACACATGCTCTCCCCAACCCTCCCTCAACCCTTCTCGAATCCAAAAAAAGAGAAACATAGATGGCCTTAAGGTCACTGTCCAGCCAGAGGTGCCCAATGCCAAACTGATGCCGATAATGAGAGCTGAAGTTAGGGGTGGTACCCTGACAGCTCATAAAAAGGTACCGATTTGTCACTCAAAACTGCCCATCATGAACGGACCAATCGAAGGTTTACAACCCAACGTGTTGACAAATAATCGCCGACAGCAATCAGCACCGGAAGTGGCAAACTCAGCATCTCATTTTTCTGCTGATGGGTTGAAAAGGAGAAAGCATACAAAATCTCGGCCGTCATTCCTGTATGAAACCAACCTCCAGAAAAACAGCAAACACAACAATGGTTGTCATCACCCAAACTTCCCGCATGGGTTCTCTTCATCTGCCTTGCCCTTTGTCACCTCTGTCCTGAGGTGCCACTCAGCATAACGTGTACCGCTCCTTGCCTCCAGAGGAAGTCAGTTGCCTCTTGAGCGCCCCCAATGGAACTTCTTTTACATTACACTAACATCTCCCCCCAGACCACATTCCAGACTTCCACACTGAACATACACAGGGTTTTCCTTGGGGCGGGTACCGGGGCTTCATGGTGTACACGCTGTGGAAATGCCAGACCCCACTCACCAGTGGTGGCAGTCCCATGTGGTTTGGCTTAACGGGACAGGAAGTTCACGGAGATCAGGAAGCAGGTGGAAGCATGAGAGACCCTCCTCACAAGGCTACTGCTCCGATAGGCAACTTGTATTCACCCCACCATATTCCAATCCCAGCACTTTTAGTAGATTCAACTCTTAACTCAGCTTAAGATCCCATTTTGAAATCACAGTAAATGTATCCTCCAGGGGACATCGCTGATAAGAGGTGGTGACCCCCCCACACTCATTCACACCCCCTTTTGTGTCCCCGGTTTGCAGGATGGGACCACTATGGTGACAGACAAAGAGACCATTTTCTCCCCCCGGGAACGAGGCTCGGCGTTTATCCGTCTTTAATGAGTATATATTGGCCTGAGAGTCTCCCAGTGGCTGAACTGAAGCGGTCTTGCCAGTTTAGATGATGATTGAATTGATGAAGAGCTGGCAGCAAAATCCTCTGGCGGAATTGAGAATCTTTTCTTTGTAAGGCCCTGTGTAGACACTTGGGTCCTGTGCCGGTGTGTGTATGAAGCTGATTTTCTTTGCTGGAGTGCCATTTGTTCACTGTGGATTCAACCGCAGAGGGCTTTGGTGTGAGATGATGTCCGTTTTGCCATTTATTGATCCACATTCATTCTATGGGGAAACACAGATGTAAAACATCTTGCTGACTTCCCTCTTGCTTTATTTCCTGTTCCTACCCTGGGGGATCTGACATCCTGCTCCAAAAGGTACTTTAGACGCACAAGGGGCATATTATAAACTTGGGTTCGACGGAGGGAGGGGAGAAGCAGAGTGTAGGCAGTCACTCTTTCTTCCTTAAGAACCATCGAGCTTACTTCTCGATGTAAAATGTGGAGCTTCCTTTTGCAGGAGCAGAAGTTTGAGCGTGAGAAGGCCTCTCTTCCACCTCATGTCCCTTGATGTTTTTGTGTCTGACACAGAGAGCCCTACAACCACCTGGCGCAAATTCACGTATGAACATGCAACAGCCCACAGATCTCCAACATCATTTCAAGCATGTTCTGGTGTACATGACCTTGGCCAGCCAAATTTCTTAAAATTTCTTAAAAATTTCTTAATTTCTTAAAATAGTACAATAGTGGCAGATAACATGGTGAGTAGAGGGTACAGTGGCTTGATAATCTAGCTAGAGAAGAGCAGCTTTGGATTTAGGGCATAAGGAATGGAGAGAAACTTTGAGGTGATTATTAGTTGGAAATATGGCAATTCCTGCTCTCTTGTTTGTACCAGACCTTTTGAAACAATTCTTTACTCAGGGTAAGACCTTCAGCATTATCCGAAAGGGTGCCTTGGCAAAAGGCAAAGGTTAAAGAGCACTATGAGGGAATGAAGAGCGTAGGCGTTACGGGACAGTTTGGAAATACGACATGCCAAACACCCATGACGATGTTGGTCAGTTGGTGCGGAATTGTGCCACGATGAATGCTTTTTCCAGGAAGCAAGACTTAAGCACAACGACAATGAGCCCAATCGACATTGAACAATGTTGTACATCTTCTCCAGACAACCTACCTTGATATCCTGTTAGAAGTGCATTCAGAATGACGTCATTTCCTTTGTACCACTACTAACTAGTACAAATGTATCCAATAGCATGTAAAGATTATACGTATATGAATATATTTATATATGTACAGCGAGTATGTACAGAACTCCAAAAACTGACTTAAAGCACAGAAATGTAGGTTCTCTCTATATGCAGAGCATTTGAGTAGGATTTTAATGTGTCTTAAATGGGTTTAGATGGTGAAGAGTTTAATATATTTCTACGGTAGCCTAAACATGACCAGTGTTCTGTAGATGGTGTGTGACAGTGAGTATGGTAGCAGGATATAATAAATGAAACACAGGAGCCCACGACAGCCATAGTGAGAAGCCATTGCCCAGTTGCACTTCTCTCCAAGTTGTTTGCAAATTTAGTTGTCACCTGTTGTCTGTGATCCTTGGCTGTCTTCCCCATAAGAGACTGCGGACACAGGGAAGGCACATGGTATCTTGTTTCCCAATGCAACCTCCACTATATTAGAGTTTTCGCAAGTGGCAGGGGACAGGTCGAGACGTCCAGGGTAACTGAAGACCCGTATCCGGGGATGATTGCCTTCACTGGCAGTGCCACGCAGAGACAGGGTGCTTCTCAGGGCTCAGCCATCTCTGTAGATTCCCGTATGCCAGACCACAGGTTGGCAAGGTGGGGAGACACTTTGTCCCAAGATCCTCTGGTCCCCTGTAAAACCATGTGACACAATGGATGACCAAAAGTATGATGAACAGTGACCTTCATTGAAAACGCCTCCCTTTGTGGTTAAGTAAGACCTTTAGCATCAGTTTGAGGATTGGTTCAAGCTCTGATGAGAGGATTATTTTGCCTAATACCTATTCAGGCTTTCAGTTTGGCTGAATGAAATCATCACGGCACAGGGAAGTGGTGTGTGTGAAGTTCTGGAATCTCACCTGGAGCTACACACCTAAATCACGTGAGGCAGTCCGATTCATTTTTGATGTTTCCTGTGTGTGTTGCAGTGTCACCTTCTGAGTATATCCATCATCTTGTGAATCCATGCGTTTCTTAGGCTAACTTGCGCAGACGCGACCCATGGAACTATCAGAGCAGTGTTAAAATTTACCTTATTCCTTCCATCCGAGGAGCGATGCACCTGAAATACACCAGCTAATTTACAGGACAGTGCCTTCTCTCAGCGTCAGTGACATTCTCATATATCCTACTCTCCTGTGATTGTCAGCAACCCAAAGTCATCTAGTGGACTCGAACGTCCCCAAAAGGCTGCCAGTGTTTAATGATTTCCTGCTGGGAAATTCAACTATTGATGGTCATGTGGTTTATTGCACTAAACGCAGAACCTTCGACAGACAGGAAAAACTCTAGGGGGCTATTTCAGCAAGAATAACTTTTCAGCACAAGTGTGCCAGTAGTCATGGAGCACAATCAAGACCCAAGTTGCCTGTTTGCTTTGGGTTATGAAGCTTTTTTATGGAATTATGATGCTACAAGCAGTATTAAAACATATGCAGAGTATGCAATTCAGATTTAGGGCTCTGGTACTGTAAACCGCAAACATCCCCGACTTTTGTTCTGTTGGTGTGAACTCAAATCTTGACCCTGAAGTGCAGGACTGCTAGACAGTGTTATCATACCATAGCAGAATTGTAGTGTAGATTTCACCCCTCCCCACTGGACCATTTCTTATCCCCAGTGTCGTCTTGTGTTTATTTCTATTTGCTGTATGGCCGTTAACGAGCACCCAACATAGGCATGTGACCTTCTGAGAATGTTCCACTGACTTGAACTCCTGTTATCTGCCTGAGGTCCTGAAGTCCAAATCAATGCTTGATGAGCACAACAAACAGAACCTTCAGCTTAGGCCTCCTCTAGCAGTTAACACCGAGTTTAGCTAGTTGATCCTTAACTGAAGATGGTTGCCCTGACCCTGGTTTGACCCAAGCTCAGTTAAAGTGAAGCGCAACAGAGCTGTCATGCTAACACTCTGAAAGGCATGACTGGGGATCTGTACTTCCTTACCTGCTGTGTCCTCTGTGGCGGTTAAGGGTGTGGGGGGGGGGGGGGGGGGGGCCCCCGCCGAAAGGGGCCCTAGACAGGGGGTGCCAAAACAAACC
>JABFEA020000017.1:3473329-3504242 GCA_019775915.2 Cyphomyrus plagiostoma | reverse complement strand
CTGTTCCTGTAGCCAACTTTGTGCTCCCGGAGGCTGGCGAGTTTCTCGACGACGTCGGCTTCGTGGAGCTACAGCGCGAGGATGCCGACAAGCTGGTGAAACAGTACAATGAGGAGGGTCGCAAGGCCGCGCCTCCCCCCGACAAGCGCTTCGACAGCCGGCAGGGGGGCTTCCGCGGCAGAGGCGGCGGCTACCAGCGCCATGACAACCGCAGTGGGCCTCAGGGAGGCCGCGGAGGCTTCCAGAACCGCGGTGGCACCGGAGGCGCTGGATTCAGAGGCGGTGAGTGGCTCGCTATTCCTGCTATTGATGGTTCGGTATAATAGATTTGGTAGCTGATCCCTGTCTATCATTTCCTCTTTCCCAGGATATAACCGTGGAGGGTATAACCAGAACCGCTGGGGGAATAATCACCGTGACAGCGGCTCTGGGGGACGGGGTGGCTACAACCGGAACCAGCAGGCCGGAGGTAGTTACAACCACAGTCGCCAAGCACCCTACAACAAGGGCAGCAGTACCACTGGTGGTACCTACAGCCAGGCCCAGGTAAACAAGCCCGTCACGCATGTCTTCATTTTGCCAACTGCAGTGTGCCCCCGGGTCAACAAGGGAGGGTTTTGCGTTTCCCTCCTCTTACCAGTCAGATCAAATCAAAAAAGTTTTATTTGTCTCCATTTTGAGTCAGCGTCTCCGTTGTATGTCATCACTGCAATAATTAAATTAGAATTAATTAGAATTAAGTGATCACTGGTCATTGTTGACACACCACAGCACAGCATCGAAATGTGTCGTCTGCATTTAACCCGTATGTGACGTCGTGATGTAACAGGGAGCAGCTAATTCAGCACCCGGGGTTGCAGTACCTTGCTCAGGGTACCTCAGTGGTGCCTTGCTGGTCGGGGATTCGGTCCTGCGATTTTTCAATTACAAGTGCGCTGCCCTAACCACTGCCCGCAATATTTTTTAATAAAGCCAATATTTTCTAAGTGGTGCACAGATTTCTGAAGTACATATTTTATCATGTATGCCTTTTGTTAAGGGACATGTCATAGATACCAAACATAGGAGTATGCTTACCTGCAAAGGCTGGACAGAGCAATGGAAGGGTGTGCCTTTATTTCATGATGTTAAAATTAAGGCTTGAACCCGCTAAGGCGCACACACTGCTGGAAGTTTGAAAATGACAAGAAATGGACCAATGTGGTGATGTCATACGACGACACTGATTGGCTAAAGAAATCAAATGCAAGCCCCTCACACATCAAACTGCAGAATCGGGGTGCCTGCACGTCATGGCGTGAATTTAAAGGGCGTCGCGCAGATCAAAGTGTGGTAAACTGGTGTCTGATTTCTATTTTACTTTACAGCCTCAGTCTTACAACCAGGGATACAGTCAAGGTTACAATCAGGGCAACTACAGCCAGGGTTACAACTATGCAAACTACAGTCAGTATCCTGGATACAGCCAGGGCTACAGTCAAGCTCCCGCTACCACCGGACAGACCTACAGCCAGCAGCAGAACTACAATCAGCAGTACCAACAGGTGAGGCTGAAGCCCTTTGATCGTTTCTGTCGCCGCTTTTTTCCCCCCCCCGAGCGGAGCATTTACCGACGCCACTCTGCCCCATGCAGTACGCACAGCAGTGGCAGCAGTATTACCAGAACCAGAGCCAGTGGAACCAGTACTACGGACAGTACGGAAACTATGGCAGCTACTCGAACCAAGGCAGCCAGGGAAGCCAGGGCTCGCAGGGTGGGTCTCAGTAGCTGTGCGTCAGCTTCTCATCCTGTCCTGACACATGGCAGAAAGGTTCCATCCCTTCCTCGCAATCTCGTCAGCGGTCTGCATCGCGCTGTTTGTTCCCCACCAGCCGCCACCTCCTCCACCCTTGTTTGCAAGCTATAATCAATTTATCCCAGCCCTCTTAAAGGTAATGCAGTTTTGATTCCTTCCATTCTCACTGTGCTTTTTAGCTACCTTTAGGTCTTTCACTCAAGTATACAAACAACTGCGTAAATACACACCTGTTGTAGATAACAAACTAGGCTTTTTTTTAAAAAACAAAAAAAGAAAGAAAACAAAAAACCCCTGCAGTAATACCACTCTGTTAGAAAATAGCAACAGCATTGTGTTGCTACAACAGTGCATCTTTGCTCATTTTATTTGACTGGCAATTGCATGTGTAATCTTAAGACCATATGCTGCTCATGTGTTAGGCAAGATGGAAGCAATTGTAGAGAGCATTTGTTTTAATATTTACCTTTGTCAGCTACTAAAGAGTATAATGTTTGACAAAATGGCATTTTTCTTCTTTTTTTTTATATGCATAAGTTTTCACCTTGGAAAATTTCAGATGTTTTGCTTTCATATCCATAATTCTTAGTTTTATTAAAATGTAAGTCTGGAATGGCTAACATTTTAGTATGTTTGTGTAACTTGTATCAATATTTTTGTGATAAATTTGAAGTGTTTGAAGTGTGGGTTTCCATTAATGTACCATTTTAAAGCTGTTTAATTCTTTCAAATGAACATAATTCCCCCTATCCTGCAGATTGTTTTGCCAGTTCGTAGTCATTAATGAGTTTTGTGCGTGTGTTAAAGACAAATTTTATACCATGTCTGTAAAATTGTATGCACGTATGTAGTTAAATGTTCAATCTAAATTCAGACTTTTTGTATTTGAGAATATAATTGGAATACTGCCCCTTGCCTCCTGTCATTCTGTAAGCCTCTTGCACATCCTCTGCTCATACCGATTTATACATTGTGCAAACTGAAGTCCTTCCCTTTTAACAAATGCATAGGCCAGAGTTTGTGGGAGGAATGACCTAATTTAAATACAAAGGTCTGCTTATTGGAGGGATGAATGAAGCCGTAATAGATTTTGGGGGCTACGCCCTTGCCTTTAAACACAAACGTCTGCACACACGTCTTAATCGTGACGTTTAACGTATTTTATAATGAAGCCTTGCTCGATTAGTTTTACATTCTGGGTTTAAAATTACACGTAAAACAACGTTAAAACACATGATCCGAAAGCAACCTCGAAATATCGAGTTCATGCTTCATCTATTCCTTAAGTATGATGGGGGGGAAAAATTACTGGCTTGAACCTTTTAAAAGTTTTGCCAAATTATAGAAAACCTTCCGAAATAACCTTATGTCCATCCCTGTAGGTAAATTATAACGGGTACGCATTCAACTTTAAAAACGAGACGTGTGACAATCGATCATGGTAACAGTGTAAATGCGTACTTATGTGCATCTGCGCTGATGCGAAATCAAAATATAATGCATTTTAATCTTCATGTGCTAACTCTAATTCATTTGAGTACAGTTTACCTCTCCCAAATGAAGCGGACAAGGAGGGGGGCTAAATTATGTCAGTGACACCTGACTTTCTTACAAATAACGCACATTTCATTCAAAATATTATAAACACAGACCAATAATTTGCACTTTTTCATTTATTTAATTGTGTGAAATGGCTAATAAAAATAGGTAATAAACAATTATGATGTGGAGGTGAATTGGTTTACTCTTGACTTTTGGTCGTGAGTAACAGCGTTGGGGGATGGGAAACCTGTTGATTCTCGAATCATCGATTACAAAGTAAACGCAGCGATGGAGAGAAAAAGGCTAAGCTGTCAGGTGCCCAATTTAGGAAAAAAAGAAAAGAAGATGAGGAGAAACGGGCAAAACATAAAGGTATGCAACAATGTTCTCTCCGTATGATTAAGGTATTCATGTCATTATGTTAATTAGTGGTATAACGTTAACTCTTAGGTTTGTTAGCCCTCTTATGATGCTTGCTATGCTTACCTTGCTAAAAAAAACACAATAAAAGGCTAATATACAAACCATCACAGAAATTCTAATGGTTTCTATTAAATACCATTATGAACCATTAACTTTTTCCAGTGAAACTATTACAAAATTCCTTTTTGTATTGTGTTTTGGGCACTTTTCCAATAGGATTTACCATCCCACCCACCAATAGAATCCATCATATACCAGCAGACATTGTTATACTTACCATTAAAACCAATACTATTCTCATTATAACCATTAAATCCATTACATTTTCTATTATTTTTGGGCAGGGTTCTATTGTTTTTCAGCAGTGTATACAACATGAGTTTATTTTTTTGCAAAAATCGGTCTGTTACGGAACGACATGTATTATTACTACAATAAAACGTGTGGTGTATACAAAATGTGAAGTTGTCATGTTTTTTTCTGGGGGGGGGGGGGGCTTGGGGCGCCGGGAGGGAGGGAGTCTCGCCCGGTGAGCAATTCAGTGTAGAACCGCCACTGGGTATATAGGTTAAAATGCAAGGTATTTCTTGTCATGGCAGCGCAAATGAGTACTTATTTTAATTGCATTTGCGCTGCCACAACAAGAAAGCACCGTTTGTAAGTGTTGAGCGGTGAGTCCTGCCAAGTTGCCGCCCGTACCGACAGCTCGACTATGCTGCTCTTTCGGCTCCGCCCACTCGACGCTCCGCCAATGGCAGACCTTCGTCAAACCGGAAGTGTTCTCTGTGATTTTTCTGCTTCACGTGACCCCCTGTAGCATGGCTGATGCAGGTGCAGGATTACAACATAAGCAATCAGAATCTTTAAGCAATACAATATATAAGCAGTATCAGTTTCTCGGCTCTGTGTAGCTGAAAATCATCAGACGCGCCATGGCAAGACTTTCGCCGACAGTATGGGGGCTTAAGGTCCTCGGGTGAGCAACTGCTGGATTATAATAATTGTATTCTGTTTAATACGGTTCATTTGCTAACCAGCAACTTTTACATATATTCTTCGCAGATGTTATTAACGAATAATGCCGTTAATTTAATTCAGTTTGTTGTTCGTCTTCGATTCGGCTTTTTAATGTTAATTTTAATGTTATCTGATTAAACTTAATAGTACTTGCAGTGCAGTTAGTTTCATTTGCTTTTGCCTAAATTAATTCGTCGTGCTTCTGCGTTGAAATAAACAACATTCGGGAGTAAAAATTGAAAAATCTTAGCAGTAAAACGTAATTATTTTATCAAAACATCAGCTGATTTTTTTAAAGGGAAACTAGCTTATTTGCGCTAAAGAGTAAGATAATGGTCCGTTTCTACTGCAGTACCCGTCAAACTATAAAGTTGTAACACAAGGATGCACATGGAGAGGCCTAAAGGATTAGGACACTAAAACATCTTTGGGTGTAAATGCTGCTTTTTCATCCAAGCGACCATGTCATTAGGCACACACAACCAATCTGCATTAGAGATTTCAGTTTTATTAAAAAGAAAAGAGACAGGAATAAATCTTCATGTACCAAAAGCATCTAGAAAAGTTCTGCTGTGCATGAAGTGGGGTGGGGTACGGAAGAGAAATTAGGGCTACCATGAAAATATTATTTGAATTCTGACTTTTTTTCCCTCAGAATTCTGAAGAGAAGTCGTCAGAATTCAAATAATATTTTCATGGTAGCCCTAATCCTCTTCCGGGGGTAAAACACTGTTTTAAAAAAAATAAATAAAATTATTCCAGTAAAACCCAAAGTTTTTCACCAGTTTGTATTTTGCATAAATTAATGTTCAATATTCATTTACTTACTGCAAAATCTTTGAATCTTTGTACTGCTGTGATACTAATAGTTCGCTTTTGGGGACGAACTGAATGCTGCATAATGGTTTATAGATGTCAGCAGTCGTACATGTTTGTTTTATGACTGCTGGTGTAGGTACCCGGGCAGTGTCTGCCTGGAGAGATGCACATGTGATGAGCTGCCTTGCCCCCTTCTCACGTGGCTGGTTGCAGAGCTTCGGGCCACGTGTTTAGAAATGCAGGATGGCGACAGACAAGGTGACATTGCTGTTATCGCTGCTTAGCTTGTAGTTGCCAGCTGCCCTTGCAGGCAGCGGGAGTGTTGCCTCCGCTAGGGTTTGCGTCTGTAAGACCAGGGTTGGCTGAAGTGTCTTTTTGTCCCCCCACCAGATTCAAGGGTGAATGCTGTCCTGGTGGGGGAGTTGAGGGATGTCTTGACAAAGCTCCACTGTCCCTATGCAAGCCTGACTACTGAGACCTTAAGCTCAGTACTTCTGAACAACCTCATTGGTGAAAAAGATGCTCTTTAAAGTGAACTACCTGTGTGTGTGTGTGTGTGTGTGTGTATAGATGTTTTCTGATTAATGTGTGTATAAATGAAATTGGTTATTATGTATCATTAATTGAGAAATGGTTTGGAATAAAAGCCAGCAACCCCATTCTCCCAGTAAGTGCGACAGACCACCTGTGGTCGACGTCTTAAGGAGGTCGAGATGGAAAAGGACTGGAAGGTGAGAGAGTCGTCTTCTTTGTCCTCTTCTTTTACTTGTAGGGTTTTTGGTAACGGAACTTCTTGCGGTGAGAATACTCCAGTTTAAAGATACTCACCCAGAGGAAGAGAAACAGGATGAGCTCGAGAAAGACCAGAGGGAGGAGTGGGGTGAAAAGCTGGACCTTCAGGACGGAGGCCAAGAAGCTGAAGGTGGAAAAAAGAGAGAGAGAGAGTATGATGAGCTTGAATGTGAGTTTTCAGAGCTGTTGAAGGCTCTGGACCTGGCTGCTTCCTCTCAGCTGAGTGATGTATATGCTCAGGTGAGCAAAACGTGAAATACGCAGATTCTTAATTGAATATCTAACAATTTGTGGAACGGCGTGTCATTGCCAGGGATTCCTGGTTTGCTGAAATGAGTGAAATTTGTAATCTCTAAAATTCTGTGGATGTTCAGATTTACTTAATATTTACATTACTATACATTTGATGGCTGATGTGCATAGCAATGGGTACATATTTTTATTAAAGTATAAGGGATTTTAATGTTGATAATGATTATCATTTTAAATTATATATAACACGCATATACAAGTCATGGTTCATAAGTCATTGCATAAGTTTAATTTTCGACAGTTCATCTGAACTGTTGTAAATGAGACATTCACTAACAATCTCCAGCCTGTACTTGCATTAAAGCTCTATAATATTTTCAGGTGGAGTCACATCTTGCGATGTTACCAGATGGTGTCCTGCCTGGGCCTCTTCTGAAAACACCACTGGGTCCTGAGCAATGGGTATGAGGCGAAAAGAGTTAGAAGCGTCTTACCTGTAGCTGAGACCTTATGGACTTTTTCCAATTTTGGTAGATTAAAAGTGTGTGCGATTTGCAGGATCGGTGATCCTCAATTTTAACATGATGCCTCTTCATGTCCACTTCAGTCCAACATCCAGAAGATTAGTCAGGTCCTTATTGGGGACTATGAATGTCGGATGCAAATGGTGATCAAGCGTTTTGAGGTCACGAGACAGTCCTTCACCTGGGGAGAGAGGGGGCAGGTAGGTCACCCTTAGTTAGTGACTTTATGCACCAGGGTGACATGTCTGGTGTACAGTCATGACTGAATCTGCTGTTTGATTGTCACAGACATCGATGTGCTTCTAATCATTAGAACACACATCCTAATATTGCAGCTGAAATGTGGTTTTTAAAAGTGTAGAAAACTAATGGGGATGGACAGTTCCTTTCCAGTATAGAGTTAGGGCAAGTATCATACAGAACCAGAAACCTAAAGGAATAAATCTTGGAGTTTGTTGGGGAATTGGCTAGAAATAGTATGTAAATCTGGCTGCGATTGTTCAGCAGAGCGTGATTAATCATAACATACGCACACAAAGTTTCAATAAATCAGAATAAGTACATACAGATGTACAGTACTGTGCAAAAGTCTTAGTCAAAGGAAATGTATATCTGGTATGGTTCTGAATAGGTAAATGTCTTCGATGTCCTCCACGGACAGAGCTGCCAGACACACGACCCTCCACTTGTCCCATCCGTCCATCGTGTAGCCAGCTCCGTACGTCCCTGCAGGACAGTCAGGTTCCCCCAAGCCTGTGCTTCTCTTCAAGAACACCGTGTCAGTCGCGTTGAGAGACCAGCTGATCAAATCCATAATTTTCTTAGTTTGAAGAGCAGGGCTGAGAGAGTCAAGTATAGACAGTAAGACAGTAGACTGGACGAGACGATAGGAGCAAGCAAGGGAAGATAAGGGGGAGGGAGAGGGAGTGAAGAGAGTCCGCCTCCGCTGAGAGCCAAGAGAGATGTCTGTATGTTTACGCAGGAGCGTCTCGCAGCGGTTTGCAGCATGCCGTTACCTGCCCCCCTTGCTGGAAGGTCCTGCATCTCTTTGTCGTCCCTCCTGGCAGCCAGAGAGGACCAGTCATTCATCCTTCCAGTGAAAGCAGGACATAGCACTGCCATTCACAAGGTGGGTGCTTCAGTCAGATGCAGTTTCTGAGTCCCTCTTTGAGAAGCTTGCTCTTAGATTTAGCTGGATATGTCAGCTGAATGTGCATGTATGTATGTATTCATTTTTTTTTTTTTTTTTTTACCTTCAATTACCAAGCTGTTTCCTTGAAATGTGAATCACAAATCCCACAAGGAGACAGTAGCTATTCAGCATGTGAACGCTTAAACACAAGGGTTGACATACTTCTCTGTGGGCCCTATGCCGACATGGGTAGAGGGCCTCCAAGTGGCCATTTGAGCTATTTTTTTTTTTACCCTAAGGTGAAACGAGAGGGAAATAAAAATGATGGAACGTCAATAATATGCTAATCAAAGCCTGGGGGGGCAGCGGTACAATTTACCGATCAGGGTGGGGGCACTACTGGTAAAATTTGCCAATTGGTGGGAGGGGTGTACAAATTTAAGAAGTTTCTGTTCCCTCTTTGGCTTGAATTTTTGCCTATGTTCATTTTAATTGTTGTGTTCTCTTCATATCGGTTTACAATGTGTCTAGAGGGATAGTTTCAAAGACGCAGGAGATGTAATGTTAGTCTCATTCATTTTTGTCTTATTCTGTTCGACTACTTTGTGTTGGATTGCTTGTCAGTGTTAAGTCTCAAAGTAAAAATACTCCATTAAAACCGGCTTCATCAATCCAACAGTTGCTATGATTTTAAATGATCATATTGGGTTGTCCTTAAATACAACTAACTACTTTTGGGACCCAGGGAAGCTGCCTACCCAGGTCTCAAATGAGGTCTGCTGTAGTGTTCATGACCAAGGTCTTCCATCCATGTTTAAACTCGGAGTTATGGGAGCCTCGAGCATATCGCAGCCGCACAAGGCAGAAGGCGGGATTTCTGTCCCAGTGCACAGTCACCTCACTGCGGGAATTTTAGAGTTGGCCGACCTAACTGCGTGTCCTTGGATTGCATGTGTAGTTTGCCATTCTGGAATGTAGTTTAATTCTGGAATGTTTCTGATCTGCAGGTGCTGATGGGGACAGTCCCAGACAGGGGAGGGCGCCCCGGAGAGATTGAGCCCCCTATGCCTATATGGGAGGGCCGGCGTGAAGGTGGAGGCCGGGGTGAGCATCAGCGTCGCTGGATGAAAAGGAAGAAAAAGAAATCATGAGTCGGTGAACAATGTCAATGAGTGGCACATTGCTGACTCAGAAGCTAATTGGGCAAATGTTGCTAAATGAGAAGAGAGAGGATATTGTGATTTGTACTTTTTGATAGATTCTTGCGGTCTTGAATGTTTATATGCTCTGTGGTAGTGGATCAGGAGTCATTCTTAGTTTGACTAAGTTTGGAAAAATCTTTTTCCTGTTTGTCTATAAATTTAATGGTTATTGTGGCACCAAAGACTTTAAGTCATGCATATACTGCAAACTTTAGTGAATGTAAGCTTTATCCCCCAGCTTCTACATTTCAGAATTGTGTGTGTCTGGGGAGATTGAGATAAGCTACAATATATTTTGAAATGCTTATTTAACTAACTTAAAATTTTGCAAAGTTATAATCTATTGTAATTAGACGCTACAAATGTAGAGTATTTTCATTATATATTTGGTTGGATTATCAGTCGTACAGCCATTATTTTTTGCGAATACATTTTTAATGTATGCAAATTGTAGAGGGTTTGTGTTTTCCTTTAAATCAGGAAAGGAATTTTAGAATGACAAGCTGCAAAAGACCCCCCCCCCCGCCCGTAGACTGACGTCTGGCTTTCCTCCGCCGTGGCATGTTTGCAGACAAGTACGTTAACATGCTGTCCCTGTGTTTACCGAATATGAAAACGGACGTCCCTAAACGCTCTTACAACCTATGCCGTTGTTTTTCCAGCGGTCACCGATCCCGATTGATCCAACTCCTTTCTGTTTTTCACAGGGTCGATGTGGGGCGCAATCCAACCGCTTTCTGTTTTTCCACAGGGTCGCTGTGGGGCGTGATCCAACCCCTTTCTGTTTATTCATAAGGTGGCTGTGGGCCGCGATCGAATCCCTTTCTGTTTTTCACAGGGTCGCTGTGTGTTGTGCTCCTGTGAGACATTTTAATACTCGTCAGTCACTGTGAGCTCATATTTAGCATGCTGCAGGTGGATGGACAAAGTAGCAGTGGCAGCATGCAGATTTACAAAGCGCAGGATAGTAGGGGAAGCCTTATCAACATACATAATGCAAGTGCTACCTGATGATCTTTGCCCTACGGCGATGATCTTAGCGCTACGGTGATGATCTTAGTGCTACGATGTTTTTGGGAAGCTGTGCACATAATCTTAGCACTATGACGCTTTTGCGAGACGCTCCTCTTTAGCAGCCAAAAGTTCTTTTTTTTCAAGAAAGTGATCGAAACCTCGAGGTAGCTAACTAGCTATTGAAGTAAAAAATAACGCTGGACATTAGCGATGCATGAGATATTGGTCAATATGTCGGTAACAGTCCAATGTGTCAAGTTGATATTGTCCAGTAATATATAAACTTTATTAATATTGAAAGGACCACCAGAGTTAAAGACATAAATACTAAAATAATGGATATGACTGGACAGTCAGCTTGTTAATGTGGTCGAGGACAAGGAGGCTCATTCATCACTTACAAGAAGTCTCAAAGTATCAGTCAGCAGCATAAATAAACTTATTTTTAAAATTAATTTACGTTATCAGAGTAATCGAACAAATTAATTTAATCAAAACATGATAAAAATGAAAAATTTCCGACGCACTGAATCAAATCCCCTTACACTCTCCGGCTCTAACGTAAATGCCTGGTCTTTGAACAGGACGTCAGCAGCAGGACTCGTCACGTGACATGTACAGGGCGCAGCATCTGATCTCTGTCCAGCTCATCGGCAGTTTATCCAGAAGTCCTTCGAGGATGAGCTACTTAACATTCTACAGACCAAAAGCATCTTCATCCTCATCCAAGAATGGGCGGGGCCGGCGCGAGATCTGCAGACGAGCGTGATTTGGAGTTTCATGAGCAGCTACATGACTGGGAATAGGAAGGAAGTCGACTGGAAACCCCAACAATATGGAAATTTGTAGCGATACACAGAAGGGGATCCGTCACACGGTAGAACTTTCTCAGTGACTGGCTTCACGTTTCCGCAGATACCCGTGTCAAGGGGAGCAGCTGACACAGATTGCGGGGTTTATTGAAGTGCACACCGATCGTCGTCATTCTCCCTCATCTTAATACGGCCCGTCAGGCTAACACACACACACAAACACACACACATACCCACACCGGCGCACTAAGATCCACCCGCGCCTGCACACATTCGTACAGACAGATCTACACTTTAACAAACAGGCGCGCGCGTGCACACACACGCACCAGAATGACTGAGTAAGTAGCCAGGGATCACACAGCGTTCAGTCCACACGCTTGGGGATAATCAACCCCAACCCCCTCGTACCACCGGGACAGCGTTTCCTCCCCCCGATTATCTTTCCCGGGGGAGTTCTAGCGAACCACGAAGCATCGTGCCATCCTTGCTCAACATATTTCATTCTCCATTCACTTTACTACACTTAAAACTTGAAATCCCGACCTCATATAGCGACTGCGGTAATTCCGTCTGTAACCCGAGCCCTTCCAATGCGAATCGGAACTAAAAGCCAATGATTTTTTACTTAAAATGCCGCAAAGTTTTGTAAACGTTCCCCGGACCATCGGACGGGCATCAGACACGCGATTGCTGCTAGTTCCTGTAATACGGCAGCATGCTGCTTATTAATTATTCATGAGCGGCGTCCCGCTGTTGCGTCAGTCGCATAGCAACTGATGCGAAGTCATTCGGTGCCCCTCGGAGAGTCAGAAAAGACGAGTGTCTGTGTTTGGTTCGCGATGAGAAAAGCCGCCCTTCGAATGCGGGCCGGGATCCTAACCGAGCCAGCGAGGAGACTGGACCTTGGAGATGATTACAGACGGTTTAGCTATCCAGCTAGTCCGCGCAGTAACCACTTAGGTGGCAAGGTCGGTTGTCCAGTTAAAAGAGCCACCAACAAATTCCAGCAGTGGCAAACTAGAAATGTAACGTTATTGACCACCAATTATTTTTAAAAGTTTTACTCACTCATTTCGTAGTGGAACAGTATTTATTTATTCTGGGGACCGTTCCTTCATCAGGGGGTGTGCGGCAGGGAATGTCAGGGCTTACATGGTTTTCCTTTCCTTATTGCCCCTTTGTGCCCCCCCGAAGATCCTGTGGCCAAACCCCACCCAAAGTGGCAGCCCCTGATCCTTTCTCTTGTCCTCATATCACATGGTTGTGGTTGTGGTCCCAGCAGAAGCAAACAGAACAATACTTTCTGCACTTCTTGGGAGTATTAAAAGATCCTGTAATATTTCAAGGTTATGTAACCATATATAACTATACATTTTCTAGATGAATAAAAGATTCACTTCGTGCAGGACTGACTTCCTTGGACTGAAGCTTTAGAAGGACATCCTGAAGGAAGTTCTGAGGAAAGTTCCAGAGGATGTTGAAGGACGTTGTTCAGAGCTCTGTCCTTGGTCTGTCTTCTTCCAGATGTGAAGGCGTGTGACAGCAGATCAGAATGTGCACCTCCTCTGCCTGTGACCCAGCTTGTCCAGGTCTCCATCACAGCGAGCTACCAGCCATGCCTTCGGGTAATCAGTCCTCGCCCCATCCATGCTGACGCCCAGCTTCAAATGACACCCCTAGCGGATAGGCCTTCATCAGCCCTGGGTGTCCCCTGCACACAGACCACAAACTCCGCCCCATCTCCGGAACCCTCTTTAGACCTAAAGGCCCGGGAGCGTGACGAATATGCAATTAAAGGTAACGGATGGTGTGAGGGGGGGTCTGCTGCTAGGGGAGGGGGCCGCACGCGGAGCGCCAAGGCAAATGGCCTCCGGGCTGGAGAAACCATCGGTCTTCCAGCCAGGGTGGGGCAGGATGTCTGGATGACACAGTGGAGATATCAGCACGCGGTGGGGTGCACTCCTGCAGAACGCCAGAGCCGCTGCTCAGGCTGGGCGCCGGGCTGCCTCCTTTTCCCGGGCGTGCAGGTCAAAGCGGACAAATGCTACAGCAAAATTCACCTCGTTAGCACCAAGCTATTTCCTATGACTTTTTAATGCTTGCATCCATTCCTCGATTTTATGTATGCCGGCGGAGCCCAGAAAGGCCGTCTTTACATAACTCTTGCCGGATTTCCACGACGGCGGGAAACCTGAGGACATCCACATCCATTCATTAGCTGAAAACTAATAGGTAGAGACGTGCGCGGGAAGGGACGCGGTGCTAAAATAAAAGCTAACAAAAGCTAGCCGAAACATAGCTGTGTCTGTGACACACACTCGAATAGATGCATACCATGCAGTTAGCACATGATTCACATTAGTAGTTCAATGTTAATGTAAGATAATATACTTTAATAACACACTGATCACTATATCCTACTCAGTAGCTTCACGTCAACCGCCCTGAACGAATCATCTGGCCTGTCACATTTACAGCCTGCTCATAAACCAAGGCAAGATCTAGACCTTCTCCTGGCAACTAGCGAGTGTTTCAGGAACCTTCTGGACTGACACAGACCCCCAAACTTCACACACTACAGCACTATTGCTCTACATCTGGTCCCATACCTCACGACGACTCCAATCAACTGCTACCACGGTCAGCTCCCATTTGTGCCAAAGTTCAGCCAGAACATTGATTTCTCATCACTGCCACATTCACAGCTTACCCCTCCTGATCTGAAAGAATCTAGCTACCAATTTCAGGCCGCATTAGTCATAAAACTCTAAAAAACACGTTTGTACTGCCATATAATTCTCCCTAAGCAACAAAACCGTCATGGTAATCACCAGCTGTAGGTCTTACTTCTCCACGCATGAGAGACGATACGTGAAAATCTCACGTAAATTTGGCTTCAGCGATTCAGACTGCAGACTCGCTTGTGTCTTCAAGATGGTGCTAAACCTCACTTCTTCTCAGGGGCAGTACTTATGTCTGCTAGGTATCTGAAGACCGCAAGGTTCTCATACTTACTCGAGCCAGTTTAAATTAATGTTTACAAGGAAATTCAACAACTCTTAGCAAAAACTTTTATTGCCATTTCTGATTTGCAGCTTTGATGCAAAACAGCTAACTCTTAAGCGGTAACAAAAATAGTGTTCAAAATGTCACGTTCTACCAAAAACCTCCAACTACATAGAAGCCCAGGCTTTTGTTAGGTGAATGCACATTTGTATTTTGAATACAAAATTACATTTATGAAAAGCGCACCACATGATCCCCAGGCGTACAGCAAATCAGTGTCGGGCAACGCCATGAAGACCAATTAAAAAATAACAGGCAGTATTTCATGTAACAAAAACAAGTCCTGCCATTGGCCAGACTGATCACATTACTGGTTAGTAGCACCAATCACAGCATCAGCCGCCGGTGTGTGGCTTCCGCAACAAACGCAGCATCTTTAATAAAATATAGCCGAGTCCGCAGGTGTAGACAGACAGGTTAAATAACTTAAATAAGTAATCGAAACTCGTGCTGACCATTAGCCAAAGGCAATAGTAGACGAGCCATAGGCTGAAGTAAATAAGGTAAATGAGTGCATTCACAAGCCACTGCACTATGGTCCATATAATCAATAAGGGACTGACGACGATCCAGACACACCAGTAGAGTGCGGACATCAGAAAGTCAGTGATGCTCCCAGGTGACGCCAAGCTCTCCTGAAATAAAGCCCATAACCAAGGAGTCAAAGTCCCAAAAACACACGTCTGACACTCTGATACCCGTCTAGTCTGTCAGTGGTTACAGGTGAAATACGAAATGTTTCTCGTTTGCAATACAAGTCCTCCAAATTCAGAGGAATTTTGCAGGTAATCTTGCAAAGAAATTGTGAGGATGGTGATATTTGTTAGTCGTGAACATACAGCACCCTCCTTCTGAATGGTTCTAAGCTGCATCTGAGAGTCCAGCAGGTCTTCGGCAGTAGATTCCAGTTTGTTTTTTACTGTAAGACAATAACAGGCATCGTTAGGCCTTATAATCCATCCATCCATAACTGCTTATCAAGTACAGAGTCAGAGTGAAACTGTAACCCAGGGCACACGCTGGGCAGGATGCCAGTCAATCACACAACCACAATGAACAAGGAACAATTGGTTTGTGGACTATGAGAACCAGACAGAGGTGGAAAATTCAGGTCCAGAAAGTAAAAATCCAGACCAAGATTTTGTTTCAACCAACCAGTTGAATATGCCTTGAATGTGACTCTTTATGCTCAAGTTGTTGGTTGAAACAAAATCTTGATGTGGATTTTTACTTTCGGGACCTGAACTTTCCACCTCTGGAACCAGAGAACCAGAAAAAACCTACGTACACTTGCAGAGGAGACCCCACGAACATCTGGGATCAGGAAATGACCCTAAACTCCTGCAGTGCTACCAGCCGAGCTGCTGCTGCACACAGACTTGTCTGCACCAGTACAGACATACCAACAACACTTACAGAAGGCGGCAGTGACCAGCAGCACCACAGCCAATAGTAAGAGCCAGTAGGAAAGCCTCCATTGGTCAATATCTGAAGGGGGGCTGGCTTCGGGGCCCTAAGGAAAACAGGCACATTAGTTAAAGTGCAGTTTTCAGACTTAAACTGTGGCAAGTGTCAGCATAACAGGCGAATGATAAACCCTGAATCTGGAGCAGGGTCGACTTTAAAAGAACAGTCTCGCTCAGGGGTTGGGACCCTGATCCATGGAGGGCCAGTGTGAGCACGGGTTTGTGGGACGGCCTCTCAGTCAGCCAATAACAACACAGTGGTTCTCAACTCCAGTCCTGGGAACCGGCTGTTATTGGCTGACAGAGGTCATTCCAAAAATCGGCACCCGCACCAGACCTCCATAGATCAGGTTCCTCACCCCTGGTCTACCTCTACAATGTCTCGGTTACACAGTAAAACACACTTTATTGTAGAAATTGTACAATTATTGTAGAAAAGGAGCGCAAATAATAACTATTAATATTAACCGTTAAAGTTTGACTTGGACGGCAAATTTTATGGTGTAAAAAATTATGATGATGCATCATTGCTGGGCAATCCAAACCCGGAGTCAACACAGAATGCCTTTCTAACACTTGGCTTTACCCCAGAACAGCTGCATATATACAAAGGCGGGGATTGGGTGGCTCGGTGGATACAGCAGCCAGCTAGCTGTACATTTCAGGGTAGAGGTAAATCCAGTATTTGAAGCCTGGGTGATATTAAATAAAGTAATAACTAATGATGAGTGCATTTAAAAACTTACGATCAGTACACCCATCAGTGACAGCTTGCCTTGTGCTGGGTCGTGGACAGCCGAAGCCCATCCCGGCAGCCAAGGGTGCAACCGGGACGGAACATACAGGTAGGAATATTCAGGTAGTCCGCGTTACACGTACGAAAGGCATTTTACCTGCGATAACTCACCTTTTCTGCCATAAGCACTTGCACAATGTTTGCCAGTTTGTGGTTCCTGACTACATCATCCCAGCTTCTGCACTCTCTCCTACAGTCTGGGCACTTCAGCTCCAAAGCCGTCCTCAGACCTTGTATGCAGCTGTGACAAAAACTGTGCCCGCAAGGTAGCAAATAAGGGTCTTTGTAGATGTCCAGACAAACACTGCATGTCAATTCATCCGAAATGTCACCCATCTTATTTACATGCAGCCCGCAGCGAACTAGAAGAGACTGAAAGCCAGACGCACGCAGGCGGCTGTAACGCCGCAAACACTCACCGCTTTCATATCCGGGAACAGCGCCGGTTCAAAGGTTATATGACCAAACTGAAAAGTTTTTTTCTGCATTAAAAAAGCCCGAAATACAGATGAACCTGGGTTGGGTTTTCCGTATATATTTGTATTTAGGCCAAAATTAAAGTTAAAATGTAAAGAAAAAGAAAACGAAAGTAAAACTATTGCTGCAACAGCGCGTTAGTAAATACCTATATTTTGCATGTTATAAGATTGCGGGTTTGAGTACATACGTGGATGGTCTGCGAATTTTTCCACTTTATGTGAATCTAACCTACCGCAAGATAAAATTTTAAAACTATTTTCTGCGATAATTTGAAATTTTGACTCTTCACATATCAAATTTCTGCCCTGTTAAACTATATATAAAAATGCATTTTAAGAAACTGGAACACAAATTCCCGTTAAAACATAAGACAACTTTAGAAACATTTATTCTTACGTAAGAATAGCCTCCGCTCACGTGACTAGCTTCCCCCCCCAGCATCTTTGCGGGACAGCAGGGGGGAGGGTCGCTGACAGGTAAAGTCTGCTGGAGCTGCCCTGTCCACCCCGACCAGCAGGACTCATCACTCCCGGACCAGCGAGGGGCGGGGAGAGGGGGGACACCTTCTATACTTCATCTTCTTATCCGTGCATTAACCTTCCTCCCCCCTGCAGGGCGGCACGGAGAACACAGCGCAATGGGGGTTGGCGCTTTTGTGTCTTTTCTTTACAAAAATAAATAGCTCCTGAATATTACCGGTTCTTCTCATTCTTCTTGTAGCCTACCTTGTTTGGAATTTTTAATAAAAGCATAAATAATAGATACACACCATTTGTGTCTTTTGGAATAGAATAAAATGAAATATATGTAGAAGTATTTCAACTACATAGTAACCTTAGTAAACGAACGTTATTGTTAAAACGAAGAGCAGTCAGTTAATCAGCTGTTATTGCACTAATGATTTTGTAGAGCACAGTAATGGAGCTCCTTCCATCCGGCGCAGAGAGAGTTAAGTCCTTCACGGGCGGGGTCGGCTTTCGGTGATCAGAATGACACGGTACAGAGATGAAGTAGTAATTCAACATCAACCTCGTTTTCCCGGACATAAAGTTTAACTCCGGAAGCGCAGCTGTGACTTCGGTTAACGACCCTAATAAATCCCGCTTAAAAACAAGCAGACGGAGGCAGCGCCATGCAAATGAGCGCCTCACCTGATAAGTCCGAAGAGGAGGCGACATGATCTAGCGGCCCGGTGCTGGTTAAAGCATATTTAAGACAGCAGATGCTCTGCTCGTCAAATGGCATCACTTAACTGCATGACGTCCAGACTCCGGTCCCGACGTTTTATCAAACTCACCCACGCATCGGCCTCGCTCTTCCTAAATGTATATTCATAACACCGCGCGAATTTATTATTTATAATACAGAATACGTTATAATAATAATAATCTTGACTGGATTAATCTAAACACAGTAGCCTACTACAAAAATGGTTATAAGAATACGGATATACAGTCAAAAATCAATTTATAAATATATATTTTTAGATAGATTGACAGATAGGTCCAGAAAAAGTGAGACTGCAGTATGTACAGTAAATATATTTATACATACTTAACTACACAATACAAGCGTGCTGTGTGCTAGGACAAACAATATTTGGCAAAAGATAAAATACGTTACACCCAAAATGTTGGTGTTCTAGATCGAGACTGGCCTTGCGTTGACATAATCACCAAACTAGCATACACTACACTGGTGTCAGGGTGTGCAAAGAGGAAAACGCCAGCTTCATTAATATAATTACGAATAATCTAGCACACAGGCTATTCATTAATTGTGATATCTGACTTCACACTATTGTACTTAACGCTGATCACATCACTGTAACGGCAGATCAGAGTGATGTTTTAGGTAGAAAGCAGGACTATACAGGACATGCATAGGTTACGGTCTCCTGACATTGTCCACATATAAACCAACTCAGCTCATCAAAAACTGAGAGCAGAAAATACTTGTAGCCTCACGGTTGGGTCAGGGAAACCCGGTGCGTTTTTCCTTTTTTTCCCACCGTGTCAGTCCCAGTGACCTCGGCCACAGTCCAGTAGCTCCTCTCCGGGAGGAGCGGTGCCGCGTGCTTGGGGAGCCTCCTCGGGGAAGCCTCCTTAGCGGACCTGCCATAGCTCGCCGCGGGAGCGCTCGCGGGGACGCGTGTGTCACGACAGGAGAACAATAGCAGGACACCGGCAGATACATGTGTCAGATTCGCAGTGGGACGTTCCCAGGTACCAGGCTGAATTCGGAGCGAGACCGTGTATAATCTCGAGAGGAGAGTGGCAAGGACTGATGCACGACTGCTTGGGGAAGCCCTCTGAGCACTGCGGCGAAAGGCTGTGAAGCTGTACACAGAGCGAGACTGTGCCGTGCAAAGCAAACAAACATTTCACATCTTCTTACTCTGCTGAATAAAGATTCATCATAGCATTTCTCTGGGATCTTTTAGGTGCGACCCCGGCTGTTTTTTTTTACCATGCCGTTTTCTTAAAAAAAGCCCACGTGAATGCACATCGATGCTCAATAATATTAATAATAATAATAATAATAATAATACAACTGGGTTTAAATGAAGAGGGATGGGAATAATTAAAAGAGTAAATAAAATAATTTATTGCAATAAACTGAACCAAATGCAGTAAACGGTTCGATATAAATGATTGACAAATGCGCAGGAACCGCGATCATATAGCAGCTCGTTGCTTGACTATGCTGCGATCCGGGGTCAGCGGTCAGACTCACACACAAACCAGCCTTCAGCCCACGAACCGGGCGGCATCCAATGACTGGGCGTCCCTTTAAGGGACAAGGATCCATGGTAGGGCCCGTCAGGGCTGCTATGTGTGACTATAAAGACGAGGAAGCTAGAAAACCTAGATACATACACATCGATCTTCAATCTTGACACTAACGTTTAACGTTTGCGTTGTCTATGAGGCAAATCTATAACTGTTGCTAACTGATGAAATGCTGCCTTCTGATTTTTACTCCTACTTTGTCTTGATTTTTTTTTTTTTGCATCGCAAAAGTTGAGTTTAACTACACAATCCTAAATAAAAACATTACGCACTATTTTGTCTGATAAAACAATTAGCTGTAATCTTATACGGTTTTGTGTTTTGCTATTTTTTTCATTCAGCGTTATTCTTTAGCGGTTTCTAATATCGCAAACGATACTGCAGCTTCTATAAGCTATAGGTTTGTTTTTCTCACAAGGCAGAAAGTGTACCCCCATCCTTCAAGATTATTTTATCATGACTATACACTAAATCATATTCTGACAAATGCATTTTCATAATCATAACAATTTATTCAGCAACGCAATTTGTATAATAATAAATATCGGCGCATTTACAGTCTGATAGCCTACGCACTAGCACTTGGCTACATTGTCCAAGAAATAGTCAGGGTGGTATTAGGGAAAGTACAAATCCCCGCTGAACACTCTTTGTGCAAAGTAAGAAAACTAAGGAGTTACTTCTTTGCAGTCATCATTCCCCCCAAATGGGTCTGGTGCTTTCCCTCCATTTGATTATACTCTGCTGACACCTAGTGTTGACATTTATAAATTTAAACATCGATTTTGTACATTTACTTAGCAGGCGCCTTTATCCAAAGTGACGTACAATTGAGAAAACAGAGTCAGCCAGTTCCCTGGAGCAAATTGGGGTTAAGGGCCTCGTTTAAATGCCCAACGACAAAATCATTCTTCCGACTACGCGATTTAAACCGGCGACCTTCCAATCACAGCTAGACTACAGTCCTAACCCACAGAGCTTCCGTTGAATAAAGACATACTTTAAGTTTTTTGTTTGCTGTACAAACAATTAAAGAATTAGATCGCAGCAATTTTCATTATAAAAGTAAAATTATGACGCAAGCTTGCATCACAAAAAGGTTAAAAGTATAATTTGATGGTTACTTTCAGTTAAAAACGTAAGAAAATACACATGAGTAGCACGCAATCAGTCCGAGGCGTACGGAGTTCTTTACATCTCCCATCAACATGTAAAGTGGCAAAATCTGGATCCACGGTACATCGGTAAGGAGATAACCGAACTTTGGCTCCATCTGCTGGACAAATTAAATCAATGCTGAAAATGCTGTAGGCAAAACGTTACGATGCATACAAGGAAGCGGATGCAGCGAATCTTCCAAATATCAGTCTGTACACATTTTGGCCAATAGAAATAGAAGATATACAGTCATTCTGCTGAGTAACAGCTATAGATAAAGTCGGGGAAACCTTGTACATAGCCACACAAAGTGCAGTTGTTCCCCCCAATTTAAATATAAAAGTTAAAGAAAAAGTTTTTAAAAGACACAAATAAATAACAGATATCCTTCCGGTTAGAATGATTTTGTTATTTACTTTCAGTATGCTACCATCTGCTAGCTGGGTACACGCGGTATGGATCTGCCCCCCCCGGCCCGTAAGTCCATGCACTCTCAGCTGTCATAAATTCAAACGACTAAATCACTGATCTGCACTTCACTACCCCCTCCCCCCTTTCATCTCGAACAGGAAGAAAATTCACTCATGGCGGTGGACAAGGCATCCGCCGCCACATCTGCTTGGAAGATGGTCGGCTGCTCCCCCGCTCGTCCCCGAGAGGTGCCTCAAATGTTAATGTTTTTCATGTGCGCGCGATCGACCCGATTAACGGAAATAATACCCACAGTCCCATACGGAAATTAAAATAAATGCAAATTAACATCTGACAACCGTTCAACACTGGTACAGCCTCAAACCCCGTGTTACGAAGGCGTCGTCCTTTGAAAGATGGTTAGAGGATCAGCGTAAGTAATTTCATAAAATAAGTTCATATCTAAAAAAAAAAAAACATAAAATATAAGCCTAATTGAAAAGTGTGTTCTAGTTGGCTCGATCTTCATTGGCTGACGTGACAGATTACTCTTTAAATACGAAGTGTGTTTTTCACCCAGGGTGATGATGGTATCTCTTTGGGTATAAAAGGTTAAGACGAGGCGGGTAACATGCGGAGAATTATATTAAAGCTCATTATGCATTGATTAGTGTGCTGACGTGTGTTTGACTGGCTCGGGCAGTGAGAGTCGGGGGGCCGGTGCTTTATCCGGAGGATAAACACCCGGGTGTTGGCGAGGGCAAAGCAGAATGACACCTATTCTTTAATTTAACCCCTCCCTTCCCGACCGACCATTTTCGCAAACAAACGCTTTAATGACGTGACCAGCACAGAAGGGCTGAATTAAGAAACTAGCAGTCCAATCTCTCAGGATCCACAATCGGGAGGGGTAACTATTCCATATATGGTTACCATGTGGCTGCCAGGGCCAGCAGAGAGATGGCGCCTCACCCCCTCTCCACCCGTAGCCACTTCACTTGCTCCAGCGCCGAGCGTCTTATCATGCTAATGTGTGTAGTGCGGTTGTTTGCATTGTGCGTGTGTTCGGCTGTAGGCAACGAGATCAGAAACCGCCGATCAAAGACAGGATTTATGAAACCCCCGCCTCAGATTCTAAACCCCCACTAGTCTTTGCCCTACTCAACTTAGCCCATATCTTCATTGAAGATTTCATTACATATTCAGGCTGAAGGACAGCCCCCCCCCCCAAAAAAAAGGTCAACGTTACCTATCTCTGGTGGGCCCTGGGTTAGAGTACCACCCTTGTGTTCAAACATGATCCTTTACACACAAGTGTCGTTATACAGTGTGGAAACCACACGAACACCTGTGGTTGACATTTTGTCACCCGTGTTTTAATTACAATGTAATTATTGTAAGTGTAATTACCACAGGTGACACTGTGGCCTGGCATCTCTAGGGTTATAGACTAGCAGGCTCTATGACATGTGCTCATCGGCTAGCAAACTTCAAAGAGGAGGAGAACTGCAATTTTTAAAGTCCCCTTGGTGCCTGATCGACAGTTTGTGTCCTGTGATGGACCATCAAGCTGTCCAGGATGTTCCCTGTTTTGTGCACTGTGATGCTTTGGGGCTGTATGATCTGCAGAGCTGCATGATGTAGTGTGCAATGTTAATGTCGACATTACAGTATTGATATGCACATGCAATCGTAACATTGCAAGGACAGTAATAGTCAGCTGGGTCGAGACCATTAATTATTGGGGAGTTCGGGGGGGGGGAGTTGTAATAATCAAAACCAGCCAAATGAGTGGAAACCCAACCTTAAATGTTTGACCCAAAGTTATGCCCATGGTTGGGACCATCAATAAGTTTCACCAAGAATGCAAAGATCACACTTGTGGTCTTGGTAAGACAGGTCTTCCTAACTTGCCTCCAAGAAGAAACTTTGGACGCAATGAATCGTGGGATTGTTCTGGTTTGCATCTTTGATATTTGGGGTGGGGCAAAAACGACATCCTGGGATTTTTACCTTCCTCTGTACTGTTCTTAGTATTGGAGTATTGCATTGGAGTATTAGTATTGGAGCTGGTCTTTAGCAACGGAAGATGGTGTAGAACAGGCATGTGAGAACACAAGAACGGTCAAGCAGGCATACTGAGAAACAGCCAATGAGTTTTGCTTGGCTGTACTTTATTTCAGGTCTTTTTTTGTTTTACAATATATCGCAATATTTAACATGAAAAAATGCAAATATCGTGATGTGACTTTATTCAGTTATTGGAGCCTGGAGGTATGTGGTGTGTGGGGCAGCCCCACACACACACACACATACACACACACACACACAAGCCCAGACATATGTCTACGTTAAACTCAAGGAAATAGCAAATTACTTATAGCTCTGTTTTAATAATTTTTATTACTGGCTTTTTATGATGTTCAGAATGAATGATAGCAGTAGATGAGGACAAAGTCTAAAAATAAACCATAGAAGAAATGTGCTCTTTCTAGGAAATTAAAATGAACATTTAAAAAATATTAAATCAGATAAATTTTAATTAGTGCCCTTTTTGTTTTCATTCATTTGCAGAGAAAGGGGCTTTTGAGTAAATGATTTTGGAGAATCATATTGAATTTTGAAAAAGGCAAAGCTTTATTGTAAATTGTGACTATGTAACATTTTTTAAACAGTTTATGCGATGATAACAGGCATTAATGTTATATGATGCTATGCAGATATGAGCATTAAATTGCATGGTATCTATATGATGCAACAGAAAAGCACAGCAAATAAATATTGTCAAAACTGTTAAAAACATTTAAATTTCTGTACCAACTGACTTCTTTAGATAATAAAAATATTTATGCTGTATTTACAGTAATTTTAAAATAACTGTAGAAAATATCCTTGTAATAACCAAGTAGCCAATTGGAATGTGAATGCTCACCTTTAAAGGTGTCAAATTTGGATATTTAATGAGTGAAGGCATTTCCGGAATGATCCGGACCTGGAGGCCTTCGTTTCCGATGTTCCATCCTGGACACTCCTACCACAATATGAGGCCTTAAGCATCCCCTTTTCCCGGCACTTCACTTTACCCCGCTGGAGTCAGAGCCCCCTGCTGGTGAGTGCTGGCAGCACGTCTCGCCCTTAGGAAGGTCCTAACTTGACGAGCTGAAGACATGGTTTCCTCTCCTATGACCCGGTGGAGTTGCACAAGTGTGACATGGGTCTCCTGCCGCCTGGAAGGCAGAGAATCACGACGTAAGGCCTTAAGTTTGAGACTGATGGACCGTTCAGAATGAGAAACCAGGCCAAAACAGAGGTTGCCAGATCTGAACTAAAAATTTAAAAAATACATGCCCAATACCTGCAACAGCAGTTAAGGTATTTTACTGCATGTGGCTTTAAGGGTTGATGTTTGGATGGATAATTGGTGGAAAACCATGAAGAAGGAACACAGTTGTGAATTTTTGCAGTAGACCGTGGTAACTGAGCAGGAAGAGACAGTGAGATGCAGTGTGATTTAGATGTCTACGACAAGAGCCTGGTGTTGGAGTAGATCAATACTATGAAGATCTGTGAGATCCTGAGAAAGTGTGTGTGGGGGGGCGCTGTGTCCATGGTAACAGTTAGGCCCACTCTTCCCTGGCTACCCTTGCCCCCCCTGACCTGCCTCCTCTCTCAGTGTTTCCCTGCCCTATCTATGCTGTGTGTGGTCGCCCCCCCCCCCCACAAGGCTCACCTCTGGGCCCAAACTGCTTCATGTAGCAGTAGGTGCAGTACGGTTTCTCGTCGTGCTGGAAGGACAGAAAATGGCAGGTGAGTGTCAGGATTTGTGATGCAGGTCGGTGCGTCCTGGTGTAACACCAGTGGCTTTTGAGGGACTTAAGTGGGTGACTGTGTGAGCAGTGCTGGTGGACATCAGCCTCCACCCAGATATGCTCCAGATCAGTTTCTGAATCTTTAAAAAATATTTTAGAATTAAACCACAACGACAGCGTAGCTTTTGATCACCAACATGGAGGGTTACAACAAAAGCAGGTGTCAAAGGAGTAAATGGTGAAATGGTGCGCGAAGACAGCAGCACCCAGTGGGAGCTCGGGGTCCTGCTTGGTGCTGTGCCGCGCTGTACCTCCGCATGCTGGCCAGGGTTGAGCTGCCGTTTGCACTCCTGACATTTCAGGCAGAGTGGGTGGTAATCTCGGCCCAGGGAACGCTTCTTCTCACCTGCCGAAGGACGGCTTGCCTCATTATGACATCATCACATGAATTCAAGGCCTTTTGCACTGTGATTTATAAATAAAATTGTCAACACTTTGTTGTAGAAATGCATAGTAAGATATATGTAAAATTAGAGCTATGTGGATATAAATAACAAGAAGACCACAGAATATTGATTCTTCTCTAATCAATCACTTTGTTTAGTCAATCTGACTCCGTTTTCTTAAACAGAGCAATTCTCTTATGAAGTTTACCATTCATTTCTCAGTATTGTGTTAATTTTTTTATGTCACAGTCTAGCCTATAGCGTGGCAGCATTGTGGTTCAGGCATCCCGCCTTATCCCCGCCCCTTCCTGTGGTTCAGGCATCCCGCCTTATCCCCGCCCCTTCCTGCCTGAGCAACATGGGTTGCTCCATTTGAATTAACCCACTTCCTGTTTTGTTGTACGTCCTACATTTCATCAACGGTCAAAAGCAGCCTGACATGTCTCTCCCTGCCCGCTCACAGGATTGCGCAAAGTGCTACACGGCATTTTGGGACCCCAAAGACAGAAGTGAACCCCCCACCAGTCCTTGTGGAACATTCTAGTGTGTAAATCTCCTCATCAGTCACAAGAGATTGGTTGTGCAGATCCTCAGCAGTCCCCTGTACATACATACCCTCACAGCAATGCATGTAACTCAAGCCAACTATATTTTTCTATTTCTTAACAACCTTAATAACTAATTATGCTAAAACATGAAAAGTTCCTCCAGCACATGCTAGTAATTTAATGAAAAAGAGCAGCATGACCTAAAATTGAACAGCTGCTAACCTAAAGCTACTGCCTTGTTTACTGTTTTATATTTAACAAATACAGTTTATCCAAGGTTAAAAGCTTCAGGTGATACCCAAGATGTCACACAACACAACTGTTTGAGAACAAAGTGGTCAGTCAAGGAAATCCTGGTGGTTTACTTTACCCTGTTTTTTACTGAATGATAATATTTTGTCCTTTTTATATCATCCACCCATCCATCCATCTTCTGTAACCGCTGGTCTTATTTCGGCTTGCAGGGGAGTCTCTGGCCTTTTATACTCCTTTAGTTATTTTATAAGATTCTTGTTTTTACTACATTTCCTGTTACCCTTTGCTCTAGCTTTCATACATTTTCTGTTCTGAGAAGCTTCAAAAAATCTAAACAGATTTAATAATCTGAAATCTCACATCATCTTTAACTAAACAAAAGAAGCAAGAGCCCCTTATAATCAGAGCAGAATCGCAGCGCGAAAGGCCGGACGTCTGGGAAGCAGAAACGAAAGCTGTTCTGCTTTTAGCTCTGCGTCGACGTAACAGACATGAAGTGTATATGCATTGTAAACTCACCAAAGTAGACGGGCTTTCCACAAATGGGACAGTATCCCACCATTACCACAGCTGATGTTGGGTCCCGTTCTTGGCCAGATTAAATGCTGCTGCGCGTTTCAAAGACAATCATGGACGCATTCGGCATCAGTGTACCTGCTGTAAGGGCTGTCGAGTGAAGCCAGGATGTGGTACGAGGCGTAAGATGAAAAAAAAAAAAACAAGAACAGCAGGGGAAAATCTTTCATTTCAGACGACCACATATTTCATCTTTTTTTCAGTGTTCAGAAGATGAAATGGTGCCCTGCCTTTGCTGCTCCCGAAAATGTCAGGCATTTTCAGATTTAGCATCTTTTATTGACAAGATGCCATTTCGCTGAATGATTTGACAGCTGAATGCTGCAGATATGGAAACGTCTGACAAAATGAACCATTAACCCAAACCTGGGTGGAATCATGTTTAGCAGTCAGCAGGTTCTTAAAAATTTCAGTCAAGTGCTGGAATCACAGGAAGCTTTAGAATTAAGTAAATGAAGTATTTTGCTCTCGTTTGAAACACACACACATACACACACACACACACACAGGTGAGAGGGAAGCTAGGGTCTGAGTAGAGAGTCACAGGCCATTTATCTGGCAACCTACAGCATTTTGGGGAGTTAAGGGCCTTACTGAAAAGCCCAATGGACATGTGACTATTCTATCAAGGATGGGATTTGAACTGGTGACCTTCTAATGACAGAAGTCACACATCATCACCCCAGTTTGAAGGTAAACACACCATTTTAGTCATGCATAAATGTTAAACTTCGTATTTCAGGACCTGAGGGAAATTTTAACCGGTAGAAGCTGTGGTTCACAACTGCTGGAAAGCCCGTCCGCCATGCAGAAGCTAAGACTGATGGGAGATGGGAGACCCCAGCGGACAAAGACCCCGACCCCCTCTCTCCCGCTCGAAGGTGCTGCGGCGTTCCGCCGACCTCATCAGAGTGACCAGCCTGCGTGGAGCTATTTTAATGAGCAAATTCAAGAGATCTTAATCAGCAATGCATTCGCAGCTGAGATAACGAGAAGAGTTATATTGTGAGAATGTACCAGGCAGACAACAGTGAAGGCATTTGAGTTTGCGCATGTACTGCTGATACATGTTTTATTCTATATTAATAGTACAGAGAACTTTATTGTTATTATTAGCACGAGGAGATTACATAACCATCCATCACCCATTTGATCACTTATCTAGTACAACTTCACGGTGACATTGATTGTATAGTTACGATATAAAATTTATTTTAAATTTGAATTTTCCCTGTTATCTCCGCCCCCCACGCGATCCCGACTACTGTGAGTGGAAAGCAACTAGACGAATGGATCGAACTTGCTTTGCTATTCAGCGTTTCTCCAGCTGGATGAGATGTATCATTTTTTACTGCTGGATCGGATACGCACAGCGGGCGACGAGAGCCCCTAGAACTGGTATTCCAAAGTACATTTAAAATTTAAATTCAAAATTGGACTTCATTGGCACAATTATTGCCAGGGCCCTTGTTGCTAAAGCATAACATTGAAGATAAATATTCATAAATAAACGCACAGTTTCTCTACACACAAAGAAATGCACGTTTTAAACATTTAACGCTATTATTTTTTTATTTTATTTTTGCCCACTCGGTATTATTATCATCATTATTATTTTTATTATTATGTGTACAAAGAACATTTTTATTTATCTCATTTCATTAACTGGCGAGCTCCCGAATTCCTCCGCTCCACAAATTATACCTCAAAAGACACATAAATCTGTATTTCAGAGCCCCACTGAGTCTGAGGGCCCAGGCTTGTGACGATGCTCCCCACCGCCCAGACTCAGCCTCCCGCATAAATTACCGCCGGTCTGAAGATTAAACCCCGAGAAGCGCCATGAAAGCCTGCCGACGATGAGACGCGTGTATGTGAGAAACGCGCGGAGATCTCATGCGTCGCGTCCCGTTTTTCTCTTTTAATAGTTGAAAAGCGCTGCACTTCAAAAGGGATTGAAATTCGATTACATGCAAAAAATAACAACCGAGCTTCATTTGCATTCTCTCATGTTGTCTCAGTTTTTAGCCGTCGACTACAAAGAAGAAACACTTGGTTATATAGCTTCTTCTTCGGCAATGGGCGCAATTATTTTAATATAAATGTCACAGGTTCCCACAATATTTCGCCTACTAAATAAAAGTAGGCCTACATTCGCATGTGTATACGTGCTTATTGCTAGGTATTCTGTCTCCTCCTCTCACATGATCCCGAAGTGATGGTGGACGGCGGCATCACGCTGTGCTTCCACCTGTGGTTATAGTTTGCCAACCAGGAATTGTGTTTGGTGGGCGAGGCAGGAGGCTTCGAAACTCAACGCGTTTCAGTCTCAGCCGATTCCTCCTTAATAGCGAATAAAATTTTACGAGGGCAATGCAGTTTAATGGCAATCGTAAAAATAAACGTTCATGGGCTCGGCGTGACTTCATGCGCCAGATGCAGATGTGCAGGAGGCGCGCGCTGTGTGCATAGGGAAGGTGACAGGGGGACTCAATCAGCAGGTAACAGAGACCGCGGGGGGACAAAGGGCGGAGAAGGGCACCTTCTAAATACTCCAGCATCAGGGAATTAGAGAGGCAAATAACAACAATAATAATAATAATAATAATAAAGCAGACTTAAGAGCCAGGAAATGGACGCGAGTGACATAAGGAGGCTATAGCGGTACAGGAACTGTCAGGAAAGCGGGACTAGAAGTGCGGTGTTTGGGTGGCAGAGAAAGAAGGAAACCGGGAACAAAAAGAACAATTAAGGCACCGTCTCCAGGGAGCCTGTGACTAATCAGAATAATTTGCAGCGAGCCGTATCCCCCCCATCCGTTTGCACTGCGCTCCCTCCCCCCTGTCCTCTCCTCAGACAGCTTTTGTCTTCCCATCGGAGCAGCTTCAGGTGGGGTAGCCTCCCTCCCCGTGCAAAACCGCCGTCTCTTCGCCTTCACTTCCCACCAGATGCTGCTCCAGGGGCGTCCGCAGCGCCGTGCCGTTCGAGGTACGCCGCGCCGTTTCCCAGATTCAGACACATCACGTATGAAATTCCACCAAGTTTTACATTTTATGCAGAATTTGCCTCAGCAGCAGCACATAAGTTTGAACTTTTTAAGTAAACAACAGTATCCCGGCAGCAGCTTATATCAAAAACACACTTCTACTAACAACTCTTTAAGTAACACCGCACACCCACATGCAACGGCAAATAAACCCCCTTCCCCCACCGACATATTTTGCTCACCACGCTGACTGTCCCAACACACGTTGGGCTCACGCACACGCGAATACAACACGACATTAAACACTATACCTGACGCTACAATACAACACAATCACAAGACAAAGAGGCACTAACTATGTACATTTCACATTATTTACATAGCTGGCACCCCTCCAGAATGCCGTGCTGCCCGATGGGTAGGCTCCCCCAGCCTTACAGTATGTATTTTGCGGTTGAAGTGAAATGACAGTTTTAACTTTAAACTTAGGCTACAGCATATGTCAGTGTAAATCTTTAGACAGATAACCTCTGCCCTTATGATATTCAATTTATATTGTAGAAGTTTCATATTTTCGAGACAATCTTCTAGGGCAGAATGTCACTGGGCTCTTTTTATACAACATCGACTTTGTGCGACCCCGTTCAGTGCCATACAGTGCTATTTGTGAAAAGATATAGACAATAATGCGAATAATGCAATATAGACAACAATGGGGGGGGGTGGGGGCAATGAAAAATAGAAAATGAAAAAAAAAAAAAAAAAAGGATAAAATTTTATCACATATAAAAATTTT
>JABFEA020000017.1:3447715-3460557 GCA_019775915.2 Cyphomyrus plagiostoma | reverse complement strand
ACTGTGTATGAGTGTGAGTGTGTGTGACTGTGTATAGGAGTGTGTGTGACTGTGTGTATGAGTGTGAGTGTGTGTGACTGTGTGTATGAGTGTGAGTGTGTGTGACTGTGTGTGACTGTGTGTGAGTGTGTGTGACTGTGTATGAGTGTGAGTGTGTGTGACTGTGTATAGGAGTGTGTGTGACTGTGTGTATGAGTGTGAGTGTGTGTGAGTGTGTGTGACTGTGTGTATGAGTGTGAGTGTGTGTGACTGTGTGTCTCTGAGTATCCAGGCCGGAATCCTGCGCTCTGTCTGGCATGATTTTTACAGTTTGGGCTGATGTAGGATTTAGGCTGCAGGAGGATTTCTCAGTGTGATCCGGGTCTTTCAGTCAGCAGGGTTTGATGGCAGCAGAAATAATAATGTAATCTCCCCCCCCTCCCCTTAAATATAGACACAGACACAGGTACCAGGAGACCACACACCCCTGTGCTGTGCTGGCCTAGCATAAAAACTTACACAATCCATAGCATCACTTATTTTCTGGAATTCCCTCTGTGGTGCTGGGGGGGGGGGGGGGATCTAAGTGACCATGCCACTCTGTTCAGGGTGTCCTCCATGTCCAGCCCTGTGTTCAGCAGGCTTGAGAAGTCACTGAACACACGAGGCCTGGGGTTCAGAGACACCAACCCAGTCGCTGTCCTGTAGGGGACATAGGGACTTCTTGGAACAGAAGTGCAGTGATATATATTTTTTAAAAGGATGTTACTGAAGAATGAGCTTGTGGGAGGTCTGTCGCCTTAAAGAACCCCCACCCCACAGATCCCTAACCTCTAACTGCAGTACAGGAGGGTGCATCATCCCAGGGCAGAAGGCAGGGGGCGCCCTGGGTGGGGTGCCAGTTCAGTGTCCGGTACACACTGTGCGCCTGTCCTTGGGCCGTGTGTGGAAGCAGGAGTATCCGGAGGAAACCTGCACGACACACAGAGCCCTGATTATTAATCAGCTTCATTTGTATGTCTTATGATTCATTTTTTGAAAGCCTGAGCTCACACTGTTCAGTCGTCCCTGGCCCTTTATGTCTGACAATGGGCCGTCCCACTTGCTTTGAAATCTGTACACAATCCGCCATAATTAATTACAGCTAGTCTGCTGATCCTTAATTAGGCCCTTAACATGTGTCTTGTTTCTTACTGTTTCTCGCCGTCCATTTTCCTTTTTATTGCGTTTGGCTTTCATCTGGCTCTCCGTCAACGCGGAAGGCTACCGAAACGACCCGTTTTAAAATAAATTGAATTAAATCATGCACATTGCAGCTGTTAATAGATAGCAGATAAACTCCGCATAGCCAGCTACTGAGCGTGTTTGTTTTTAACCTCATGTGGCTGTAAATATACAGAAAATGAAGGGCGAATTAAAACAAATATACGGCTGTAAAATTGTAATTATTGTCGTTTTACGGATTGGTTCATAAATGTAAATGTGTTATCGAAGTAATTTGTGAGACGCCTGAAACCTATGATGTGCGTTAAAGATTATGGCTGGATTATTACTGCGAATTCATTGTAATTGTTTTATTTAGTCTCACTGCCCTTTGCTTTTCCATTCACAGTAATGTTATTTAAAACACGCCCCAGGGAGATTTTTTTTTTAAACTCTCAGTATTTATTTATTTTTTTTTAACTTTATTTCTCCGCTGCTGGATTCATGATTCGGTGCTTCAGCGGCAAGCCAGTCAGCCTCTCGCAGTTCCCGTTGGCCTGCTTGCTGGCCCCTGGCGGACACACCACTGTTCCAATGGGGGCGCTGTAGTTAAAGAACCGTCTTGTCACTCTGGACGCTGAAGTGCTAAACCCCAAATAAAGTACCGAGCTCCAAAATCGGACGAAGTAAAGGTAGCTTTGTTACTCCTTTCGGTGCCTGTTCCTCTAAAACAGTATTTAAACGGCACAGTCACACATGGAATGTTTGTAATTTGATTACTATGGGTCAGGATTCATATTAACTAGTCATTCAGTGATTCGTAGACTAATACCCTTTAGCCTTATTCTTTTCATTATCTTTAAAGTGCCATCCACTATTATCAATTCCGGATAGTCTAGCATATCCCAGAATCCTCTTCTCTGTTCCCACAATTCCTTTCTGTGGTTGTATTCCACTGCACTGCTTTGATTTCTCAGCAGCTGATGCTATTATGGGTACTTCGGTAGGTTAAAAATCCGGATTCTTCTTCTGACACTGGCCCTGGGACTCAAACCCGCAACCTATGTGCTGTACTTTCATAGACATACTTATGTATACATATTTCACCTCCATTACATAGAGGGTTGTGTATCCAGCCTTCACAAATACACAAGGTTCCTTGCGAGAATGCTCAGAAAGGCTCTACACCCTCATTAGCTGCGTGTTGCCGTGACTGCGGGTCACATGACCGAAGCACCACTCTGTGTTAATAATGCGCTGGATTTCTCATGAGCACTGGACCTGACTACATTCCTGGCTCTTTAAGTAGATTTGTCTGGTGATGCGATGGCTTGCAGGGTGGGGGAACTGGAGCGAAAGGGATCGATTCAGAGTGGGGGAAGCCAGTGAGTGGGGTGTGAGGATATGCTGTGGGGGCACAGAGGGGCGCAGCTGCTCAGGGAGGGAGAGAGAGAAAGAGCAGGTTAGGAACATGTGATGTGAGTCTCTCAGGGATGGATCGATGACCCCCCCCCCCCGCATCCCCCTGCATGTCTTTTAGCTGCACGGCACCCCACTGATTTTCATCTACTGGTGCTCCATCACCACACAAGCTAACACCCCCACGTAGCTCCCATCCTGAGAGCAAGGGGGCCCAGGTGAAGGACACGCATCCTGTGCATCATAATTCTGTTTGCCACCAGGCAGTCACATGACCAAGGCCACGCCCCTTTACCACGCTGCCCAATCAGAGCTTTAATATCCTGTCCATTAAAAGGGGTGGGGGTGGATGGCTGTCTGGATGCCTCTGAATGGCTGGTGCTGATCAGACCTGAATCCAGCAGACCAAACACACATGTTTCAGGAGGTCCTTTGATCCCATCTCTCCTTCATCTCCCCCTTTCCTTTTATGCCCCCCCCAGCTGTGTGGATCCAGTGTTTGGAAGAGTGTGTGTTATACTGTGTGTGTGTGTGTGTGTGCGTGTGTGTGTGTGTGTGTGTGTGTGTGTGTGTGTGTTTACCGCCACTCAAATCACATATTTGCCTGTGGCCCCCTGTTGGGCACAGACAGTCACTACACTAAATATTTACTTAATTAGCTGCATGTTCTGCTAACCAGCTACCTGGCGATGATCTTCTGACTTTCCTATATAAATAGCTAGGGAGTATTTTTGAGCAAAATTTTTTTCTGGGGCCCCAAATTCACAGGAGCAGAAGTTGGGCCCCTGTGTCTCTAAACAGACTAACAGGTCGCTCCACTTCTTTTGTGCTCTTGGTTGTGGGTTGTGACGGCGTGTGAATCTGTAATTCAATCTGGCGCAGAGCCATCGCCGTTGTCCTCCACCATGCTGTTTTAATTGGGGGGGGGGGGGGTTGTCCGTATTGGTGCCCCGCCCGCGCGGATGTTCCTGTCAGCCTGGGTTTTCATGCAAAGGCTTGCAGCTTCTGCCATGCCGGCGCTTGCAGCTGATTGGCCGTCAGAACACCATGTGGCATTTAGAGGTGGGAGAAGGTGCAGAAGGGGCAGCAGACGCCTTCCTTTGCTCATAGTAAATAATAATAATTCTTATTAATAATAATAATAATAATAATAATAATAATATGTGCAAATTAGACACAGATACTAAGACTAAACCAACAGTCACAATTTCTTTATCATTGTTCGTGGTATTAATTTTGTTTCAAATTTTTACGCAATTTATTATTACTGTTTGCCATTTTTGTACTTTTATATTTACATATTTCTCGTATTCGCAGTATTTTGTCGCTGCTGTTGTGGGAATCTGAACACAAAGCTTTTCACTCACCTGCAGTCCACCGAGTGTCAGGTGACACGACGTGTAAAGTGATCTGATTGGACTTCAAGGCTCCGGAAATCTGGCTCTCGTGTCACAGAACTTTCCCTGTATAAACGGCTCCCCTGGTCACACCCACAGCTGGCACTTCACAGCCGTCAATAAGAAAAAAATCCCAGCATGCTCTGGTCTCCTTTGATTTTTAAAAGTGTCCTATCTTCTCCTCATTGACATGTTTGGTAATCGTGTGACTATTAAAAAAAATGTCGATTTGTAAATGAAGTCTTTTGAACACATTTCTTGGCCATTTTGTGTTTTAAAGTTGATGTTAAAATGAAGGGAACAGTGCCTTTAATCTGGTGTTTAATAGAATATGACCTTTCTCTTAAGTCTTACGCATTCCTGAACAAAGGAAGGAAAATCAAGGTTAGCTTTTGAAAGCTTGGGAATGATACTGTCAGAACTTTAAAATGCTAATTTTTGCCCAAATGGTTAGTATTTATTTTTTCTCTGGTGCTATTTTTGTGTCTCAGTGTTATTTCTGTCATGGTTGTGTCTCTGTTGCCATGGATAAGTTTGGTCCTTCCTCTGAAATGACCAAGGATGACGCCTCCGTGTCAAGCTGGTACGCTGCGGCCGACTAGCGCCAAAGCTAAGTCCTTGTTCCCTCTACCTGCAGGAGGAGTCAACACCGCCTTCGGCCGTTACCCTGAGAGGGCATGCAGTGACGAGCGCGACAAGGTGCGGGCGCTAGGGGGGGGTGAACTGCTGGGGCAAAGGGGGGGGGGAATTTCCTGTTGGAGGAAGAAATAACAGCAGAGTCTGGAGACTCCTGTGTTGGCATCTCTGTGGCTGTGTTTTGTGTGGGTATAAATGTACGGTACTGGTGTGACCTTTAGGGGGCGCTAGATTTCATTGGATTTCTGCTTGGCATATGTCAATGGCAGGAGACCCGAAGATCTCCAGAAAGCTCAAAATAATGGAATAATGCCAGATAAATGCATCCTCACCTCCTCCTACACCTGCATTGATTTTTTTGTGTCTGTGTGTCGCACATCTGAGCAAACAGTCTGTCTTTACTAGGATTTACATGACATGAGTGGTTTTGGCAGCTCTTAGCTACACTATTAACCAAATAATCCCCCCCAGAAAAATGAAATAAGGTGTCATGTCTCTGTCCTCGCTCCTTTTCCCCCTTCCCATGATGCCAAGGAATGTACCATTATGTGCTTGTGGGGGAAGCTGTCCTCATTCTGCTGTACACTGTGAGATTGGCCAGGATGTCTCTGGCCTTAGGGCTTTCTGTTGGGGTCAGAGTACCTCTGCAGTATGGAAACTGGGTGTACCCTCTCCTGGCACTCACTGAACCACCCCTCCCACCTCGCTGGCTCTCACTGGAGACGGTGGCTGTAACGAGGAGTGGGTGTAGTTGGGCCGAGGCGAGTCTGTACCCCCCCCGGCCGTGCAGTTCTGCCATGACAGGAAGTCCCAGCTTTTCCTGTGGGTGTGTTATATAGTAGGGCGGAGGTGTCTGGCTCAGTGGGTCTGGATACTGCCTGTAATCAGAAGGTTGCCGGCTCATATCCCAGGTCCAACAGAGTGACGTCACTGTTGGGCCCCTGAGAAAGACCTTTAATCCCCAGTCACTCCAGGACCTGTCTGCATGTCACTTCAGAGAAAACAGTCTGAAAAATAAATGTAATGTAATATAGTAGTGTGGGGGTATAGGGTGGGGTTATTTTGCGTGTATATTGTTAATGTAGAATGTCTTGAATGATACCTAAACAAAAAGTATCAGTTATTATTTTGGGTCTTTGTTTACATCGATTAGCAAACAGGATGGCTACGGTAAGCCCACCCTCAATGTACAGACATACACAGCAGCCAATCATATGCCAGTGGTTAGTGGATACCGTAGCCGGGTTGGCTAATGCGCACAAGGCCCCACCCCTTGGCTAATCCTTCTGAAGGGCTTTTGAAACTGGTCATTGACACGACAAAATGGGCATCCTGGTTTGCCTATGAGCTCGTGGGTGGGACGCTGGTGATTCCGTGAGTGTGTGTGTGGTTTGTGTTACACTGTTAGTGGTAAAGAGGTGCAAGCACTTGTGATGTCATATGAGAATGTTAATCCTGTGATGGGACCCATAGACTTATTTATGATGTATTGAACAGTGGTAGGAAAAACTGTTAGAAGATTCTGGAACTGCTGATTACACTTGTATGATGGGTTGGAGGAATTTTAGATCGTTCTTTGTTTCATTTTGCTAATATTTCTGCAGTGTCTTTTGTGAGCTCTCTTCCTCTCTGTCTTCTCTCTTTGCTCTCTTTGGGTCATGCCATTGTCTCCCAGTACGATTGGGGTCTGGACCTTCACTGGGTCGCCAGAACACATTGTGCTGAGGACATTCCGATGTCGATTCAGGTCATTGTCTCGTCGCATCACCCGACTTCCATTAAGTTTCCGTTGACGGGCCACTGGCCTGACGTTCTCCTGTGACATTCCTCAGTACGATTTTGGGTTCATTGTTCCCTCAGTGACAGCAGGCTGGCAGGGCCCTGAGCTCGAAATCAGCCCGACACAGTGAAGCTGTCTCCATCACGCCTCGCACTTGGGGTGAGGTTTCGCTGCTGGTTTGCCTACAAACATCACTTTGCGCGTTTCCAGTAAAGAGGTTCAGCTTTTGTCTCCTTCGCCTGGAGAACATTGACCCCGAAGCAACATGGCCTTTCAGGGAACTTAGTGACGTGCAGTGTTGTGTTTTAGGCCGTGTCGGTTACCCTCCCCCCCATGGCTGCCTGTGCACAAATACCAAGACAAATAGCAATAATAAAATATTGTGCAAGGATGGACATCTCTTGCTTTCTGTATAGTGCTGCTGCTTGACTGGAAGCTTTGGGCGCCCCCTAATGGGCACTAACTGTCACTACACCAGGGGGTCGTGTCAGACCCCAAAGTCACTTTTGGGGTGGCTCCCCAGAGAAAACAAGCCTGCCCCTGCTTCGGTGAGCTCCAGTGTTTTTCTCGTACTGGATATGGGAACAGGAACATGTGGGAATTGCAGAGATTTCTGCAGGTATTTCTTCTTACCCAGGACTTGATCTGCACCTCTGGCACCGGATGTTGTGGTCTTGCCGCCATCTTTGCAGCACTTCTGCTCCTCGGGAGAACAGAACCGCTCTGGATTCATGAATTCTGCCTGACCATAGTGATGGAGGCTCAGGTCTTTATAAATCCGCCCGCAGCTCCTTCCAGTCTGTGCTCCTGTGGAAGTTTCTTAGATTTGCCTGTACTTCGAAGCGGGGTTGCTCGCTTATTGAGGTAACTTGTCGGATTTAAGGTACCACAATTTAAATGGACTTCATATTCCTTCACTTACATTTTGCCCAGACTACCTTAAATCTGACATGTTACCCGGATTATCCAGTAACCCCGATAAGCCAGTAACCCCGTTTCGTAGTACAAGCCCCTGGACTGTGAGACTGCGTAAAAGTCAGACCTGAGTTTATCCTAAAGATTCACATACCAGTAACCATGATGTTTAGACCATCTACGATACGTAAATGGGAAATATCATGTTTATTAGTGTCTTTTGTGTCTTATGACTTTGATGAAGATCAGAATACATTTTAGATTCTTTAGGTGCAACAGGTTGAATGTTTTACTTGCAGCTGTAACATGCCCCCCCCCACCCTGCTCTCTGAAATGGGTCATTCAAATTGTATATATTATATACTAATATGCCTCCCTGCTCTCTGTAATGGGTCATTCCAACTGTATGTTTGATGTAATATGCATTAGAGTGACCCCCCACCCTCCAGAATGGTACATTCTTACTGTAAGAACATAAGAAATTTACAAATGAGTGGAGGCCATTCAGCACATCAAGCTTGTTTGGGGAGAACTAATAGCTCAGAGTTGTTAAAATCTTATCTAGCTCTGATTTAAAGGAACCCAGGGTTTTAGCTTCCGCTACACTAGCTGGAAGACTATTCCATACTCTAACTACACGCTGTGTAAAGAAGTGCTTCCTCAAATTTGTTTAAAAATGTTCTCCTACTAATTTCCACTTATAGCAATGAGTTGTAGTATTTAAACTAATACTGAAATAGCCATTTGGTTGAACAGCATCCAGACCCGTTAGAATCTTATAGATCTGGATCATGTCCCCCCTTAGCATGCCTCCTTGCCCTCCAGAATGGTACATTCTGACTGTATATATGAAGTAATATGTGTTAGCGTACCCCCCGCCCTCCAGAATGGTACATTCTGACTGTATGTATGATGTAATGTATATTAGCGTGTCTCCCTCAGGGTGACGACAGTCCCCGGCCGAAGAGGCAGCGCCTGTCCCAACAGTCTGGCCTGGAGCTGGTGTCGGCCCCTCCCCCTACGCCCTCACCCCCCATGCGGCCGTGGGAGCTGCCCCCCAGCCGGCGGCCACACGTGCACCCGCATGCGCACTACCCCAGCGAGCGCTGCCACACGCCGGCCCGCCACCCTCGCAGGTCTGTGGGTCTCGCGTGTGTCTGTGTGTCGCTACACCAATGAATGCTAACCGCATGCTAACAGATCTCGCCCCCCCCAGCCCCCCGGTACGACGGCAGCGCGGGTGGCGGGAGCGCCCCCCCCGACACCACGGCCCCTTAGGGGTGGGCCAGGATGACGGCTACCAGCACCCGGCACAGAGCTTCCCGTACAGGCCCCCACCACAGGGAGCGGAGGACCCCAGGGCCTTCCACCCCCCCGCCCTCTCCCCCCGCCTGCTCCACCCCCAGCAGCAGAGCACTATGATGGTGGACCTGCATGACCAGGTGAGGTGACCCCCCAGGTTAAATCGGATTGTGCCCCATTAACGGCAGGCTGTGTGTATTTAAGCAGTCTCACCCCCCCCCCCAGCTGCAGCAGGGCTCTGTTCCCGTCTCCTACACGGTGCCCCCCGGGCTGCCCACCCCCCTCTGTACGGGGCAGCACCTCCCTGCCTGCTCCTCCCAGCAGCAGGTCCCTGGCTGTTCGCTGCTCTTCAGCGGGCAGCATTACCCCATGTGCGGCGTGCCCCCACAGGTGAGTGCCAGCTGCGTCTGACTGCGCTGCTCTGTCCATCTGCGTATGTTTGTCTGTGTCTGCCTGCATCTGCCTTACTGTGTCTGTCTGGCTGTGCCTGACTGCGCTGCTCTGTCCGTCTGCGTATGTTTGTCTGTGTCTGCCTGCATCTGCCTTACTGTGTCTGTCTGGCTATGCCTCACTGCGCTGCTCTGTCCGTCTGCGTATGTTTGTCTGTGTCTGCCTGCATCTGCCTTACTGTGTCTGTCTGGCTGTGCCTGACTGCGCTGCTCTGTCCGTCTGCGTATGTCTGTGTGTGTCTGCCTGCATCTGCCTTACTGTGTCTGTCTGTGTCTGTCTGTCTGCGTCTGACTGTGCCGCTCTGTCCATCTGCGTATGCTTGTCTGTGTCTGTCTGGCTGTGCCTGACTGTGCTGCTCTGTCCGTCTGCGTATGTTTGTGTGTGTCTGCCTGCATCTGCCTGTCTGTCTGTGTCTGTCTGGCTGTGCCTGACTGTCTGCCTCTCTGTATCTGGCTGATTCAACCTGCCTGTCTGTCTGATTTGGTCTATCTGTGTGTGTGTGTGTCTGCCTGTCTGTCTGTCTGAATCGGTCCGCCAGTGTGTGTCTGTCTGTCTGTCTGTATCTGTCTGATATAGTCTGTGTCTGTCAGTCTGTCTGCGTTTGCCTGTCCATCTGCATCTCCCTGCATATGTCCCAGTCTGCTGGTCTGTCTTTCTACATCCGCCTGTTGCATCTCTCTGATTCGGCTCGTCTGTGTCTGCCTGTCACTAAATACCCACAGTTCACTCTTCATTAGTTGCCATGGTAGCTGTTGGGAGGCTGATCATCCCGAATCCTGCAGTCCCTGGTACTGTGGACAAGGAGTTTCGGGGAGGTTCAGTAATAAAGCTGCAGGTTTTATGCTTCGTGTCGTAACCGTACTGTTGCAGGCCAGCCTTCCGTTAGCGTGCTCCATGGCTTTTATTAAGCTGTAAAATATAAGTGTAGCATTCAGTGCCGCAGCCTGCAGCTCCCTGCCGTAGTGCCATTTTTATTGCAGATGTTCTCAGGATAACGCTGAAGATCTGGCCTCCCCAGCCCATGTTAATGCATCAGCTATCGCTGAAGGGAGTCGCGCATGCTGCGCATCTGCATCTGCGACTGCGCAGCCGCATTGAAGGTGGAGCTGGATCTTCCGCGCTCCAAGTGGCATTTTAGCTGTGTGCATCAAGGCGGTGTATGGGGGGGGTTTGGTGTTTCTGTGGCCCCACCCAAAAAGTCCCCCCTCCCCGATGTTTCAAAGACTAATAGCTGGTAGCGAGTAGAGTCAGAAGCTAGTTAACAAATGATGCAGCATCGGGAACTTATTAACTTAATATTTAGTGTAGTGACAGTTTGTGGCCAGCAGGGGCCAACAAACCCACTCTGAATCCCCCCCTCTGTCTGTCTCCCAGGTTCTACAGGCCTGCTCTGTCCACCACCTGCCCGTCCCCTACGGCTTCCCCTCCCTCCTGTCCGCCGAGCCACCGTTCCTCCTGCACCCGTCGCACGTCTCGCACCACCCGGCCCCCCTGCCTGCCCCAGGACACATCGTGCCCTTCCAGACGCACCAGTCCCGCTCGGTGAGTCCCAGACAGCAACGCGCTGCTGAGGTTCCCATGTTTCGGCTGGTTAATATAGTGAGAGTGTCTGATAGCTGAATGAGACGATTTATCAGGGTGTGTTGGAGCGGGTGCCAGGGGAGGGGGGGTCTGCTCCTTTTGCCTTAACTGTTTAATGTGGCTCCCTTGAAAGATATAGACCGCCCCTTTAATGTCTGTGTCACAGGAACCTTTGGTGGGGTTTTACGCTGCTCAAATCGTTCGCCCCCTGTTGGCCACAAACAGTCACTACACTACACCGAAGTAGCATTTCTGAGTGGGATCCAGAAACGACAAACCCAGCGCTGACTGGAACCAGTGGCCTCCGACCTTAACCTAGCCTGTAGCGCCCCCTTTGTGTGTGGCTGTGTCAGCGTCTGTCTCCTCACTGCAGGCGCTGCAAAGAATTGAGAATGAGGTCGACCTTCTCGGGGAGCCCCTCTCAGTGGGCGGGGCCTTTGGCTATCCCCAGTCGGCACACCCCAGCAATCTGCCCCCGTCCTCACAGATGCCCTTCCTCTCCCACGACCCGCTGCCCCAGGAGCTATTCGGGGTGGTAAGACCCATCTCGGGGGGGGGGAATTTAATCATCTGCCTCATGGCACTTAATACAATGAACTCCCTGGCAAATTTGCCGGTCTGGGTAACGATAAGTTAGAGCTGAAAAGGGAAACGTATCATTTGTTTGTGCTGCTCTCATGTCAGGAAACTCTGTTGTCCTTTAAACCACAGACTCAGCTGATGGCGCAGGCTTTAATACCTGCGTTTGGCCCTTATTTATGGTGCTTTAAGACAGCTTTTGAATATTTGTCATGTTTTATCACTAGCTGCATATTGACGGTGTTTCTTTTGTCCCTCGAACAGCCGTATCCTCACTTCATACCTCGACGGCTCACTGGACGCCGGTTCCGCTCCCAGCAGCCCCTGCCCCCGCCCCCATACCACCCCAGCTTCCTGCCTTACTTCCTGTTAGTATCATCTTCCAATCAGAAATGCTGTTACTCTGAGGTAGCAAAGACAAGGCCAGCTATTGGTGCCGATCATTCTAATATACAGACATACTATTAAGTAATAGGAAACCCTGCTTGATAGGTGTTGTAGCATGTGACTGCTTCCTGTCATGGGTATTTTCACTTGGGTTCAGAAATATTTTTAATTGTACTCTAATTCCTCTGTAGTCCAGTATAAGGGGGCAGTGAGTGGCTCAGTGGGCTAAATCTCTGTCTCTGATCAGAAAGACACTGGTCTGAGCCCCAGCCTCAGCAGAACAGTCACATGTCTGTGGGCCCTTCAGCAAGGCCCTTAACCTCCCAGCACTGGGGGGGCGCTGCAAGTTGGCTGACCCTGCGCTGTGACTCCCAAGTTCTGGAGAGTAAGATGGGGTCAGCAAAGAGAAGCATTCCAATGTACCTGTACACGTGACAATAAACAAATCATTGCAAATGTATTGTTTTTTATAGTCATTCATTTATAGATAATATATATCATAACAAGTCGTTTTAAGCAAAGCATTAATTTCAAGTGGTAATAAATTGAAACCCAAATTATAGATTTAATAGAGCTGTTTGGAGTTAGAAAGTTAATTGACAAGCAGCCTCATTGGGTGCTTTTTAATTAGTAACATCTTTACAATGACATGAAACACCAGACATTGGTGTTTAGTGTCCCTTTGGGAGCCAATGACTACAACAGCAAAATGGCAAGAACAGAACATAATGAGGCAGGCAAAAAATTGAGACACCTAAAAAGGAAATGTCTGTGTGTGAGACGTGCAGATATGTTAAACATTGCTTGTCAGTGGGCCTCTGTTATGAAACCAATAAATTTTCAACATTCTTAATTAGAGTTAAGAAAGCGTCCCAGGACTTTCTGTCAGCACTGTATGTAAGCCAGCGTGGTACAAATGTCGGTGAGCCTTTGAGCTAATGGGCGGCACCGTGATTCTGTGGGTAGCTGAGTGACTCCCCTCCCCACCCCTGGTCTGTGTGAGTGGAGGTCAGCGCCCTCCTAGGGGGTCTCTGGGTCCCTCCCATGGTCTTTACTGTTTGGTGCATTCTCTGCCTGCCTTATGCCCTGTGACTGAGGTGTGGGGTCTGTGTCTGTGTGTGTGTGTGTGTGTGTGTGTGTGTGTGTGTGTGTGTCTGTCTGTGTGTGTGTCTGTCTGTGTGTGTGTCTGTCTGTGTGTGTGTGTGTCTGTGTGT
>JABFEA020000017.1:3389424-3400005 GCA_019775915.2 Cyphomyrus plagiostoma | reverse complement strand
ATTAAGTATAACTGCTGTGAAGAGATCTACCCTGACATCACCTACTCCTTCTACATCCGCCGGCTCCCTCTCTTCTACACCATCAACCTCATCATCCCCTGCTTACTCATCTCTTTCCTTACTGTGCTGGTCTTCTACCTGCCTTCAGACTGTGGGGAGAAGGTCACCCTGTGCATTTCAGTGCTGCTGTCTCTCACCGTCTTCCTGCTAGTCATCACCGAGACCATCCCCTCTACGTCGCTGGTCATCCCGCTCATCGGCGAGTACCTGCTCTTCACCATGATCTTCGTCACGCTCTCCATAGTCATCACCGTCTTCGTCCTCAACGTGCACTACCGCACGCCCACCACCCACACGATGCCTGTCTGGGTGCGCTCCGTCTTCCTTCAGACGCTCCCCCGCGTCATGCTTATGCGCCGACCCGTCGACCTGCAGGCCCCCAAGGCCGTGGCCGGGAGCTGCTCCGCTGGCAAGAAGCGGAAGGAGCGCACCCCCCATCAGGGAGTGGTGAACTGCCCAGAGTACGCCGAGGGCAAGGCCCCCGCAGACTCTAAGGCGTGCCGCTGTCGGCACAGTAGGGATGCTCCCGAGCAGGACTCCGGAAAACCAAACCGGCCCATTGGCGCGGTTCTGGCCTTCTCTGTGGTGTCTCCTGAGATCAAGCAGGCCATCGAGAGCATCAAGTACATCGCGGAGAACATGCGGAGTCGCAACAAAGCCAAACAGGTGGGAGCAAGTACACCATCCATCCAATCATCCATACCTCCATCCATCATCCATCCATCCATCCATTCATCCACTTATCTACTAAAGGGCCATATTGAGCCTGCAACTTATGCCAGAATACATAGGGGATACATAATACACTATGAGTTCCCAATATTTTTGATGACTGGGGACCAGTATAGGCCTATGTTGTGCAAAAATCTCACGGAACCCTTAGAACTTGTCAACTTGGTGAAGCTGGAGGATAAAATTGCAGATCAGGAAGGCAGGCCGGATTTAGCAAGATAATCTTCCTTAGTTTTCCATTTTTTTTTTCAGGTGCGATCAGAACCCTGCACGGCTAGTGACAGAGCTTTGGCGGCGTTTTTAAAACTTACCGCTTGAGTTCATTCCCTTTGACGCGAGTCTGAAGGAACCGGAAAGTCTCAAAAAACAAGATCATTGATAGATGTTGCATCGAGCTCAGGCCCCTTTCATCCTGACGGTCGCACGGTCGCTGTGCAGAAGGACACTGTTAGGGGAACTGGGTGTTTCCGCTTAAAAGTGAGCGAAAGAGACGAGGGGGAGGTTCCGGACTGGCGGGAGATCCGTTCTGAGCCTCCAATTTCAGTAATTAGAAGATTGCTGCCGTTTGTATGGCATCCACAGGAAACTCTGCTGTTCATCCACAGTGATGGATAATAGCATCATGTATATGGAGAGGATGCGTGATGTCACTGGGGGGGCCGGCACTTCTGACACTGGAATTAACTGGATTAAATGGTCGCTTGGTGGTTTCATAAGGAAACGTGATCGGTTGAGTACCCTTTCACCTACCCACTGAGCACGAATTGGGGGTGTGTTAAGAAAAAAACGAGTACATCAGAGTGCCAGGAGTAATGGGTAACATCCTATAAAAAGGCGGGTGACGTGATATTTTGCAGTACTGTGCAAAAGTCTTTGGCGGTCAATAATGTTTCCAATAATGGAAATAATGTTTGAGTGATCTTCATGTTGGTGTAAAGCCATCATGTTATGTTTGTCAACGTGTGTTATTAGCTATTTTAAAAGTAAAAAAATCACCTTAGTATAGTGCTGGTGCCAGATCAAATCTGATGGGGGTGTGTGTGTGGGGGGGGGTGAATGTCTGTATTAAAAAATGCAGGGGTGTCAAACTCCAGTCCTGGCGGGTCGGAGCCCTGTACTTCCCATCATTTAACACACCTGATTCAACTCCCCGTGCTAATTACCACACAGCTCTTGAGCTGAATCTTTCATGGTGGAACAGGGAAAGTACTAAGTTACACAGGGCTCTGCCACCCCAGGACTGGAGTCAGTCAAAAATCAGCTGCACCTCCAGCCCTCCTTTGCCCGGCCATACAGTCTGTAAGCATATTGCTGTGATCCATTCCTCATCCCCTGCTGGGTTCTTTGCTCCTTCTGTCACTGTGCCTCTTCTTTTCCCCCTCAGGTGGAGGACGACTGGAAGTACGTGGCCATGGTCATCGACCGCATCTTCCTCTGGGTCTTCGTGCTGATCTGCATGCTGGGGACCCTTGGCCTCTTCTTCCAGCCTCTCCTGGGCTTCCTGACATAATGCTTGGCCGGTGTTGGCCAGGACTCCACAATACCAGTCCTGGCGGGCCAGTCTCCAGCACGCTTCACAGATTTCCCTGCTCAGCACACACTTAGCACAAGGTTTACTAGGTGTCTCTCAGCAGGGGAATCTGCAAAGTGTTTTGCAGACTGGGCCTCCAGGACCCCAAGCAGGGTACCCTGGCGAGGGCCATCTAAGGAGGTCAGGTGATTTTTTGCGACACGATGTCACCAAACCCAAATGCTCGTTCTGCATTCTCCATCTCATATAATCTACATGTTTGGTATTTAGTTTCTGCAGATCGTAGCTCTCATCAGTCCAGAGGAGAACATGTATAGCTCGAGGTCAATTCATCGATCAGCAAAGGCATTTCTGCGAAAGGGCGTCCGGATCAGGCACAGATGCGATACGTGGTGAAGCAGGGACGCGTGCTGAAGGGCCACGGTGTGGGGATCCACCAGAAAGGGAGGCAGCACGCTGGAGACAGTCAAGCAGAAAGAGACTAGCAGGGTGTCCTTGGTGTGATTTTATGTAAATTCCATTCGCTCCCCTTCACCCAAACGTTTAATCATCTCAAACCACTACAAAACACTTGAGTTCTCCAGATAGAGGAGTCCCCATTTAATTAAGCGTGATAAATCAGCACGACCTTTTTTAGTCCAAAGGCAATTAGCTCTGTGGCCTGTGGGCCAGTCAGGATGGTTAACTTTCTTGGATGTCATATTCGGCACAGAGGCGACGGGCTTGGGGGATGGACTAGGTCTCCGCGGGTGTATCTAATTGGCCCCACCGCTTGGAAGATGGCCTCGGAGCTCCCCCCCTGGGTCTCTGGGGCTTGCCTACTTATTGCTTTCACTTCTCTCCCCAGCTACGAGTGCAGTTAGACTCCCCAAAGCCCATTAACCAGCTTGACATTTCACATTAATGTTCACATCCCACTTTGCTCAAAGCCCCGTTTGACTCCACTTCCATTCTCCGCCATGTCATTTGCAATTCCCTCTTGAAAATGGCCATAAATCACTATTAAGCGTTTTTGTGAAAATTGTACCACTCTAAATAAAATTTCATTCACTGATTGGTCAGTTGAATTATTCCCTTGACTGATTGCCGTTCTGTACAGCTGTACCTTTTATGTTACACTGTGGGCTGTTTGTAAAACTCAGACTTTGATATGATATTATAGTGGATTCCCGAAAAACCGTGAAAACCAAAGAATTCTGTAAAAGGCTTTCAGGCTTTTGTAGCGTCTGTAGCTTTGTTCTGTATCTGTATAGCAATAACTGAGCAGCCACCCTCCACATTGTTATAACAGATGACCATTGTTTATTTGAAAGTGTCATGATGGCTCTCAATGGTCCTAGATCGTCATGACGACAACTTCTCCTGTGTCAGTCCCTTTGGCCACTGGATGGGACTGACTATGCCATTACTCTGACTGCCCGGGCCTTTCTAAAGCTGTCCTTAGGGGGAACTTTTTTTTTCCAGGGAGTCGGATGCAGCAGCAAGAGGTGCAGTTCTGTGAAACCAGCTTAGTGTGAGCAGTTGACAGCCAAAGACTATGGGTTTACAGAGGGGTCCTGGCCGAGGAGAGATGGGCAGTATGAAGGGAAACTCCCGACAGACCCAGGATCACCAGCCTTTCCTGCTATGCCCACTTGGCCTGTGATTTTCCAGTTCAACACTTCTCATATGGTCGTGTGATCTTGCCACCATTTCTCGGAGCACATCAGCGACCCCATACATCTAATCCCATGGACCTGTTAGCTGCTAGGATGCTACTGATAAGGTCCCACCCATCTTAGCGATTACAGCTTACCGCTCTGGCTGCCAGACTCACAGCTCCTTCAAGGCTCATCTCCTGGAACGGCACCAAAGCGATTGATTTATAGATAGTGAGGATTAAATCTCCTGCTTTTCATCCAGCCAATAAAAAAAGTGGCTTCAGAGGCAAGTTGAAAGATGCCTACCATCAGGAGGAGATGAATGCACGCCGAAGAAAACAGTCTTCCTCGTGAAAGCACAGAGCGCGTACAGCTGCCACCCGCCAGCGCAGCGCTTGTCTCCAGCCTTTCGGCACACGCCGGCACTTGAGGACATGCAAATTTATTGCCATTTATGCAAATCTTCGGCTCAAGGCTCATAAATATATATAAATATATATCTACCAACTGGGGTGAGCGTGCAGCTGAACCGCGCCGACTGTCGGCGACCCCTTGATGTCACTAATTGGGTTTGCAGCCGCTGAAGTGGAGCTGCTTCATCTGGTGACACACACGCACTTTAATCTAAAAGCGATTCTCTCGCCGCCATTCTGTCTGGCTGGCCTCAGTGTACACACACAGAAGCTCCCCTCTACCTCCCCTTTCAGTGTTCCTCTCATCTGTTTTCCCCCCTTTCAGCTCCTGCTTCCACCACGGAGACTCTCTCCGTCCTGATTAGACGGTGCAGTGGACACCAGGAGTCTCTCAGAACAGCGAACTTCGCATCCAGGGCTCGGCTAAACACATCGACGACCTCCTGTGCCTCCATGCTCTTGGTGGAGGTGTTTAACCACTGCACAAACCACGCATTTGCATGAGCCCCCTGAGGTTTGGGAGCCCCCTATTGGCCATGACCGGTCATTACACTAAGGGTGGGGGAGACTTTTTGTGGAGCCACAGAAACAATTCACTCTCCCTGCAGACACCATTTTACTAGCATTGGGTAGAAGGCATCAGGGTCATGCTGAAGGCTGCAGCTCTCACACTGAAAACGTGCCACTGAATACACTGTGCTTAAGCAAAAGCAACAAGATTCAAAGGCGCTTAAGCGGCAGAAGCGTGAGATGGACAGTGACACGTATGAGAGGTCAGTTATCAGTGTATACAGAACTTAAGCTGTGGACAAAATGCATTTTGCTCCTGGGCAGAAGTCAGGGGGCTATTGTGAACTGTTTAGATTGGTGTATAGTCATGTGACCACACCTGCTTGCTCTGATTGGTGAAACCTGCACCTCCTAGGGAGAGCAGTGTGTCTATATGGCGGTAGATGTCAAGTCAAACTTTCAAGGTAAACTTTATTGCCATTTCAAAATTTGCAGGCATGCAAAGAAACAATACCATATGTGTGAGACTTTAGAAACAGCTTTACACACAAAAGACATTAATGATAAATATGCTTTACATATCTATACTTTTGACTAGGGCAGTGCAGTGGCTTTCACTGCACATTATCTGAGTTATAAATGCAGATACAGTGTGTAATATACAGTGTAAGGGAGCATCTGCCATCATGCTGTCAAACTCTGTGATGGAATTATGGCTGCAAGCTTAAGGGTGCAAAGACCTATGCTGCCAGAGCATTTACCAGTGAGCATTTACCAGTGCTGACAGTCTGCGGGGCGCCACACCCGGCTGCCCCCCCGCCTGCCTCTGCCTGCCCCTACCTGCCCCTCACTCCCTGGGGTGCTCAGGAATGTTGTTTATTTCTCAGCCTCATGGCAGCCTGACCTTGCCAGCTCGTGTCCCGCACCCAGCACAGGCAGATGCCCCCCCGCACCATCCGGTTTCTGTTTCAGTCCACGCTGAAAGGCAGCTCTCGCTTTCTGTGTTTGTGTGGTGCGTGCGGTCTGCCCTGTCCCCACAAAACCTCATTTACCCAGAAAAGAGCTTTTTTTTTCTTTAGCCCCAACTGTTTTAGCCACACACACACACACACACACACACCTCCCATCCAGGATGTAGGCCACCCTTGCACCCTGTACCATGTGTGCGAGTGTGTAAAATCATAATATATAAATCGGGACAGCGGCGGGCCTCTTATTCTACATCGCGGGGACAGCGGCGGGCCTCTTACTCCACATCGCCGGGACAGCGGCGGGCCTCTTACTCCACATCGCCGGGACAGCGGCGGGCCTCTTACTCCACAAGCCCTTTTCAGGGTGCTTATCAAAATTTTAAACTTCCTGAGCACACGCTGACAGCAGAGTTAAAAATAAATCTCCTTGAGGCATTGCATGCGCCCCACCCGGCCTCGTGATGCATGCCCCCCCCCGGCCGGCGACCTGCCCTCTGCCGTCTCCCTCTCATCACGCACGACAGAATCTCTGCTGAACACGTGCAGTAAGTCTACAAAAATGTGTCTGACCTCCATAGGGAAAAAGGGTTATTTGTTTTAAACATTTTAATGACATTCTGCCTGTTATTGCAAAATGAACATGATAATGTGAATTAATTCAAGGTATTTATTCTACAAGGGACATTAAATACTGCTCTGTTTCACATTTCATTTGTTGTTGTTCACTCAACTTTCCAATGCTTACTGAGCATAAAAATCTGCCGTTTATGAAATAAATGGAAAAGTGGTAAAAACCTGTGGGGTGAAAAAGAAGACGAACGTAACACATGGGGGGGGAGGAGAATAATCGGTAATAAACATGGATAACAGAGAATATACATACGCAGACGCATAGGGAAGTGGGAGGGAGGGGGCTCCCACACAGTACAACAGAGAGAAATAATAAATACAGCAGATGTAATATTATGACAGTTACATGATTAAATACCCTGGAAATATGCATGAAAAACCACTGAACTGTCTGCATGACATATTAATGCTGTTCTTAATATTTTAGCCGGTGATATAAGTACAGTTTGCTGTAAAAGGCATTCATAATGCAAATATAAACTCGGTTACACTCATGGCAAAAAGACATGTTCACTGCATTTGAGGGCATTCCAAGAATTATAAAAGCACTGTAACAGAATATAAGATAGATTACATTAGGACATTAGAGTAATAAATTATTATTGCATTCACTTTTGTATAGGACCCTTTAAATATCTATATGGTCCCCGGTGGCATGGTAGTTCAGTAGGTGGCACTGTTGCCTCCCACCCCCCAGGGGTTTGAATCCCACCATTGTTATGTGTGTGGAGTGTGCTTGTTCCCTCCCTGTGGTGAGCAGATTCTCCTGGAGATTCTGGTTTCTTTGCCATTAGGTGAAATGCCTTCACTAAGTCATTTATACCATGTCATCATGTGAGAGTGTATTGTCCCCATGATGGACAGGCAAGCTGTCCCCTGCTGTCTCTCTTCACCTCCTGGGAGGCTCCTGGCTCTCCATGACCTACATTGGATCAGTGAGTGAACGATACACTTCCTTCTGTCTGACAGTGATTAGTATCAGTTACCCTTTTCTTCATGGGGTAACAGTCATCGACGACTGACCCCAATTCCTGAGGTAAGAATGAGTCACGGCAATGTCCATTCTGATCTCCTAATAAAGTTTTGATTGATGCCGACAGAAGCAAACATAAACCTGGAGCATCGTCCCACTGCCCCGGGTCTGAGCCAGATTATTTGTATTCGTCTTCCATAAGTATGCACTGCACAGCAAGCCCAGAGTTATTTTGGCTTTAGGGGACACATCTGTGACCTTTTAAGCTGATGAGGAAAATCCCTGCGTCCTGCTTTGCTTGGTTATCGGGACTGAGGCCGTTTGGGAGTAAGTGAGGATTCTGCCAGTTGAGCTTTGGCAAACGAGGACTCGAGATGTCACTTTGGATGGAGGTCTTGAAGGTTGTAGATCTGCAGGCAGGGCGGATTTGTTATTTCTGAGATGCCACTCAAAATTTAAGTTCCCTGCCCTGCCAGTGTAGCGACCATTTACGGCTAACATTCGGGGCCCTGCATGAATGTTTGGGTCAAGTGGTGCAGTAAGAGTTGCAAGTGGTGCAGTTCCAAGGCAGGGGACCAGTGTAAAGTCTACGTCCACCCTCACAAGTGGTGGCCAACACCACTGCTGTCTGGAGGTAGATCTCCCCCTGGCTTGCCTGCCCCCTCTTCTTCCTCACCTCACCATGAAGGCCATCCCCATCGATGATGTGAGGAGAGCAAATGAAGGTGCGAGAAACAAGTTGGATAGTTTGCTTTGAATGAATAGATAGATGGTCCTGATTGATGAGAGCAAACTGGCATCGGCCCTCCCGGAATTACATCACTGCTTCCCAGCCTGGACCCTGGGGACCTCAGACACTCCCCATAGTCGTTGGGGATGTTAGAGGCATGAGGCTGTGACATTCGGACATGAATGCAGCTGACAGTTAACCTGGTCTCACTCACCGTCCTTCAAGGAAGACAGAGTCCTGGAACAGAGTTATGTGTCTTGTTTCATAATCCTAAGGGTACAGCACTCTGGCTGTGACCTAACATAAACAGGATCTAGATGAGGCTGGATTGGTCCTTCTTCAGCATTGGGGAGGCTTCACCCGCATTAAAGGGAGTTTTTGCTCTCCCTGCTGTTTTCTGGTTTTTTAGATTTAATACGTTTGTGTAACATTTATTTAATGTTCTATTTTGAGCTCCAATTGCACTTTAATTAAGGAATCATATGAAACATAATTGAATAGTGCCTCTTACAGCTCATCTCGAAGCAGTAGGTGGTCTGATGTGATGGATAGGGGGTCCAGCAGTAGCTCTAAAATGCTGCCCCCCCAGCATCGCAACTAAAGGGCCAGACTCACATTAATAGACACTGTGGTCACAAAAACTTTGCTGAGGTGATCCTGGTAATGAGTGAAGCACAGAGATACTCCCTGCTAATGTCATATTTCAGTCCTAAACTGCTGTGGGTTTATTTCAAAGACGTTCATATGTCTGTCCCAGCGAATAGGATGGAGTTTTACAGATACAAACCCTGCTGTTTATCAAAAGGACACAGATTTTTGCTCCAGGACAAATACAGTCTTTTGTCTTTTCTGAATCTCCTTTGGTGGTGTAAGTGCTTTCAGAGTCACAAAGAACAAATAAAGTTTTTCATTAACTGGAGAAGATGTAGGATACATAAAACGTAAAGGCAATTTCCCCTCGATGTTGAGATTAGATACAGAATATAAAATGATAAACTTATCACTTGTATCACACTAGAAACCATGTTCTGTCCATGCTGAAACAAGGACACCATCTTTAGTCCTGATAGCATTTTCCATGCATTTCTAATTGAAAGTTAATTGCAGGTTTTTAGGCCACATGAAACTGCTTCCGTATTATAAAGGCGATTATTTAACGAATAGAAGCAAAGGTCTGGCCAAAGCAGCTGCTGGCCCAAAACGACTGGAGTGGAAAATCTGAATGAGTGCCTCCCTAATCAGCCCCAGTTTACTTTAATGGGATTGAGGAGAAGTATGCAAAATTCCCAGTGTGTCTGCCTCGGATCGTCAAATGAATCCACCCCCCTGATTCCGATACATCCAGGTATGTCCATTCATTTGTCCCACAAAGGAGATTCTTGGAGGGTCTGTGGTGATGTGCAAAATTATTCTTTTTAGTGATTTGTTTCATTTTGTTCAGTTCACCAGATTGATTTGAATCATTAAATCACTGATTCCCTCGCTTCAAAAACCACAGCAAGCTATTGGCTGCAGGTTTTAAAAGTAGAATGGTGTCATAACATTGCAACGACTTTAGCCACCAAACAAGCTATAAAAACACGCAACAAAATAGACTATATCATTATGTACTAGTTTTGATCTCTGAACAAACAGTGTGAATGAATTAATGTTACATTCATATAGCTGTTTTCAAGGCACCCCAAGTGTTCTACAGAAGCTACTGGGAGCCACTAACCAATATGACTCTAGCAGCCACATGGATGACGTGACAGCAGCCACTGGGCACCAGTATGGCCACCACACAGTAGCCAAGGTGATGAAGAGCCAGGAGAGAATTCATACATTAGATACAACAAAGTACTGCTTTGTTCGTTCACATCAGTATGGGTAAGTTGTATCACTTTTTTCTCCACAGTGTAGATGTCACACTGTTTGTTCAGATAAATATAATCATGTCATATAATCATAAATATTTACGTCGGGGAGAATACACAAGCGTAGAGAAAACCTGGGTAAATTCAACTGCGGTGTTAAGAACAGTGATGAATAAATACGTTTTTTTTTAATGAAAAGTATATAGATTGTATTAAACACTGGGACATGGCAGATCCACTAGCTACTCTGATTAATGCCTCTTCTTAGTAAAATTTTGTTGGAAACAAATGAATAAATTCCCTTAATATGGAATAAATATGAAAAAAAATGAATGGACAATTACTTATAAGGCAGAAACTTTCATAGAGCAGAGTAGTGCAGCAGACGCCAGAGGTCAGCATGGCCCCTTACCCCCCGAGTTCAGAGTGGCCCCTTACCCCCCAAGTTCAGAGTGGCCCCTTACCCCCGAGGTCAGCGTGGCCCCTTACCCCCCGAGGTCAGCGTGGCCCCTTACCCCCCGAGTTCAGAGTGGCC
>JABFEA020000017.1:3373117-3389324 GCA_019775915.2 Cyphomyrus plagiostoma | reverse complement strand
CCCCCCCCACCACCCCCCCGCCCCCCCCCCCCTCGCTCACCCTGGCCCCCTCCCCCCCTACTTAACAGTGCCCCCTCACCACCGAGGTCAGCATGGCCCCTTACCCCCGAGGTCAGCATGGCCCCTTACCCCCCGAGTTCAGAGTGGCCCCTTACCCCCGAGGTCAGAGTGGCCCCTTACCCCCCGAGGTCAGAGTGGCCCTTTACCCCAGAGGTCAGCGTGGCCCTTTACCCCAGAGGTCAGCGTGGCCCTTTACCCCCCGAGGTCAGCGTGGCCCTTTACCCCCCGAGGTCAGCGTGGCCCTTTACCCCAGAGGTCAGCGAGGCCCCTTACCCCCCGAGGTCAGCGGGACCTTTTACCCCGAGGTCAGTGAATGAAAACTATCCACCCCTCAAGATTATTAGCATTTCTTTTGCTTTTTTGAGCTGCATAGCGCCATTGGATAATGATAAAACCCCAGCCAATGCCAGCATACAGTTCGGAGGCAGTGTGTGGCTCAGCCGGCAAGGGGGCTGCGTCTCTGCCACTTTAAATCCTGCTCTCAGCAGAGTGGCTTCATTGCTGGGCCCCAGAGTGAGACCCCCAACCTCCAGCTTCCCCAGGGACCAAACTGACTCCGCCTTCTCAAAAACATGCCCCTATGGATAAATGCATCTGCTACACAATCAAAATGTATTTGAAATTAAGAGTTAAGAGTTTCCTTCACTTTACAGTTAAAGGCCTTTTTAAATACATGAAGTAACTACAGATGGCAAATTAGATACATCTGAACTACAGGATAACATCACTGTCAAGGGCTATAAGGGCTTATTATATAAATGTGAATATTTATTCTTAGCTAATAGTCACATAGTCTCTGTGCTTAGAAACAGACTCGCAGCCTAAGGCAGAGTGAGCCAGGGTGTGTGTCGGTAATGGGGGTTTTCTAAGGCACTCAGGAGAAAATCAGCTAATTTCCTGCCTTTGCTCTTAATGAAGTACTGAATAAAAAAGGTCATTTATTAAATCGTGCTTCAGATTTTCTAAAAATATATTTTAGAAGAAAAAGCAACTATTATGCATTAATTAATCCGTGAGGTTACCTGGATTACTAAAATCATTTAATATGAAAATCTTTGCGAAGTAATCCTCAAATTAAGGTCACAGTGTGCAGTGCTGTTAAGTAACACTCCAATCACACCTCAAGATTTTCTTAGTATACTCTGGGTAAGTGAACATTACAACCAAACTGTGGAAATATTTAGATGTAGGAGTGGACAGGGAGCAAAATAAATTCATGGGCAAGTAAATCAGTAATTTCACATTAGAATCTGCATATAATGCGTGTACAGCAGAAAAATGCACAGCTGTCTGGGAAACTTGCAGTCGGCCTAGGAGCACGCAGCAGCCAAGAGAGGTGTGACAAAATCCGTAAAATAACACGACCGTAAAGTGTCAGCTCTCTTTCAATACGTCCGATGCTACGACGCTTACATGTGCTAGACTGAAGATCAAATCACGCTGGATTTTGTATTTACAGTTATTCCCGTAAAGCGTTGAGTCAGCTGCGGTCCGAAATGTGAATACGAGGGCATCGCGTTTATCTCTCAGCAGTAAGTCAATGAAACAGACAGCAATTAAAGTACAATTAAAGGGAAGGCCAAGATCCGGCTGTGACTTCGCTTCATTATTCACCCATTATGTACTAAACTGCCAGCCTGTAAAATGTACTGGAAATGATGCATTTTGTGGTTTTAAAGAGATGACTATTGCATCACCTTTAAAGAATTTACTGACATGCCAAATTAGCATTTTAATTGCGCTTTTAATCCTTACACTGAGTACAAGGAGGTAAAATTCCACGTCATTTTATATGATATACCCTATATGGTGATATGTCACACAGCATATTGGTGTCAAAGTTGAAACCCGATCATAATTTCATTTCCCCAAGTAATACATTACCACGGCTCCGTATCACTGTGCCTTTAACACAGCGATCCCCAGCGGCTCAAAAGAGAATTTCAACTGAACTTGACACGAAGCTCCAGGAAAAAAAAGCTACGTCAGCTTGTGGCACATTTAGGAGCCTTTCGACTGTTTACTGCTAATTGTGTATCAGTCGTTTCAAAATATATCTTCTTAGATTAGGATTGCACGTGGGTTTGCACCGTCGCTAGTCTGAAGCGTCCTTTTTCTTTAGTGTTCACACGGAAACATCTTGCAATATTTCCCCACAGTACAGATATATAACATTCTGATTTATTTACTTTGAACACCACTATGTGACGCGTCTCTCTTTAAATATCCGGCAAATGTCCTATACCGGCGTGATCCGTACGATATTCAGATAGAAATCGACATAATAATAACAATAACATGAATAATAAAAATAAATGTAATGCTTCAAGCTGACTCGGAGCTCTCGGATAATTAATTCTCCCCTTTCCATTTGAGATATTCCTCCGTCCCTCTGTCTGTAGCGACATTTCTGCCGGTGTCAGACAAACCATTCGCGTCTCAGCTTTCCGTCCTCAGCTTTCCTGACGTCCTGATCCTAGTGGGACGACTACCGCTCACATAACGCTCATCACAAAGCAGGTGCCCCTATAAAACCGACGTCTTTACACTGATTAATAATGCAATATTGCACTGCGTACGTGCTGCTGCTCTCCACGGCTGTAAACGCAGCGTCTCCCTGCCGTTTATGTTTGTACGCTATAGATCTGAGCAGGACGGCGGTGCCGAAGCATGAAGCTGATGGTGTCCGTGCTCTGCGCGGTGTTCTCGCTCACCGTTGCGGGTAAGTTTGAAGGGCCAGACCGCCTTTTATGACTACTGCATCATTTTACGATCTCTTTCTTTGCAGTATTAAACGCGTCGATTGTTAGTCCTTGCACTTTACGTTAGTTTCGGTTATCTTTCTAACGACAACGGTTACAATTCATTACGCAAATGAAAGACTAATGATGATGCACTAACTTGGACGATGGAGTTATGTAGTTACAGTTTCGAAGGCTTTCTATAGGTTACACATCGTATTATTTGCTATTGTTTATTGCTTAAGACACGAATGTGCAAATTGGTGAAAACATTTGTTCTTTTATTTTAGTTTTTTATGGAATACGCATTTGAAAAATATATATGTCTTAAAAATGCAATATGCATTATGTTTTGCAGTTGAGTTTATTAAATGTATCTGGACTGTGGAATGACACTTATGTTAGGAAGTTTATGAAATTGTTAAATAATCTCAGGTTTTCTGGTGTAATTGAATGATATTGATGTTTCTCTATCCAGCCAACGTCTGCTGTTTCCTGTTAGAGATTTTATATGCGAAAATGAGGATGAATTCAGTTTATTAATCTCCTCATTAATTCCTACCCCTGGATCTCTATGTGCAGCTGGGCATTTGTATAGATTGCTTCTAGGTAGGCCTACTGTGGGTTTGTCCTTCAATCTAGTGTGTGTGTGTGTGTGTGCGTGCGTGCGTGCGTGTGTGCGCACATGGGTGTGTGTGTGTGTGTTGCCTATAATGCCCTTTGCTTCCCAGGACTGGCTCCATGCTTAATGTGACCATGCACTGAATAGAAATTGTGGAAAATGGACAGATTGACTGCGTATATAACCAGTGGGTAACACCTTACTTGAAGGGCCACAAATATTTATGCAATAATACATAATAATATGAGTAATAACTCAGTTACTACTGAAATACAAATCATGGACAAATATAGTAGCTACTCACTTTAAAAGATGCATCGAGATTCACTAATGATGAACAAACATGAGATCAGGACAGTATTTCTTATGAGTTATTCATTGGCGCTTCAGTAGTTCACAAAGGTTTACAGAAGTAACACATATATTAAACATAGCAACAGCTTAAGATGTGTCACGATTCTTTAGTGATGAATGAACATTGCATTGGTATGTAACTAAGACTTAGTTTGCAGTTAATTAATATATAAGTAATAACATAATACTATACAATTAGTGCCCCACCAAGTGACATGTAAGTGACCATGTCTTATGCTTCAGTCTGTAGGCCTCACTTTAGGAGTCCTTGACATGTGTGTATTTATGGTCATCATCACAGATGCAGCAGGGAGGTCAGGACCGTATCATAAAGTTTTCCCCTTCACAGACTTTCACTCCTACTGATTTAACGAAGTTTACAAATGTTCCTCGACTTTGAAATTCTACAAGGGATGGCGAGCTATTGTTCTGTGTGGAATGTGGAGGGTGGACAAGATGATTGTGTCTTCTGTAGAGTAGATCGTTTTAAACAGAGCTTTACATCGCTTGTTTATTTGCTTAATGAAGGCTTGGCCGCTTTAAGATGTGTAGTCCTCTTTAGGTTGTCAGGCAGTTTCACTAATGAGTGCTTGCTGCGATCGCTGTGACCACTAAAACGAGAGGATGATTAACTTACCCCTCTGCTCGATGGACATTTAACAAAGAGGCAACATCGTATTTTTTACTGCCCCCAACGGAAGACTTCCTGGGTGAACAGATGGCGAGTGGCTCTGATGCAGCCGCGGGCTCATCAGAATCTCGCCGGGCCGATCTGGGACACTTCTGTCGGTCTGACCAATTTAAAGGTCTCTCCGTCCCTTCCCTGTCGCTGTGAATCAGCATCACCTCTGAGGTTCTCAGGTGGATGAAACTGTTGACAGAGAACTGGAACTGTCCGAATGGAACGTGAGCTCCGGAACCGGTCCAGTAATGTTGACTTACGGTATCGTCTATCGACATTAAGCCTACTGCATGTAGCACTACGGCTAAAATTACTTCTGAATATAAATTGCACGACAAATGTGCGTATAGTTTGTATTTGTATATATTAACGGTGCACAGCTTGACTAATGATATTTATAATCCCAGCCATGTCACTATTTTTAACATCACAACATTATTAATGGGTTCATAAAACAGAATCACTTATACTGCCCTGCTGTCTACCATACGAGGATTTCCAGTCACCAGTGTTTGACTTTGTTGTTTGTTTGGCTAAATATTTCCTTTCTCTAAAAATACAGGTAGTGGATGTACTTAAACATGCCCATAGGCTGTTTGTGTCCCTCACTGCTCCCTACGCAAGGTGAAATAATCATTCGTTGTAAATGTTTATAAGGTAAGGAAAACGTCTTTGAAACAAGCATAAGCACAAGAGCAAAATGAGTATTTCTATGCCTTTGATAATTTCTTTGAGGCAACCAAATCGATACCAAGATCGCAACATGACTACTGGGCATTGCCCACCTTAGTGACTGATGGCATATCCCACATGTGCATGTAATACCACAGACTCGACAGGCTGGACACATTATTTAATCTCGACCACGTGATTGATCTTAATTCTAAAGCATATTTGGCAAATGGCTGTAAAAACGGAAGCCTGACATCCGCTGCAAATATACTCAGTGTGACAGATGTTTGCCATTAAAGAGCCAATAAGGCATTATGACTTTAAAATTAGCGCTGTACGTTAACGTGATAAGTTTCCCAGCCCTAGCTGCTTGGTATGAAGCAGGAAGAGACTTGGCATCTTTGTGCTTTTGCATGCCTAGGTCAGATCTTATGGTAGTAGCACGGGACAGTCTGCCAGAATTGTGTTTTTGGTATAAGTGCACTTAATGCCTACTTTGGGGTGTATTAGAATGGGTGTAGCAGCCAAATATGTCACTTAGGCTTTGTCCACACATGCACCCCTTGATTCCATTCTCGGGTCCCATTCACGGCTGACTGATATCTGTGAGATGGGCTGCCTGGTAGCAGGAGGGATGAAGGGCAGCAGCACTTGCAGCTGCACTGCAGTTGTGTCTTTTTATATTGATTTTCCCCCCATATACAAGAACGATATTTGAGGTTTTGCTGCGCCCAGCATTTACGGAGCAGTTGTTTAGCTTTGCAGCTAAAAGTTGGCAGTATTGCAGTGCCGGGGGCTCTCCGTGGGTACCTTCTTCCTCCTGGTCCAGCCCACTCCTAGCAGTGAACTGTGAATCAGGTAACAACACTCTCTGTTGCATGTGAACCATTTTTCATTTGGCGACAAGCTGGGGGTCCCCAAAGGTACAGGTGAAAAGCAGGGAATTACCCAGGATTGGGGGGAGTGTCATGGTATCAAAGAACACGGAGGAAACCCCATGATTACATGGGGGGAACATGCAAACACAGAGCCATGGCAGAGACTCGAACCCTGGTCATAGAGGTGTGAGGCAACCGTGCCACTAAGTGTGGTGCCGCTTAATGGCAGTGTCCCTCATTAAACATGTCTGCCAGAACTGATCAATGAGTCTTCTGTTTGCATGGTGTTACGATGTGTTGCTGGTTTGGTACAGTCCTGAGTGCCCGTCATGACACGCCGAGTAGTCTGCTGCCCCCTCCTACCGAGACAGACCCTGCCTTAATGGAGACTGACACATTGTTTAATTATTCACCACTTTGAGTCTGGGGCTCGTTTCTAGGTGGGTCAGTCACTCAATCTATCCTCTTCTGTCCAGGTCAAGGAGAGTTTGCCTCTCTGGCTGAGATGGAGGACACACTGCTGAGGAATTTGTTCCAAGGCTACCAGAAGTGGGTGAGACCCATCCAGCATGCCAACGACACCATCACAGTGCGCTTCGGCCTGAAAATCTCCCAGCTGGTGGACGTGGTAAGAGCATTTGGGCTAATGACACGTGACTAAAGGGAAAATGAGGTGCCAGGAAGCATTTATGACATGCCATAGTAGTATTTTCCAATCCTGTCCTCGGGGATCCTGCAGACAGTCCATTTTTTTGCTCCACCGAGACCTGGAAGGGAGCAAAAATATGGCCTGTCTGGCAGGGAGCAAAAACTTGGACTGTCCCCGAGGACCAGATTGGGAAACACTGCCCTGCAGGGCTGGCTTTACATCTTAGTCACAGCAAATGAATGAAGGAGCTTTACTGTTAAACCCAGCTGATCCAATATACATTAAAATCTGTCTTTCAAAAATATGCACTCCATAAAACCTGGGATGCATTACTGTCTGATGGCAGTTATTCCATTCAATTACGGGCCTCTGCTACCTTCTCCACTACGCAGTGAATCGATTGTTTTTCAAAATATAGCTGCAATTTTGCAGAATTCCTCACGGAAAGATAAAAAAAAACGAGACAAGCTTAAATGCCATTAATCTTTACGGGAAGAGTTTATATAGATTCTACCTTTGATTCACCACTATAAATGGTTGCCCGGGAGATAAAGAGAGGGGGTTTACATGCATTAATTATCAGGTGCTTTGTGTCATTAAGCCATATTGTTGGAGATGAAGGAGTGATCTGAATGTGCCGGGGGAGGGTTATGTTTCTGTTAACTCCCCAACTGCACATGCTCCGAGTCACATGCACATACAGATTTCCCAGCATCATGCAAGTTTTAGGAAACCTTGACAAGACGGGTCAGTTTGTCGCTGCTCTGGCATGTCACTCCCTGACGGAATCTTCTTCTCACTATGACCTGAAAATGCTTGCGCCTTCTGGATTCCTGAACTTGCATCCAGTTTAGCGATACCTTCAGAAATATGAATCTTGACATTCTTTAGACGTTGGTGCCCTTAGTTAAGGTTTTGTTTTCGATTAAGCACTATTGCAGATGGGGTACATAATGCTGGCGCCCAGTTATTATGGTGAAATTAGCAATATTCAGCCAAGTCATTTAAATTAAACCCCATGATTCAATCACCGCGACAAAGCTTGCACATTCACAACAGGCCCAATCGCTATGGTGACCAGAAGAGATCCATGTCAAGGGTAATTACCTGCAACTTAAGGCCTTGACCTCTACTACGTGCGCTAAGTTTCAAGGGGATGCCTACAGGTTCTCCAGAACTCCGAAGAACGCCCACAGGCCTTGTCGTCGCCAGCTTGTCCGCCATGTGACCCTTTCTCCGCATCCCCATCCAGACCCCGCCCATGGCTCCTCCCATGCGCCGCTCGTCACTTCCGGGTCTTCACATCCAAACAAATGACAAATCCCTGTAAATTTGGCCGTGGCCGTGTGTAACTGACACACCACTCTTCTGTGTGATTGAGAGGAGGCAGGAAAGCTGTTGGAGCACCTCCGACCTATAGGGGGCGCTGGATTCCTACTCTTTTTTTTTTTTTTTTTAGTTTCACTAGCTATTGACGCAGCCCTCAAACCATGACGCAGCCCTCAAACCACATGGTATTTACAGGCAGAAACCTAAGGGCTGAAGTGCATTCTATCCCACCTGTGAGGGAAGTCTGTTCTTCGGAAGCCTTATGTACTTGTGGACCCTGAATCCTTAGCATGGTGTCCAGTGAGGATGCTGCAGTATTTAAAACACAGCTTACACAGCAGAAAGGGGTCATTCAGGGTTTGGCTCCAAGCCAGGGAGCTTTCATCTAGCCAGTCCGTCGAGCAGAAACCATTGTGCTTGAAACGGCATAGTGGTGAAAAGAGTTTCCATTCCTGCACCGGGGTGAACATTAGAGGGTCTCGCAGCTTTTAGCTACATCTCACCCATTTACCTTTCAATGTATTGCCACCAGTAGAAGGTAAAGAGTCTAACATCTGTGCAGTTTCCTGAATCAGATTATTATAACATTAGCCCCTATTAGGCGCTGGATAACGAATCAGTGGCTCTATTGTGATGTCACTCAGACTGTGGTATTTCATGGCCAGCAAATCTAATCAACATCTGCTTAACTTTGCCTGAATTTTGTAAAGCTGGATTTTTTTGCATTATATTACTCTAGGAGTGCTGTATTGTGGCCTTATCGGAGATCCTGAATACATAACCATCTCCAATGTTGGATACATAAAGCAACAATGAATTGATACACACACATATACATGTGCACAGTGCGATAGAATGACTAAGCTTTTAGAGGTGGCAGGCTGGAGGCGGGTAAAGGGACTGTTCTGACTCAGAAAAAGCAGAGTCATTCATGACACCTTTTTTCACCTTGAGCTTGAGAGCCGATACCAAACTGATGGGGACATTTAGGAAATGCCTTTGGACAAAACCCAACTGCAAGCCCTCAGCTGTGTCTCTTTAAGGATCCCAGAACCTTCCCAAGCTGCAAAACATGGAAAGCAAGCAATGGCTAATGCCTAATGGAATTCTAAACAGATCTGATATTTTCTAATTTGTTTATGTATTTGCGTATGGAACTGCAGTAACTTCAAACGGTAGGGATATACTGGCCTCTGCTGGTCACATTTATAAATTGCACGTAAAGCAGATACGAGTCAGATTAGATGTGTCGGTTTCCTTTCGGGAAGCGCCGTGTCTGAGTGGGCAGCGTTTTGGGGGTCTGAATGCCGTCCTCGCGCTCTGTGTGTGTGTGTGTGGAGTTTGAATGCTCACGGTCTGTGTTGTACTGTGTTTATCATCATGCAGCAGTCGTTTTGCAAAAAAATGCGATGCATGAGATTTTAAAATTAGGATTTTATTGTTTAAAGTAAGATTAACACTGTTTAAGGTGCAGTTTCACAGCTAAACATAACCAAATAAATAAAATAAAATAACTAATCCATGTGATAGAAGGTGTTTGTCTGACACTGCACTCTTTGTTGGATGCACATACCGTCCTCGCACTTTGAATGTAGAGCAAATGGGCTTCAGTAATGTGCAGATTCAGAATGAAAGATAAGGAATGCACTCTTCATTATTTCTTAATATTTCTTTTTTCTGGATGGGGTTGGGGGGGGCATCACTGAGTGTGTTTGGTCACTGTGATGGACTCTCATCATATTAATACTGCTCTCTGCCTATACGGCCCTTATCCCTGTCAGCATCTGCGGTCAAGCACCTGGGCTACAAACTTCCATTTCACACTGTCAGAATTCAGAGAGGCTTCTGATGCACCCTGTAATGGTTATTGGTTATTGGTGTCCGGTACAGCTTCACCACTGTCTCAGCTACACACCGCTCTGTCTGTTGGCCTGTAGGATGAAAAGAACCAGCTGATGACCACCAACGTCTGGCTGTGGCAGGTAACCTTCCCTACATTACCAGCCACCCATCTCACTCTGAGGCGTCTGCATTAATCACATACTCAGCATTAGTGTTTAAAATGTTACTATTTAAAATACTTTTTCTGCATTAAACACAATGTCCTAATTTCAGATGGACAGCTTTTTGTGGGAAATCTGTTACATTTGGAGTAATTGAGAAATGTCTGTGCTTGCGTCTACTGTCAGGGCAGAGATTTTGTGTATGCTACGCTTTGGTAGGGGGCTTGTTTTTGGAAAGCGTCAGCGGGTACCAAGTCACTGACAGAGGGCCAGTCATGCTGATTTTGTGGCTAAGTCGGGCTGTAACTGCAGGAATGGACAGACCTTAAGCTATGCTGGAGCCCAGGCGACTACGGTGGCATCACCTCCATCAGGGTCCCCTCAGAGACCATCTGGCTGCCCGATATCGTCTTGTACGAGAAGTAGGTTTGCTCTTTCCACTGAGGATTCTCCAGTGTATTGAACATTTAAACACAAGATTTTGATGATTTTACGACATGTGCTTTGAACAGAGTACTGCACATTTTCTCTTAATCATACTGTGGAATCCAGAATTTATGTTTTTCCCTGATATCAACATCAATATCGACTAAAATGCACAATATAACTCACTGTATACTGTGTTAATGTATTTCTATATATTGTAATGCTTACGTTAAAGCAGGGGTGTCAAACTCCAGTCCTGGGGGGCCGGAGCCCTGTTTATCTTAGTTCTTTCCTATTCTACCATAAGTGATTCGGCTCAAGAGCTGTGCTGTAATTAGCACAAGGGGTTGGATCAGGTGTGTTAAATGAGGGTGAACCAAAAACTGTGCAGGGATCCGGCCCCCCAGGACCGGAGTCTGACACCCCTGCATTAAAGGAAGCACCTCCCTGTGTCTCACCAGATTCCAGTCTTTCTTATGAATTTATAATGATATAAAAAAGCCTAATAGTATTCTAGATGAGGAAATGCTCACCGAATCTCATACAAAATCTCCGCTGACTGTTGATATTTTCCGACTCCAGCCACGGTAAACACAGTAAAATTTCTCTACGAAAGCAGTGTTTTCCTTTTATTTAGCAGAAGGTTTACTTTGTTTATCCTTAATTTTTTCTCCTCTCTATCTGGTCTTTTTCTGCGAACACCCACAGTGCTGATGGGCGTTTCGAGGGGTCCCTGATGACCAAAGCCATTGTGAAGTACAACGGCTCGGTCACATGGACGCCACCGGCCAGCTACAAGTCCGCCTGCACCATGGATGTCACCTTCTTCCCATTTGACCGCCAGAATTGCTCCATGAAGTTTGGGTCTTGGACCTATGATGGCAATATGGTGGACCTGGTTCTGGTAGATGACCATGTGGACCAGAAGGACTTCTTTGATAATGGGGAGTGGGAGATCCTCAACGCCACTGGAATGAGGGGCAGTCGACAAGATGGGCAGTATTCATACCCTTTTGTCACGTACTCCTTCATTCTCAAGAGGCTGCCATTGTTCTACACGCTCTTCCTCATCATCCCATGCTTGGGTCTGTCCTTCCTTACTGTTCTGGTCTTCTACCTGCCTTCCGACGAAGGCGAGAAACTCTCCCTCTCCACCTCAGTCTTGGTGTCCCTCACCGTCTTCCTACTAGTCATCGAGGAGATCATCCCCACCTCTTCCAAGGTCATCCCGCTCATCGGCGAGTACCTCCTCTTCATCATGATCTTCGTCACGCTCTCCATCATCGTCACCGTCTTCGTCATCAACGTCCACCACCGCTCGTCCGCCACGTACCACCCCATGGCCCCGTGGGTGAAGAGCCTCTTCTTACAGCGGCTGCCCAAGCTGCTCTGCATGCGGGGCCACACCGACCGGTACCACCAGCCCGAGATGGAGATGGGCAGCCCCGGGTCCCAGAGGGCCTCTGCCGGGAGGGAGGACGAGAGCCAAGCCTGGGTGGACATTCTGGAGAGGGCCTGCAGCTCCGTGCGCTACATCTCCTGTCACATCAAGAAGGAGCACTTCATCAGGGAGGTGAGCCACGCCACGATGCCTTTAAGAGGTAGCGCCTTGCTAGCTGTTAGCTTAAACCCCCTGAAATGTAAGCAGCATTTTACTCAGTTCTGCTTATTTTGACATGGATATCATTATTATTTACATTAAATACAAAGTCTGTAGGGGCGGTATGGCGGTGCAGTGGCTGGACTTGGGTTCGAGTCTTGGCCATGACTCTGTATGTGTGGAGTTTGCCTGTTCTCTACTGCTTGGGGTTTCCTCTGGGTACTCTGCCCCCCCCCCCAATCCAAAAACATGTTGAGGTTAATTGGAGTTACCAAATTTCCTATAGGTGTCTGCATGCCCTGTGATGGGCTTTTGGACCATCTGGGGTTCTTCCCTACCGGGTACTGGACCTTCTATGAGGGTGAGCAGTAACAGAAAATGGGCAGATGGACAAAATCCGTATCTGTAAACTGCAAACTTTGTGTGTATTTCGGTCGTCCTGTGTTGCAGGTAGTTCAGGACTGGAAGTTTGTAGCCCAGGTGCTTGACCGCATCTTCCTGTGGGCCTTCCTGGCGGCCTCCGTGTTGGGCACCATCCTCATCTTCACGCCCGCCCTGCAGATGTACCTGAGCAGCCCACCTTGACCCACTTCTACACACTACGCCCAGCAACATCTCCACGCCATGATCGTACCCACCGTCACCAGACAAGAACAACGTGTGGCATAGACCTGCAGCAAAGGGCACACCCTTTAAGTAGCCAATCAGCTTCCACTCAGCTCAGTTTCTGAATTAAGCACAGATTATTGTTGACAGTCTATAGAAATGAGCAGCATTGTTTCTGTTGTGATTACGTATTGATTGCAGTACTGCTCGAGGGAACAGGACATGGAAAGCAGTTCTTATTAATTATGGTAAGATATGCTTTAATGTTTGACTTTGAGTCACATAGACCACTTATCTCTATTACAGTAGATGTGTAGATTCACAGAACTGTAAGCATAGGAAATAGAGAAGTTTCTTGTTGCTGTCATCTAAATGCACAATATGCAAATTTAGCCCTGTGATGAACTGCTATTTCCACTGCTTCCTGGGACAGGTTCAGGGTCTCTTTGACCTCGTGCTGGACACGTGGCTGGCAGATGGATGGTCAATTTGTAAAACCTAAAAAAACTTTACATGTGGATATTTAATTTAGTAGGGTGCAGTTAAAATATGGCTGGGTTTTCCTGTTTTAAAAGGATGAATATGCTTCAGATTTAATTTCACTGGGTAATTGTTCACAAATCATGACTGGTTCATGAGACCCCTTTATTTTATTTTACCTCTTGACACTAGGTGGCAGCAGTGGGTAAATAAAGACTGACTCAGTGGGCGGCTTGTCAGCAGCCTGCCTGACAGGGACACATGGAAATTGCAGAGAGACTATAGATTGATAATGGCAGTGCTAGACCCACCACTGTAATAATAATAATAATAATAATAATAATAATAATCATCATCTATCTTCCAGTAAATTTTTCTGGTCCGATTCATGGGTTAATAATAATAAATAGCAGGCAAAAAATGGGGTTCAAACAGCTGTCTGACATTGTGTTCTGCTGAAGCTTCTTCTGTCTGTCTCTCAGTTTTAAATATTTGTTGCGTGATTTACTGCCAACTCCTGCAGGTTAAACCCTGGGTGACGTCATAATGGTAACGGGGTTGGTGTTTGGGGCAGAGAGGGGTGGCCGGTAAGTGATTCTCCTCGATGGTGGTTCCCTGCTGAGACTTTGAGCAAGCATCGTTTGCTGAGCACATGGGCTAAATTCGGTGGGATAGCTTGCTCTTGGTACATTTCTGGCCATCCATTTGTGGGCAGTACTGGCTTCAGTTTCCTGTGATACTGCTTTGTAAATCAGGCCAGTGACCTTCTATCTTTACACAGAGCCCCTTCTATCTTCCAAGCCCTGAACTCACCTTGACACCATGTCCTACTTCCTCACAGTTAAGGCCAAACTGGAGCAACTGTGCATGCAAAGCTGCTCCTTTTTACTGCTGCTTTTGTGCATCTGATGCAAACTGTGATCCCTTTTGTAGAGGATGGAGACGCCGTCCTTTTTCCACCACTGGAAATAGCATTTTGGTTGCTGTTTGTAAAATAAACTATTGGAATTATTCAGTGCTGATTGAATCATTATTATCCATCGGTAGCTTAAAGTACGGATCAGATAAACTTTTCAAATCTTTCAAAATTTCTCTTGACCAGGGGTGTAGCTAGGAATGTCTCCTTGGGCCCCCCAATAACCCGGGTCCCCAATGTTAGTTTTTGGGGCCCCAATAAAGCGCTGACACCCCCCCCCCCGAATCTGCCAGGGTATCTGCCAGGGTACCAATGGAACCATATTTGTTTAGCGTTTGCCTCCTCACTCGCCTGATGTCACGTTTGACACTTCAGAGGCACGTGACAGTCACCTTCTTTACTCTGTTTCTGTTGGACAGACCAGTGTGGCAGCAAAAATTGTAGGGGAAGCGGCAGGAGATTACATCCAGATTAGGTGGGGAAAGACGACGAGCGCCGAGGGATTGTGGCACGCGTCCGTGATGATTGGCAGACAGGGGAGGCAGGCTGACATAAGACTGAAGGGCCTCTGTGGGGCGTGGAGTCTTACTCTCTGGAGAGTAAGAGACAAAAATGTTTGCCTTTTCCATGAAGAATGGACCCCCCCCCCCCCCAAGAGATGGGTTGTGTATACTCCTGGGAAATATGAGAAAGCAACAGAGAGAGAAATGAATGTCTCGGCTCAGAACTGGCGGTTTGTATGTGTCAGTGCAAACTCTGACAATAAACTCACGTCTCAGGGAAAGCTGGAGATCTTCGCTTTGTTGCTGTTCGCCGGCCACGTTAAAACGAGCCGCCACCGATGTTTAAGGTCTGTCACCAGGCAGCCTGAGTCGAGAAGCACAGGGCCATGCAGAGAGAGAAGGTGCTTCAAGAAAGAAAACACGCCGGCTAATGGAATCAATCAGCAGGGCTTAAATCTTACAAGGACCCTCTTTGATTCCTATAAAAGCACTTGTCAGAAATATAAATGCAGAGTCAAACTATGTAGTTTGGATTAAAAATAGCTTGTAATTCAACTTAACAAGCAATCATGCATTTAAGGATGAGAGTGTTTGTGAATAATTATCTCTCCATTTTACTTTGATAAATAATGTGCTATTGAGGTACATTAACATCCTTTAGATTTACTTCCATCCCGGTGCCTTCAGGATGCCCAACCGCCATGAGTGATTAGACAGCGGCCTTAAATGCTGAGGCTGTCTGCAGTAACTCATCCACACGTTCATAAAGCAAGCAGGCCGACTTCGGGGTCTGCCACACGCTGACAAGCGCACACACTACTCCTGTTTGTATTCCACCTAATGAAAAACAAAAACCTCCATAAGACTGGGATTGTATTTACCTGCGTGGGATTGCGTACCATTAGCTAAACCCACACCCCCCCCGCCTGCTTCACTGACCTTTACATGAGCAGTCGAGTTTGGATGACTGTCTTGACCTTTCACAATTCCTACCTGGATAAATAAAAATAGGACACATCCTCATTGCTGACAGACACATACATTTTTACCTGAGACATGACTGTGAAATTGTTTGAATTTCCTGGCATGAGGAAGGTGTGACCCCCCCCCCTTTCTGTGTTCCCTTTTGAAATAAAACTTCAATCATGAAACCCTTGTAGTTTTCGAATATGAATGGAACATTGACACGTTACAACTAATTAAACTCAAACATCTCTTTGAACCTCTTAACATACTCAAAACTTACACTCACATGTAATAATAATAATTTAATAATTATTATAATTATTATCATCACTGGTGATTAACAAAGCAAGCCATACAAAACTGGGGGCTGGTATGTGGATCAGTGGGTTTGGCTGCAGTCACTATAATCGGAAGGTTTCAGGTTCAAATCCCAGTAGCAGCAGAACGATGCCACTGTTGGGCCTATCGTTCTGGGGACTGGCTGACCTTATTTTATCATTAGTACATTGGCTTGAATAAAAGCACAAGCTAAGTAAACAATTGTTTTAAGGTGATAAATAATGCAATTAGCCCTTCTAGAGACTATGTTCAGGTAACAGTCCTGAAAGAGAAGTTTGTTTCTGGGAGATTCAGTGCTCTTTACATTTACTTCTCTTTACAGAGATTCAGTGCTCTTTACATTTACTTCTCTTTACAGAGATTCAGTGCTCTTTACATTTA
>JABFEA020000017.1:3319804-3335692 GCA_019775915.2 Cyphomyrus plagiostoma | reverse complement strand
TCTGGATGGGGGGGTTCCACACTCTGTACTTTCAGATCCCTGTCTGGATGGGGGGGTTCCACACTCTGTACTTTCAGATCCCTGTCTGGATGGGGGGGTTCCACACGCTGTACTTTCAGATCCCTGTCTGGGAGGTTGAGGTTCACATGTGTTCCTTTCGGACTGATACCATCTCCTGACACACTTTGTAAGAAAATTCAGCAGATCTTGGACCAGGTAGGTTTACACTGATGACATTGTGATATGGGGCAGAACTAATCAGAACCTGAAAATGTATCTAATGTAAAAGGTTAGTATAATAAGATTTATATATGTTTTGCATATATATAATAAAGAATGTGTTTCACAAGGCTCTTTTGTGGTTTCCAGGAAAGTGGCAAAGGATGGTTGACTTTTGTTTTCACAGGAATTACGGTTCTTCTGTCTTTGACTGTGTTCATGCTGCTGGTGGCTGAAATTATGCCGGCTACGTCTGACTCTGTGCCTCTCATTGGTAAGTCTGTCTTTAAAGATTTCAAAAAAGTTATGCATCACATTTTTCAGTTACTGAAATTTCCTATAATTACTGAAGATAATCGTTACACAACCAGCAATGTATCTTTCACTCGCCGTTGGTTTGAAATTAAGTTCTGTCTGCAAATTCAGGGGTTGTTATTTTGTATGCAGTATTATTGGTGTTAATGGGTTTTGGTGAATGTGTCACTTGCTTTAAGCTGTCAAAGGGATCAGGCAGTCAGCTGCTCTCACAAACAAGGGGCCGCAGTGCTGACCCTGCCTGGATCTGCAGCACTGAATTTCAGACTCTGACGCCAAGATTGTTTGCCGAGAGAATTGGAAAAGGAGATTGACAGAAGAAATCAATTACCTAAAGAAAAGTTCTAAGAGTATGGATTTTAAAGGTCTCCGAATGTGTCAAGAGCCCAAAAAAAAGGGAAAGAGAATGAACTGGGCTGACTGGAAGGTTGTAATGGTTTCCAGTTACTGTTATCTATCCAATCTGAAGTTGCCTGGTAGCTACACTGCTGGGTATTTTCATTCATCTCACTGTATCCATAGTGATGAGAACACATGAGACAGTCATACATCACGCCATCTTAATGAGCCTTAAAGGGGAGGTTACGTAAAACAAATCAGGGTCAGCGGGACTTTCCGGAGAGGTGGAGGGAATCCACCACTGTGTTCTGCACAGTGTTTCTCCTGTCTGTCTTATAGCATTTTTATGTAATTCAAGCTTGGCCCTGAACCACAAAAGACTCTGGTGTGTTAGTACATATTGGCAATAATGTGAGCTGCACACGATCAAAGCTGTTATAACTTGTCTTGAATAGAAATTAAATGAAATGAAATGGGAAAATTCAACGTTCTAATAATCAATCTCTTGCAAAGTTGAATTCGAACTATTTTCCCCAAAGTTGTCAGATTTTTGATAATTTTTAAATATCAATTTTTTTACACTTGCATAGCAAGCTCCTCTGACTTGCTAACATCATTAGCTAACAAAGTGTGACAGATATTAAATTAATCAGTTATTGCTGTCTCTGTGGCTCTATAATAATTCTGTGGTGCCTTTTCTAAATTAACTGTCTCTCAGTTTTTTCTGTCACTTTGAAAAATCAAATGTGAAACAAACTACCGAGTCCCTAAGCTCATCTGACCTGGCAAATTAGAAGTTTGTCTTGAGAGCTGTCACTGAGCAGAAACTAAATGTTAAACCAACTGTGAAATAGGGAGAATGTGATGGAGAGCTCAGTTCTCTTCCCACATAGGCAGGATTAAATTGGATACTGTTTGCTATTTTATTTATTCTGTACGTCATATATATTTCTAAATATTCCAGGAAAAAGAGATTGAAAAGTTAACAACAATAACTTTTGAGAATCATGAGTCATGAGTATAGATGAAACATGAAATGCACAACTTTGCATAGCTGGAAAGGGAGGCTTTCAGTAAATTTGTGTTCTTTCTGCATGCGTCTGAAACACTGAACACTCTTTCAGTGATTTCACCCACGACGTCTTAAAACGGTGCCTATGACTTTCTGTGTGTGTTTTTCTGCTGAAATTGCACGTTAAACATTAGAAAATGCCAGTTATCTACATTCTACTGTGGGTTGTTGTTTTTGTGTTTCAGCTACAAATTCCAAACAGTGACTAACAATACACCAATGCACCAGCATACACCAATGCAACAACACAGCATCAGATCTTAACAAAATGTTTAGAATTTAGAGATCAGTCTTGACACACCACACCACAGCACACAACAACGAAATGAGTCCTCTGCATTTAACTCATAGGTAACGTTGTGACATATCAGGGGGCAGCAAATTCAGTGCCCAGGGGCAGTACCTTGCTCAGGGGACCTCAGTGGTGCCTTGCTGGATGGGGATTCAAACCAGCAATTTTTCAATTACAAGTGAGCTTCTCTAACCATTAAGACACCACTGCCCGATCCAGGCAATCCATGGGGATCCCCACAAGGTTCCTCCAAGCACACCTTAACCAATCAAGCAATTAAGAACACTGAATACCTGGTGTAGGTGCACTGGGAGCCGGGAGGGAGCAGAAGTGGACCCAGAGGATGCCTGTTAGCATGGGAAGATGTCCCATGTGTCTTAATCCCAAAAATGCTGCCCTCTTTCCAAATCTATCCATGTCTTTCATACATCTGTAACATGCTACAGCCTTATATACATAACTGTCAGATGCCTGCAGTTCTTTGTTAACTGTGCTTTGTGCTGTTCCAGCACAATACTTTGCCACCATCATGATGATCGTGGGCTTCTCTGTGGTGGTTACGGTGCTGGTTCTTCAGTTCCACCATCATGATCCTCAAGGTGGAAAGATGCCGAAGTGGGTAAGTGTGCAGACGTTAGCATCTTGTATTCTGGTCTGGTAGAGTCACGCACAGCTTTCTCCTGCTGTGTCTGCTGGTGGGGTAAGAGGACAGCCATGTTCCAGTCGCCAAAACTCTAATGTATTGTGTTTTACAGTGACTGATTCTTCTTTCTATCTTTAAATGCATTTTACTGGTTTTAGCAACTAGCTAAATCCGACTGCTGAAAATGCATGCCGACTGTTTTTTTCAAACGCATTAATACACATAGGAACCAAGTCAAAAGGTCTGAAAAATGATAGTAAATATATTACGCAATGTAATGCTGATATTTAGTCACCTTAGACACTCTATGTCAGGCTCAGTGAGTTCTGTGATGTGCTCTATGTGATTTAGTGCCCCTGTCAAATTACTGTTTGGGCCATTTGAGCAATCAATCATGCACATTTCATTATGGTTTGCCCAGTGAAGTGAAAAATAATGAAGGAATCTAGCTGCCATTAGTCATACATGCGCAGTCCTCAGCCCATGTAGAATACCACGGAAAGGCATGCCATCCCTTATTTTCTGCATGTTTGCATTTGTTTGACATAAAAGCAGCCGAACAGTAATTGATCTTCATTCAAAAGTCGTAAAAGTAATAGCTGAAAAGAAAGCAGTGCCAGTCAACTCATTAGGCAATACAGGCGTTTGTGGCAGTCTTATTTCTAGAACAATGTCCTGAGGGCAGAAGGAATAATAAGTGGTTTATAGTGATATCCAATCAGATTGTAGAGGGGGTGGGTCCAAGCAATTAGCAAAGGTAGGGCCAACTAATCAAATGCCTTGGTCCTGTCTCCTGTAATTGCTTGGACCCAGTTCCTCTACAGTCTGATTGGTTATCTCTGTAAACCAAACATTTTTCCTTTTGGCCTCAGAACATTTGGCCTCAGAATTGTGCAAGTAAAACTCCCTTAAGCAACATTGGCAGCCAACTAGGGCACCATCTTCTGGGGGGGGGGTACTGACTTAGCAAGCTGGTTTTACTTTGTATCGGATGGAGGGAGCCAACAGTCAAGCTTGCCTACCACATGACCTTCGATGAGTACTGAAGGAAAACTTCACAACTTTTAATGCTTATGTTATTGATTTAGTAAAGAAAGTTATGCCACACTCAGTGTGACTGTTTGACACTCAATAACTGGCTATGTCTTCCCTGGAAACAAACACTGCAACTGAATGTTCCTGATTATCGATCAGTCTGTCACAGCTACCGGGCAGACGTTTCACCCATCATCCATGCAGAACTGATTCACATCAGCAATGCCTGTGGGCTGGCAAGCACAAAACAATCGTAAATGTCATTGGGGTAAAGCTTTGTTTTTCTCGATCAGAATGTACTTATAGTTTACAATCTTCGGCCATTGTCCTGAATGATCAAGCTGTGTCTTATGGATGGATGGTTTGAAATGCCCTCATAGGATTCTCTTGTGCAAAGTGGAATTGGTGGATCCATCAGTGATGGTACATTGTCAGGGTACTCTTGCAGAAATGTTTTCCCAATCCATGACGCTACCAACCCAACAGTATCATTCTTGACTTTTCTTATTGTGTGAGGTTCTTATTGTGCAGTATGCCATTGAATTTCCATCACAAAGAACAGAAGTTCAAAAAGATCCACTCTTTGTTCGTCTGTTTATAGAGCATCCTTCCAGAAGGTAGCTTCCTGGCATGACATGAGCATCCACGTTCTTCGAAGAAGTGGTTTTCACCTTGCTCATTCATTATCACACTGATGTGCAGCCAATAACAATTTTAAAGATGTTTTGGATTCTTGAGGCTCCTTGGCTTGATCCCATTGTCCTTCTCTGTCTTTGGTTTTGCCGGAGCCCAGGTGAGGATAGTCCTCTTAAACTGGTGCGCCTGGTTTCTACGCATGAAGCAGCCCGGGGAGGACCGGAAGATCCTGGGATACAGGTACAGCCCCCCGTCCCTCCAACGTCGCTCCAGCAGCAGTAGCATGGAGATGAACGCTGTTCCCAGTCAGATGGCCAGCAGCAGCAGCAACGGCAATATGAACATCTACTACAGCTACCACACGGTGGAGAACCCCTGCTTCCCCCCGAGCAGCGACTCGGGCGTCATGTGTGGGCGGAGTCCTGGCTCGCCGGCCGAGGACCGGGAGCTGCCCCGGCCGCTGGGGGAACACGCGCAGGAGATCGCCAAGATCCTGGAGGAGGTGCAGTACATTGCCCAGCGCTTCAGGGACCAGGACGAGGGGGAGGCCATCTGCAACGAGTGGAAGTTTGCGGCGGCGGTGGTGGACCGCCTCTGCCTGGTAGCCTTCTCACTCTTCTCCATCATCTGCACCTTCACCATCCTCATGTCCGCGCCCAACTTCATCGAGGCCGTATCTAAGGACTTTACATAACTTCTGTGAATGGCCGTCGCGACGGGAAGGGAGAATGGCAGAGAGAGAGAAATGATAAAGCAAGAGTACAGATTCCTTTTAACTTTCAGTTTGCGTTTATATACACATTTAAAGTTCTATATATGGACACCCACATAAATAACCCATGAAACGGCATAGCATTGGTGGCTCCTCTCTTTGCCGAATTTAACGTCTTATTCATGTTCAGATTAGAAAGGTGACGTCTCACTGTGAAATGTTCGTTACAATGAAACTTCAGAACAGTTAGACTTAGCAGTGGGTTGTATTTGTCTCCCAGTTCACTTGAGTGTTTTTCTTGCGTTTCACCATGTCTGCTTATTCCTGTTTTTATTTTCGCTTTGAACTTTCAGAGACGTTCTCGTTAATTTGGGCTGCGGCCAAACGCCTTGTACACGGAAATATGTTTGCTTCTTGTAGAGAAACTGACGCCGACAAGCTTGTGGATGAGGTTGCTTGCTTTTTGCTGTCCAACTTCCCAACTTGTGGGGACAGAAGCTCCAACTCAGAAGAATCACAGCAGGAAAACTGTCCCAGGACGGTATTAAATATTGTAAAGGTTTTGGAAGAAATGTTTATTAAATGTGACAAAACATCCCTCACTTATGCAAAGAATAACTTTCCGTTGGGAACTGAGTGATCACTGGAATGAAACAAGACTCAGAAATTCTGATGAAGCTATTTATAGTCACACCACCTCCTTTTGTTTAGTTTGGTAATTTGGTTTGTGAGTAAATTGTGTGATTGTTCTAACACTATCAGGAAATTCAGCATGTGGATCCTTGCAGTAAATGGAAACCTGTGTCATTGTTGTGGGACAGAAACTCCACAGAACGGAATATTCCCAACTTCTGATGAGAAGTTGATCTCTTTGTACACAAAAGCTCCACCTTGTTCTGTTAAAAATAACCGCAATTTTATCTTGTTCATATTGACTAGCATAAATACTTTCTTAAATTTCATTATTAAGAGATGTGTAATGTACTTAATATTTTGATTGCCTAAGAAATGTTGTAATCTTAAACCAAGGAATTGACAGCTGAATCCTGTGTTCATGAATATGATGGTGAAATTGAAACATCTTCTGATAATTATACAATAACGGAGGAACTGCTGTGTTCATTGTGGGCAACTATCAAAGAACATATCTATGCTTTGAATGCAGATTTTTGAATTCACAGACAAATTGGTGCAGCTGTTAAATTATGTCATTTGAAATATTCAGTTAACAGACAGTTTGAAATGTAGCTTAGACTAATTATCAGTGAGGTGAAAAGCCCATCAAAGACAAACTGTCATGCTGAATTTCCTAATCATACATGAAACAATGATTCTGTTTACTCAGGCAGAGTGTGCTTTGTATTTGGAACAGTTTGTTGGCAGAGTTGTCAGTTCTGTAATTACTTACATGAAACAAATTACTGTGACATTTCACAAGCGCAGCATCTTCTGCCGGTCAGCCATTGTCTTGTTATTTTCATAATATCATATTTAAGCTGAAGCACATTTTGTACAAGAAAATAACAGCATCAGGAGTGAAGTAGCTATTGAAGAAGAATATTTTGTGTGTATTTTTAAGGGTAATTTCAAATTTTTACCTAGCTGTCGTGTAGGCCTGAATGATTTTTGATTTTTCAAATTCAGACTGGGAAATGTATTTCTTCAGGTCTGGACATCCAACACACCCAGTTTGGCATGATTATACAGACGCTAAGTGATATCCCTTCATACCAGCACAGGAAAGTCGAAAACAAAAGCTCTCTGATACACCTGACTGGGATTTTATCAGAAGGTTATAAGCAAGAAGTAAGGCGGAGTTGATGTTCCTGCAAGTTGTGTAGCAGATATGTGTTACGTGAAGATGAGTGAAGTTCTTGAGTCGTAAACAGTCCAAAGTAACATCAGGTTGTGGAGACGGAGGATCTGGCATCTGTCATGTTTCAGAGAGCAGTGATGTTCCTGCCACACGCGTCCAATAAATGATAAGTCATTTAAATTGTATTCTTTCGGGATGCTTGTCACCTGTTTTTTTCTGCTGATGTTACTTCTGTACTCCAGAAGGGAATCAGGATTGTTGAAAGGGAGTATAGTAGGTACAGTGTGGGTTTTTATGCTAAAAGCTAAATGCTTTGAATTTTGGAAACTGTTTTTTTTTTTGGAGCGTGGTATAGCTTAAAGCACGCAACAGCACAGGCTGAGGTGTCGAGATCTTGCAAAGGTGTTGTCATTTTTGTGTCACAAGGATGGGAGCCAATAGATTTAGCTCTGATCAGGAAATAGCACACTTGTTAAACTTGCAGGAAGGGCTGAATATCACATAGACTGAGTATTATGCCACTGGCTTCAGAAAAAATACACAATAAAATGGAAAACTTTTTACATTGCCCCATGAGGGCTATTGCTCAATAACAGTGACACATTAACAGGAGAAAGCAGGTCAGTTACCTATATGTTTTTAGTATATATAGCTATATATATTTAGATTGGTGTGTTGAATATAATTGTGTGTTTTGTATTATTTTCATTGATTTACAGTAAAGCGTGTGGTTTATTTTTAATAAATGGTGTGATTTTGTGGTTCCAAACCAGGGACTACAGACCTAAAGTTACTCAATGAAACACTGTTCAATAAAACAATCAAATGAAAGTGCTGTCAGTCTATGTCATGAAAGCGGAGCTGTACTCTCTCTTTTCAATAGTAATAATAGAATTTTGAGTAGCTATATTAAAGTACAAACTATGAGGCTTGGGGAGTGTCTGGATGTTTCAGGTGTGGCCAAACCAACATCTCTAACACTGTGTTGGACCCATCCAGGGTGTCCCCCACTGTGCGTCCCTTCTAGGGTGTCCCCCGCTGTGCGTCCCTTCCAGGGTGTCCCCCGCTGTGGGTCCCTTCCATGGTGTCCCCCGCTGTGGGTCCCTTCCAGGGTGTCCCCCGCTGTGCGTCCCTCCCAGGGTGTCCCCCGCTGTGGGTCCCTTCCAGGGTGCCCCCCACAGTCCCTCCACCTATGTCCAACAATTCACCAAAACTGGGTCTCGGGTCGTGTCTGATATTATGTAAGCATCCCATATATGGGAAAAAACGGAAACAGAAACATCACATAAGCTGTGAAAATTGGGGAAAACTACAAAAGGTGACAAAAACAAAGACCATGCCACCCTACAGCACGCCACGCCACCCGACAGCACACCATGCTACCCTACAGCACACTGTGCCACCCGACAGCACACCGCTCCACCCAACAGCACAGCGTGCCACCCTACAGCACACTGTGCCACCCGACAGCACAGCGTGCCACCCTACAGCACAGCGTGCCTCCCGACAGCACAGCGTGCCTCCCGACAGCACAGCGTGCCACCCTACAGCACGCCACGCCACCTGACAACACACCGTGCCATTCTACAGCACGCCACACCACCCGACAGAACAGCGTGCCACCCGACAGCACAGCATGCCACCCTACAGAACACTGTGCCACCTGACAGCACACTGTGCCATCCTATAACATGCTGTGACACCCGACAGCACAGCGTGCCACCCAACAGCACGCCACACCACCCGACAGCACACCATGCTACCCTACAGCACACTGTGCCACCCGACAGCACACCGCTCCACCCAACAGCACAGCGTGCCACCCTACAGCACACTGTGCCACCCGACAGCACAGCGTGCCACCCAACAGCACAGCGTGCCACCCTACAGCACACCGCTCCACCCTACAGCACAGCATGCCTCCCGACAGCACAGCGTGCCACCCTACAGCACACCGCTCCACCCTACAGCACAGCGTGCCACCCTACAGCACAGCGTGCCACCCTACAGCACAGCGTGCCTCCCGACAGCACACTGCTCCACCCTACAGCACAGCATGCCTCCCGACAGCACAGCATGCCTCCCGACAGCACACTGTGCCACCCTACAGCACACTGTGCCACCGTACAGCACACTGTGCCACCCGACAGCACAGCGTGCCACCCTACAGCACAGCGTGCCTCCCGACAGCACACCGCTCCACCCAACAGCACAGCGTGCCATCCTACAGCACAGCATGCCTCCCGACAGCACAGCGTGCCACCCTACAGCACACTGTGCCACCGTACAGCACACTGTGCCACCCGACAGCACACCATGCTACCCTACAGCACAGCGTGCCTCCCGACAGCACACCGCTCCACCCAACAGCACAGCGTGCCATCCTACAGCACAGCATGCCTCCCGACAGCACAGCGTGCCACCCTACAGCACACCATGCTACCCTACAGCACACTGTGCCACCTGACAGCACACCGCTCCACCCAACAGCACAGTGTGCCACCCTACAGCACAGCATGCCTCCCGACAGCACAGCGTGCCACCCTACAGCACGGCGTGCCTCCCGACAGCACAGCGTGCCACCCTACAGCACGCCACACCACCCGACAGCACACGTGCCACCCTACAACTCCCTGTGCCACCCAACAGCACACCGTACCACCCTTCAGCACACCACGCCACCCAACAGCACAGCGTGCCACCTGACAGCACAGCGTGCCACCCGACAGCACAGCGTGCCATCCTACAACACTCTGTGCCACCCTTCAGCACGCCACACCACCCAACCCCATAGCATGCCACCCGACAGCACACCATGCCCCCCGAAAGCGAATAAATACATGCATAAATAAAGTAAATTTCCCCTTCCTCCATTAGCTGCCCTCCCTTCAATTATAAATTATTTAACTTTTATATAATCACAGAATGCATCACATAGTGTGCGTGGGTCACATGACCACTGGTCGGCATCATCAATAATTTAGCATGCAGTAAGTGTGCATGGACCAGTGTTTACAAAAGCCGCCTTCATGCGGGAATTAAGGACTTTCCTATGCTAGCTTCCTATACCAAATCTGCCTCCAGAAATTTCTAGAAATTTCACAAAACTAAAACATCACTCAGTTTATGAACTGATTCGCCACATTCCATGCTACTAATTATGTCAATTATTGAATAGTCAGTTCTCACTATTAAGGGCGTCCTGTGCATTAGCTAAACCTGGGTGCAGTTCTCTGCTGAATAGATGTTAGAGAAAGTGTTGATAGTAGACAAATGTATCTGCCTTATGGACAGTTTACAGTTCATTTGGGATGCAGAGCCTATAATCTGATCTCTCCTGCTGTTTTGTCCCATTCTAAAGGAACATTTGCAAAACAGCAGCACAAATGGTACCTTTTCAGTTGAATTAATTACCCAAGCAAACCACACTCTTTTGAGCAGATGTCTGTATCTCCTCTTCCCTTTCATTCATCACTGAAATATAAACGTTTTAATGTTCTCCTCAGTGTCGCTACGTTTGATTTCTTTACACCTAATGTGTACTTTCTTCTTTTAAATAAATTAGAGTGCACATCACTTACAGGAGCGCCTGCCATTTGGAGCAGTAAAGTCCTTCTAAGTGCCAGCATCTGGAAGCACGCATCGCCCTGATAAGTGTGTTGGAAGCTTTTGTTCCATGCCTGGATAGGCCCTTCTGGCCGAGCTCCTTAAATGGTGTCCCGCGCGACAAACACTTGCCAGCATTGTTTGGCCGCTACTTTTCCCCAGCTCACACAGGGATCATGGCCCAATCTGGACAATTTACCGCTGTGCCCGGGAAATCTTAAGCAGGCAGGATCAGTTTGGGCCCCCAGAGGAGACCTGATCCCTAGCATCTCACTACTTTAACCTAGTGGTACAGCAGGTTATCTTATATACCATTTTAGGTAGCATGTTTGGCCTAAGGTCATAGCATCATTATTTTGAGCTGGTCTTTCTTGTTCACGTTTTTGGAATAGCAGCAAATGCCCGTGAAGGCAGCTCCTGCCTGATACAAGGATATCTGTGACAATCCACTGAACTGGACGTATCCCTGTGTGCCTTCAGTGTGTTCCGACACAGATGGATCAGTTACTGATAATGGTGAGTAAAAGTGAGTTAGCCGCATGATTAATGAAAAATACAGGTAATCTCACACTTAATGATGGCCGCTCATCTGTCACAAAGGCATAGAATTAAAACTACTGATAAATTTTTCAAGAAAAGTATATAAATTAAAGCAGGCCGTAGCAGAATGCAAAGAAATGCACACACACACACACTCACACACACACACGCACACACACACACACATTGAGGATTGTAATCATATCTTTTTACTGACTCTCCATTCATTTCTATGGATAACACTCTAAACCCAACATGATGACCTTAACCCTAACCTTAAGCATAAGTAAATTTTAAGTTTTTTGATTGCAGTCACAGATCTTTGTGGGGACCTCAAAAATGGTCCCCACAATGTCAGAGTGACAGGTTTTCATTGCATTTTGGGATACATCTGGTTTTCTATTTTCAGCTATTCAGTATTATTGACTGAAATAGCAGTAATAGAATCACACAAAAAATAATAATAAAATGAAATAAACCAATTCAAGGGGAAAAAAACTATTAAATATATAAATCCAAAGTGATAATAAATGTGACATCATCACCTAATTAGCAGGTGACCTGAGATGGGCTGCCATGCTGAATTTGTGTATCTATGGACCATCAGAGTCACTTAAGTTTCCTCGATAGCATTGCAGCTGTCAGCAATGCAGAGAACAATCGCTCTTATTTTCAGTGTTCTTGTCAGTGGTGTCGGACACAGAGCTCATGTGTCGCGATGTCAAACCAGTGACATAAACCCCACTGACATTAACATTCCACTCTCCGTTCTGGTTTTACCTTATTTGGAGAAAGAGGTGCCTCTTTGTTCACCTCCTCCTCACCAAGGAAACAGGCACTGAGAGAAATACACACACATTTGTTTAATACCATCTTGTATTTGAGTTATATATAGATCTCCTGATTTTACACATAGCTTGCTAATATGTATAACTGCAAGAGAACGTTTCAGCCTGCTTAAGCTGAGTCACTCACTACCACCTATCTAACGAAACATCTACCACAAACACATAGCATCAGTCTGCCCAGAGGATTTGGGAGCTGAATGCTTTTTCTGGCCTTGATTGCCTCTGTTTTTGGAATGCATTGTGCTGTTGGGGGTCTAATACTGATCCGTCAAATATTCATTAAGGACTGAGAAAAGAGACAGACTCACATCACACCGGCTGTTGTGTTCAGTCTCTACTCGATTCCCAGGTTTAAAAAGTCCTTTGTTTACTTGCTGAAAATGTTGTGTCAAAGGTAAGAATTACTTGTTGCACCAGCCACTGCCGATCTAGAGGCATAATTATGCCTGCAAATCTGGCAGCACTTCCGTGGCTTGTAAGCATTTTTAAGTAATTTAGCGTTAAATTAGAAATGCACTAATGGACACTAATTGCACAGTCAGTAAAAGCACTCATTCTGAACACAGGGTGGGTCTCAGGGTCCCTCGCTACCTTGTCGGTCACTTCCCCATCTGGCCAGCAGGTGTCACTGGTCATCCTGTTCTTTTCTCTGTGTTTCTGTAGGTTTAGCTCCTCGGGCTGCTGTGTGGGTGAATGGGCCAAATATGTTCCACTCTCCCAGCTTCCCCCCTCGGAACAAAACATGGGCTGTCTGGGGGTCCCAGAGAACCAGTTTGAGAAGCAATGCTGTAAGAGATGGTCATAAATCTACCAGCTGCACTGAGAGATATCACTCTCAGAACACTGCCGGCTCTCTGGTATGCTGTTAGGGAAAATAATACACAATTAATACGTTTTGACAAGGGAGTGGCGTGAAGCATAAGCTGACAACTTCAAGATACTAAAATATGATGGATTTATATATTTTAGCATTAAAATGCTTACTAAAAACATAAACTATGAAAACACAGTGGGATGGCATTTATGAAGACATTCCTCAGTGTGAGTTATGGAACGGCACTGTTAACCTCAGCGTGTTAATTTAAGGTGGATTTTCATGCCAGGCTCACTTGAGAATGAGAACAGACACTTTAATTAGACCACATGCTGCCTCTCTCTCTTCATCTGTCTTAAAACGACCCTTTGGATAAACTGGAAAAAATATACGCTGGATATTGAGGTATCTGCACAAACTCACTCATTCTTACTATTCATAAGGAATAATCGAACCCAAATTAAAAATGTACGCCACTGAATTATTCTCCGGAGACTCTTAACATTACAATCAGGTTTACACAGGTTTCTTTAATAAACCAGAAAAGAAACTGTTTCGTAAAATACTAATAGTAAAACACTTTAGTCTGATTCAAACAACAAAATAATGAATGTCACTATTTCACTGCAAAATTTAGGATGGCTGAAATGTCCGCTAATTCAAGCAGAGTGCCTTAGTTGTTCGTTACAAAGTTGTCCCTATATCACAGCCGTACAGGCCAGACCAGATGGTGATATTGTCCTTTAAGATGCATAAGCATAAGGTCTAGCGAAAAGATGCAGTGTCACTGAGCGGTTCGGCAGTGCAAGGTGGCCGTTTCATGCATTGTCCCTTCGGGCACCGTGTCGATTTCTGTCACACACAGTAGCCACAGTCGCAATAAGGTGGCACCTTTTCTGTCAGGTACACTCATCTGGCCCCAGTCCCAGTCTGCACACAGGGAAATTAATAAAAATACGTGTTTTTGCCGTTATTGATGCGGACCACTGGGACTGAGAATGAGATTTTTTTTCGTTTTGTCTCTGGTACCGAGGAGCTGGTTACTAGACAGGAAAGCTGACGTGAATTCTCTCAACTAGTTTGATGGTTGTTTCGTTCATAACGCACCAGGAACAAAATGGAGATTTTGTTTGGATTTTTAAAAATATACAAACGTGTCTGATATTATTGTGCTATCATGTCATCCCCCGGGTGCCAGGGAATATTCCACTCTTGTCTGACATCTCGCATTCATGTTACCTTTTGCAGCTTCCTTTGAACAGTGTCACGGAAGAGTTTAAGGTCCCCCGTACTAGAGAATCACTGGAGTACAGAGACTCTAAGGACCCCAAAGTCTCTGTGGTCCGGACCAACAGGAAATGGAGTGGGTTAGGGTTAGGGAGCTGGAGATGGCAGAAGCGAGGCTGGGGTTGGGGCAGTGGCAATGGGAAGATCAGGACTGGGCAGCTTTTCAACGCATCAACACAACAAGATCCAGGGCAAGGAGACGCGATGGCTTGTCCAGGAAGAGGTGAGAGCAGCATTGGGCAGGGAAAGAACCAGAAGGATGGCAGGCATGAGGCAGCGGGGAGGTTGGATGAGAAGGGAGAAGATAATGGAACGAAGGCTCCTTTTGAGGGACATCAGAGCCCCAGCACATTCAGCTTTTGAGAGGAAGCTGGCCAAGTATCAGGGGCTTCTGGAGGATTCTCGGAGACGGAGGTGGCGAGCACACTGCCCTCCAGTGGAAGTCGACTGCAGAAGCGTCGCCGGCCTCTCTGTCCACGGAGTCTACGCCCCGCTGAGCATGAGGGAGCTGCTCAGAAGGACAGCTATCAGGACTGCGGCGAAAGCAGCTGAAGGAGCTTCCAGGGGGCTGTGGAAGGGGGGGGGGGGGGGGCGAGCCGTGGCTTAATGCTGCAGGGACCCAAGTCGGGGCTTATTGACCCCAGCTGGGTCACCTGGGTGAGGGTATGATGTCACGAGACCCGAAACAGCCTATGGACCCAGGAACCACCACTGATGACGCATTGATAGAATGTATCTTTCACCTGCAGTAACCTCTCAAATCACTCTAAAATGGTTCTTGCACTAGTTCTAACATTTGACTTATTGTCTTAAGACGTCTAGCACTGTCTTCTGTTGATCCGTGTCCTCTTAATTCCATTCCTTTTTGCTTCACATGCTGTTCTGTGAGGTGTTCCCCTGTATGTCTTGTAATGTTGTCTTGTACTTCATGTTTGGTCCTGGACCACAAACAATTCTGGTGCGTTTGCACATACTGGCAATAAAGTGAGTTCCGATTCAGATTCAATGTTAGCAGGCTACATTTAGACTGGGCTTTCTGGGAGGGCACCTCCAGGATATTATTGACAAAATTCTCCCAGAATAACCAGCAAAATTAACAGTTTTAGGCAGACAGCAAGTTACAGTTAGGCCCAAAAATATTTGGACAGTGACACAAGTTTTGTTATTTTAGCTGTTCAGGATACAATTATATAATCAATATGGGCTTAAAGTTAATTCAAATTGGAGCAAGGGTGTAGGAATTACAGCTCTTTAAGACATAGCTGCCTCTTTTTCAAGGGACGAAAAGTATTTGGACAATTGACTCAGAAGGCTGCAAAAAAAAAATAACAAGGCTGCATGGGCTCTTCCCTTGTTAACCTGTCATCAATTAAGCAGTTAAAAGGTCTGGGGTTGATTCCAGGTGTAGCATTTGCATTTGGAAGCTGTGGCTGTAAACACACAACATGCGGTCAAAGGAGCTCTCAAAAGGAGGTGAAACAGACTATCCTGAGGCTGAAAAAAAAAGAAAAAATCCATCAGAGAGATAGCAGAAATGTTAGGAGTGGCCAAATCAACAGCTTGGTACATTCTGAGAAAAATAGTGCACTGGTGAGCTTGTGAACTCAAAAAGGCCTGGACGTCCACGGAAGACAACAGTGGTGGATGATCACAGAATCCTTTCCATGGTGAAGAAAGACCCCTTCATAACATCCACTCAAGTGAAGAACACTCT
>JABFEA020000017.1:3276784-3294307 GCA_019775915.2 Cyphomyrus plagiostoma | reverse complement strand
TAGTTAAGTTCTCCCCAAGCGAGCTTGATGGGCCGAATGGCCTCCTCTCGTTTGTATAGTTCTTATGTTCTTATGAAACGGGCAGGCCTCTCATTATGACGGCTGGGGGGAAGGCCTCTTTCTGTGATTCCTGAGGAGCAGGCCTCTCGCTGTAACACCTGGGGGGCTGGCCTCTTGCTGTGACATCTGGGGGGCTGGCCTCTTGCTGTGATTCCTGGGTAGCAAGCCTCTCGTTGTAACACCTGGAGGGCTGGCCTCTTGCTGTGACGCTTCGGGGGCATGCCTCTTGCTGTAACACCTGGGGGGCTGGCCTTTTGCTGTGACGCTTTGGGGGCAGGCCTCTTGCTGTAACACCTGGGGTGCTGGCCTCTCACTGTGACACCTGAGGGGCTGGCCTTTCACTGTGAGTCTCACTTCGACACCTGGGGGGCAGGCCTTTTGCTTTTTAGGTCATGGGCCTCACACACACCTCCCTAACCTGCTCCCTTACACGGCTTGGGACCTGGTTTTCCACGCTGCACTCGCTCTCTGGTCCCGGGTAGGGCCAAGGATGATGGATAGGTACTATCCTGTCTGACCTCCCCTCTCCCCATCCCCCCACTCGAGCTGTCGATCCCGCTGAAATGGCCGGGGGGCCTCTGGGGCGGTGCCGTGCTGCGCTGCAAACAGATAATCACACCGCACTCCATCTGCTCAGACAAATGTCCCCCGTGTAGGAAACTAAAGAAATAAAAGTGTCTTGGGAAGAGAGTCTCTGCGGTCAGGCGTAAATGATGTCGTCAATGTTGTCCTGGGATAAAAATGGCTTGTTCATGGATGAAGCAAATGGAAACAACAGCACAGGTGCTGTTTATACTGGGTGACACGGTGGTTTAGTGGGCAACACCATATTGAGGATTTCAATCCTGCCACTAACTTTGTGTCCACATGTGAGAAGCACAGTCTATCTGTGTTTGTTTGGGTTTGTGTTGCTAAATTGTGCCTGACCCGTGATGACCTGTGCACAATGACCTGCTCCATGATGACCTGATTCATGATGACCTGTCCATGATTACCTGATTCACAATGACCTGATTCATGATGACCTGTCCATGATTACCTGATTCACAATGACCTGATTCATGATGACCTGTCCATGATGGCCTGATTCATGGTGACCTGCACCGTGATGACCTGCTCCATGATGACCTGCTCCATGATGACCTGCACCATGATGACCTGCACCATGGTGACCTGCACCGTGATGACCTGATTCATGGTGACCTGCACCGTGATGACCTGATTCATGGTGACCTGCACCGTGATGACCTGATTCATGGTGACCTGCATCGTGATGACCTGCTCCATGATGACCTGCACCGTGATGACCTGCTCCATTATGACCTGCACCGTGATGACCTGCTCCATTATGACCTGATTCTTGATGACCTGCTCCATGATGACCTGATTCATGATGATCTGCTCTATGATGACCTGATTCATGATGACCTGCTCCATGATGACCTGTCTATGATGACCTGTCCCTGATGATGATCCCATCTAGGGTGTTTCCCTACCCAGTGCCCTGTGCTTCCTGGGTTTGGCCCTAGGCTTCAATGCAATCTTGTACTGAATAAATGGCTATGGAGCAGGCTTATGCCGGGGTGGGGGCAGGGAGGGGTTGAGGGTGTCTGAGGATCTGCCCCTTTTTCCAAAATGACTGATAGTGCCCCCATTTTCAGTGTCCCTTGCGATCACACAAAATTTACTAAAGGGGACCTCCTACACCTTGAAAAGTCTGGTATGGAAGATGGACTAATGCTGTATTTAAAGCTCAGTCTATGCAAGAAAATTTGTGTTTGCCTACCCTATGCAAATGTTTCAGTGTCTAAGGTCACGAGTGTTGATAAAGTTTTTTTTCTCTGTAAGATTCCGCAAGGTGCCGGAGAGCCGTGGTGTCGTCTGTCACGGCGGCCCGCCAGATTCCTGTTCTGCAGTCTGTTAACGAGCGGCCACATTTGCACCTCCTTCGGCGCGATAGCGAAGGCGGCTGTTTGACAATCCCCGTCCGGTGGTTAATCAGATCCGAGACGATAACCTTTCCTCACTCGGTCGTTGGCGCGTCTGCCTGATGAAGCCAAAGGGATTTTGAGCGAGATGAAGGCTTCCGCAGATTCGTTTGAGGTCACACGTCAGAGTCTGTCTCCTCTTTTTCCCCTTCCTACTCTTTTCTTCCTTATAAAGAATAAAATTCTGCTCATGAGTACTTTTAAACAGATTTTGTGCCTACGTTCTGGAGGACCGTGTAATAATTAAGTTAACCAAATCACATCTTAGGCAAGAAACTGCTTTTCTTCTGATCAAGTTCAGCCCATATTTTCATCTTCTACTCAGTCCATTCTCCATGGCTACTTATCCATCCCTGTGAGGGGGGAGGGAGGGTCCCTGGAATGTCTACAATAATATGCAGCAGTCCGGGGACAGTCAGAATGAGATGGCAGTATAACCAGTACTCAAGCCATGCACCCCCCATAACCATTTATCCAGTATAGGCTTCTGCATAGTACTAGTCGAAGTCCTTGTGGTACCCCAGGCAAGATTCACCACCAGCACCCTGCCATGTGAGATGAACCCCCCTGGCCAAGTATCTTGCATCCTAAGCAGCTACCTATGTCATCTAATGTGTTCATTGGCACTATTATCCTGTATCCTATCTGTTAATATCCAGACATACTAAAATGACAAACTAAAATGATAATTAAGTTAGGTAAACTGCAAGTCCATTTCGTAATAGGTGAAGATATGGTTGATAACTTCAGCGGTCATAAGTTTTGGGCAGGAAGCAATGACTCTGAAGCACTCTGGACACTGGACACATTCAGAGACAGAATTTTAAAACCACGTCTCAACCCCTATGTGTTTTAAGGATACTAAAGACTGCAAGGGCATTGCCCTTAGATGTGACATGCATGGAGCAGACAGAAATGAGTGTTTGACATGAATATTTACACCTGGAATGGAAAGATAGGTTTCCACATGAAGAGTGGGAGATGAGCCTTCTTAAAAACCAACAGGAGCACTGTTGTGCACTTGGCACATCTCTGTATGCCTGATCTGAACCTACAAACACAGCTTTCTTATTTCCTGTCTTCACTATTGTCTGCGAAGGCTTAACTTGCTGGTGATGTCTTCCTGGGTCTCACCCCTGACAAGGAAAGTAACGAGTGCATGAAATATTCGCTTCATCTCTATCAAAGGAATCCCTCAAATTTCCCCAGAAAGCTCTTTGGCTGCCAGTAGGTGGCACTGTGGCTCTTCAGAGCTCTCCCTTGAACGCATTAATTGTGTTAGTGCGTGGCAGCAGATTAGAATAGAGCAGTGGGATTTTCGGCAAGGCAGTAGCCCCGCATCCATACAGAGGTACAGCTCACCTGACAGATAACATGCAACGCTCCAGGGATCAGCCTGACCCTGCCGCTGGAAAAAACCCGGCTCTGCTTCGATGGAGTGGGATCTTGGAGCATTTTCCGCTAGTAAACTGTGTAAAAATATCCCGCAGGAATACAAATGCCAGCCTCCATGTCTCTCTGGCGTGGAGGCATCGCATTAAATGCCGCGCTGCCTTTGTTTCACTAATGGCACCCCGTCTCGAAAAGTATAGCTGAATTACTTTCGACATTAGCTGTCACTCGCCAGCCGCTCTCATACTTTACAATTTGCCCTTGGCTCCCTGGAGAAACCAATAAGAATTAAGAGTTTCTTGTATCCAAGTGTTAATTAGGATGAGAGAATTTATGAGATATATCCTTCCTTTTGGGAATGAATAATCTTATAATAATCTGAAGGAAAGCCTTCTTTCAGCTTTGTATTCCATTCATAAACCCAGGATTATTTTGTTAATTAATAGGGAACACTGTTTTAGAACTTAGTGCAGTCTTAGACAGGCCTGTGTGGATGAGGGTCGTCCGATGGATTAGCCCAATATCAGGGGAGACGAACCCAGTCAATCTCGTCAGTCCTCAGCGATTAACTCTTGACTGCAGTGGAGGACAGCTGATTATATGAAATTGACTTCATTCCGCCTAAGTGGTAGATGATGTGGTCAATAGTGACGGGTGAGCAGTGAAGACAGAGAATGGAGGCAGGTGTGGAAAGTTCCAGCCGTGGAGGTACGACCGCATTAAGATGCTATGCTAAGCTACTCCATACTGTGAACAGTGCAGCCCTTTAGTCCTGATTGGAAAAACGGTGGTAGATGTTAGCTCACCCCCATCATTTCCTCTTTTTAACATATTTCCACACGAGAGGGTAACTTGGTGTGTAGTACCATAACTTTGCACCTCCAGGATTTTGGGCAGCTTCAGTCAGGATTCACATATCCTTCCCAAGGTTGTGTGAGCTTCGTCCTGCGATCCAAAAACTGCGGCTTGGTGAATCAGTGCCTCTAAATCTATCCACTGTGTAAGAGCATGCCTTACGATCCAGATCAGCATGCACCTGACTTTGTGCCCTGTGTTTCCTGTAATAGGCTCCAGGCTCACAATAGCCCGTGACTGTAGTAGCGGTCCTGGACGATTCGCCTTCAGATGGTTTACGATAAAGTAGTAGGTAGGACTCAAATTGACAGCCAATGACATTTCTTCATGCAGCATCGATTCAGGCCAATCAATTAATTTGAGGTCCCTATAAAGGAATTCTGGGAGAAGAAGCTGAATTATTTTAGGCCGCCGTGGTTCTGATGACACCACGGGCATTTAACGCCTCCTCTAAGATTACTTCTGATGGCAAAAAATATGTCTTTGAACATCCCTGAGTCTTGTTTCTGAGGTCTCACAACAGAGTTACCTAACGGCATCTTCTACACAGGCGAGACATCAAAGTAGGCCCTGTTCCTTACCAAATATTCTTGCATCACAGTGATATTCTTCATATTTTTAACATCAGCAAGAAAAGGGAAGAAAACTAGGATTTTCTTTTTAAACCACACATTTAAAAGCTGTCAAGGTCACTTCTCCATCGACAAACAGTGAGGTGAATCAAATTCTTACAGTCAAGCTGTTTATATAAAGTGTTCAATAAAAATGGCCTCAGTAGCAATATGGCAAAACAAACCTGGTATGACACTCATCAGCATGGATCCATACATGACCCATACATGCAAAATGTCTCTCTGATCTAATGTAGCTGTCCCATAGTACACAGATACAACTGTAAGCTAGTAACAGGCAGAGCTCATTCCTTACAGTTTGAGCATTTTCTTATATGATTACATTTAGTACCATCAATGGAGTAATAATGGGGCATTTCACCACAATGAAGGTCATACACACACACACACACACACACACACACATACACAGCGCAATGTGGTTAAGAGAGACAGAGACCCTTTGTTACTTTGGAATTACCTGTAAACAAATGGGTAATGAGATAATGAATATGACAGCTGAGCGTGAGTTTAATTTTTGTCGTAAACCCTTATTAATACGTAGACTCTAATGACTTGAAATGTGCTTAAATCCTGTAACACGTAATTTGCACTGACACACGGCTGTTATACCGTCTCTAGTTTACCGTCAGTCACAGTAATTTCTGTCACCACCAGCAAATTCATTTCAGGTTGTGCACTCTGCACTCTCACACACGTCCATGGTGCCCCGTGGTGATGGCAGCCATTTACAGCACATGAGATAACCTGGCAGGTTAACATTCCAGCTATTTTGGTCGAAGAAAGTCGATTGGCTCCTAATTGGAGGGGAAAAAAGTATATTTAATTTGTAAGTTAGCTGGGGTGACCTTTACATTATGACTTTCATAGAGAAGGACAAATAAAAGGAAAATGTAACTCAATAAGTAAAACCAGATCGATGGGAGACTTCAATACATGTGACTATGGAGACGAATGGCTAGTGTAGGTAGATTGTCATGCCTTTTGGGTTACAGGCGACTGCGGGAAACATCAGCACTCAGTCCAAAGAGGCTGCAGCACAGTCATATTATATTGCTCAGATTTGCTGCATGTGAACTAGAGTCTGTTCCTGATGGGGGAGGAGTGACTTTCACCTGAACTCAGGCAGGATGAGGGGCGGAGCCTATCAGGGGTCATGGGAACGCTGAGTGGCCAATCTCTCGCAAAGGTCCAGGGAGGGAAATGGGCAGAAGTGGGAACACACAGACATGCGTGCGAGTGCATGCACATGCGCACGCACGCACACACACACATACACACACATGTGTCATGTAATCATATTTTTTAGGGGACTGCTCATTCACACACACATACACACACAGTCATGTAATCATATCATTTTTGGGCCCACACATTCACACAAATATGCATGCATGCACACACACGCACACACACACAAACACCTACTGATACTGAATCCTTAAAGCACTGTAAAATAGTCTTGCTTTGAGCATTTAAATAATTGACAAATGGTAAATTTAGTTTATTAACTGGACCAAAATGCTTTATGGAATCTTGAATTAAACCAATTATAAGGATGAAATGGCTAAACGTCACGGGGTTCATCTTAAGGCACTGATAAGTATCTTCTTGATAGTTGAATGTTAAGGACTAGCAACAGAAATGACAAATCAGTCAATTTGAAGAGTGCCATAACCTTCGAGGAATGTGCTGTCTTTCTTTCTGGACATGCATTGACTCTGCTTTCATTTCAACCCATTGACACAGGTCTGTACACTGCATATAAGCAACTGTCATTATTGGATGTCCTATTTGATGCGGCCGCCTGACATTTTATCACAGTAATCATGATTCGAGCAACAACAGACAGCCTCTGTTTTCACAGCTGAGACAGGGTATATCGAATTCCATGCACACACTTGAACTTGGATTCCTTCTGTAAAGCAACAGTGTGAAACCACACTGTGAAATATGAAATGGTGCTTCCATCACACGTGCACGCACCTGCGCACACACACACACACACACACACACACGCATGCACCTTAATATTAGCTTAATTCCTGCGAACACACGTTTATCCTTCACTGCCTCTGTAGCAGCTGTCAAGAGGTGGATGAGGCTGATGACTTCCAGGCCCTGACAGTAGATGGCAGTGTAACACTTTCACCCAATTACCCAGAGCGATGAAACTGAATTATGCTGAAGACCCCAGTCCTGAGAAATGTTCCGTAATAGTTTCCCTTTCTTTAGATAAATGAAGGGTTATTTTCATTAGGAATGAGCTGTAAATTATAAAAAATGAAGTTGGGAGAGACATCCTGTCCCATCCTGTACAGAGGCCAGGGGAAAGAATCTGCGGAGGCTAATACGATTGGTCAGAGATTGGATTCCTTTTGGTCCGGGGTCCAATGTTAAGAGAGGTAACATGTGCAAGAGTACATGGCGCAGACAAGGAGCAATCGATGACCTATGAAAATCACTGAGAGAGTGTGACGCCCCCTGTCCGTCTTAGTGGTCACTACACTGTCTTTTCCTCATATGGTTTTCGTTCAACTGGAGCACTGGAAATGGGTAAAGGAAAGGAAAGCCAGCAATAATCATTGGAACACCGTAGGTGTGTCACAGAGTTAGCTTATGATGCCAGATATAGCTAGCCTGGCTGACCGCCCGGCATTCCCCAGGAGTGCCTCACGCCGTAGCCATATTTATCTGCTGCTGTGATGCAGGTCTTGGCCAACATCAATTCAGAGATACACAGGGCTGAGAACCATATAGTGTAACGTTAATATCTACTTCAGTGTGTTCTAATTGACCATGCAAGGTATTGTGATCGGTTGAAAAATAATACATATTACCCATCCATCCATCCATCCACTCAACTGCTAAGTCAGTATAGGAACACAGTGAACTGGGAGCCTTTTCCAAAAAGCACATGATATGAGGTAGGAGACAGGCTGGAGGTGAGTTTCCATTTCTGATAATCTTCTTTCATGTTGTATTGTGATCATTCCCGGTCTACTGTGCATACGTTTTTTAGCTTGGCCCTGACAGCACGCGACCCACCAGAGTGCGTAGCATTGACCTTAGTGCAAGATGGAGGAATGGTAAATCCATAACGGGCCCCAGCCAGGGTGCGGCTGACCTTTGTAGAGCGCAAACATGGCAGCCGTAATTAGCGCTGACTTGTTGCACACTTCAGGACGGCCTGTTATACCTGAATCCCGTAACGCAAAACCACGGTTTTTAAAAAAAAAAAAATCAATCACCGGGGGCAGCATTGGGCCTGGCTTTATGGCAGATTTTTTTCTCCTTAAATTAAATTCCCAGGTGGCATTTCGGGAAGAGTCAGACAATATGGCCGCGAGGGATTCCACACTGGCAGTGACACCTGCATTGATGTAGCTACATGATCCATTTTAGTGGGTCGCCGGTTCAATAATTTTAAATAAATGATTTGCCACTCTTCATTAAAAGTAAATTAGTATTTTATTCTTCCTTTAGAAAATAAAATCCTACCACATAAAAAGGCAACATGTGCTTTTTTTAATATGCAAAGTTTAAAGGGTCTTCCAGTGTAGGTCTTCTGGCTTTGTAACCTCTGAATGGCTTAATTGGTGCTTAAAGCTAAACTGTGAAGCCTCCGGGGGCAATAAAAAAAACAGGGAAAGTAAACAACATGTTTATAGAATACATAAATGCCATGTATTGCATTATAAACACCTCCCACCAAATGGAATTTTATTATGACATTTTACATATATATAATTATATATATGAGTAATATGTTAATTCCTCACATTTAAATAGCACTGAGATGCACATTTAGCCTAAATGTGTGCCCTATCACATTTCTTTGAGGGAGGAATATAGATGCTACATGCAGGTATGTATCATGACATATAAAAACTGTGTCAACATTGACATTATTACAAGAATCAAACCGTTTTTCCAAGAAAGCATTTCTGCATTGTTTAGTTTGAATAGAAGTCTGGTCCCTGCCATGGTCATGTGATATCTAGATGGACTGTACAGATATACGCCCTGATATCAATGTCGCATTCTGATTGTATAATCAAGCATGATTTAAAATCAGGAACAGTGCAGATTTATACTTTGGAAAAGCTCCACGGTCCTTGAAAATGTTCCTCTCGTTGCGTTGATATTTTCAGAGTCAGCTGCACCTACAATGATGAGAACTGGTATAGGTTTGAACCTGATTTCATCATCTTAAATGTCTATGTAGAACAAACATTTCACCTGACATATTTCAGTGCTCTATTGATTTTTTTTTTTACCACGGTCTTTGTGTCAGCAGCATTTCTATCCAAGCAACGGGGGCACTGGTGAAGGCGCTGTGTCCTTTATTGTGGAGGCCGATGTTCACTTGACCGGTGAAGGCCCTGTGTCCTTTATTGTGGAGGCCAATGTTCACTTCACTGGTGAAGGCCCTGTGTCCTTTATTGTGGAGGCCGATGTTCACTTCACTAGTAAAGGCGCTGGGTCCTTTATTATGGAGGCCGATGTTCACTTCACCGGAGAAGGCGCTGTATCCTTTATTGTGGAGACCGATGTTCACTTCACCAGTGAAGGCTGGAGAGCATTTCCCCAGAGATCAAACCTCGGGGATACTGTCACCAACGCACAGTCTGCTCTCTGTTATTCTGAAATGCATGCAGAAACAGAGACACTCCTTCTGGTAGGCCTTAATAATAAATCAATCAATTCTGTTTAGACAAAAGGATTATTCAAGTGATGATACTTAAGGGCTTCTTACAGGCTGGGCAGACTGTTATTGTAGCAGCTAGTAATTTCCAACTCTGATTAGACTACATTCTCACTATGACCCTCTATGTTACTATATACTATATATCAGATTTTCTCACCTTTGTCCTAGGGGACCCCCAAACATTCCACATTTTTGCTCCTTGCCAACACAACTGAATGAAATAATCAAGCAATCAGGAACACTGAATACCTGGTGTTCTACACTGCACTACACCACACTACACTATGCTATACTTTATTATACTATACTATCCCATAATATACTGTACCATACCATACTGTATTATTTCACTCATTCAGCTATTTTCATTTAAAATTTGATTGAGTTTCAAGCAACATTACCTTTACAGTTCACACGTATCTTCCTATTTAAGCATAATCGGCAAGGCTGCATTTTCACAGAACCTTGGGGAAAAGAAGATTAAAAAATTAATAAACAATGAAAGACGGATTAATTTCGGTCATTCATTCTTAAACCATAAATGTAAAACGTATTCTAAATGTATGGACGGATTGATGCAAAAAACTTGTACTTCTTCTGTTAAAAACTCGCCCTAAATTATTCAATTATTTATTATCTTTATTAGTAATTAAAAACAGCGCACTTAAATTTTGCACAGGGATTACGTGCAGTGCGCCAGCGGCCACGCCGCCTGGTCAGTCGGGGCGACACGAAACCCCGCCGAGGGAGTCCCCGGGGATCCCGTGCTGGGATGACTGCGAGGTTCCCTGATCATCGCCGCAGCGGGAGGCTGTTGGACCCGGGGCTCTGCGTACCACGACAGATGAAAGGTAGCGTTTAAACACGCTGATCTGAGCTTGTAAACGCTAATGAGCCGTTTCATTTTCATGCACAGCTTTTCAATTCATGAGCTGGTACATGGCAGCCACGTCACATAAATTCCCCGTTTTCTTTATTCGGGTGAGCACGAAAAACATCGCGCGCTTTGCCAAGCTCCGTCCTTAGAGAAGCGCGCAGGTACCAGCGTTAACTTTCCAAAGGGGTGATTGAAATGTGTCTGTAAATATGTCTCAAGTGCGCGACTGTGTTTTTATCCTTGCCTTTCATTTACTCATTAGTCCAAACCCAGGATAAAAAGAAAAAGAGGAAAAAATAAACATTATCAGCGTTGGTTTTCATGAACTTCTGCCAAAGATGAATTCAGAGTGCCACACTATCCTGGATATGCAAAAAAGTCTAATTGAACTGACTAAAATTTTACCTTATTATGACAAAACGTTACACCTACAAACCCCCTTCCAAAATCTTGTTACCAATGTGAGTTATGGCAGTTTCTTGCATAGTGTGGAATTACGCATCCCTGCCTTATCAGTAATCTTTTTAATTGCTCAAAGGCCTACTTTCTTGGCGCACTATATCTGGATCTGAATGTAATTGGTGCGCATGCAAATTCTCGAGTGCCTCATATCGAAAATTAATATGATCTCAATTAATCTTCCTGGCTGCACATGGCGGAACATTCCAGCATGTTCGCTGGGAGGTCTTTCCACCTGCAGTTGTCTGGAGTTTACCTTCTAAACCCACCAAGCCGCTCTGGTCTTAAGCACTCATACAATGTGAGGTATGTGAGGGGTCACTATGGAAGGCTCTAGGAACACATTTCCTGAGAGTAATTACAATTCCATGCAGTGTTTCTCATCGGAAGGTAATTTTTTTTTCCTTCCATCATCCTCTTTTATCCTTGGGAAGAAAAAAATGCAAATCAGAACGCTGGCCTTTTTGTCCTGGATTTTGGAGCTTGACAGCTAATCATAATGTGGTTTCTGCGTTATGAATTCTGCATCGCCTCCGTTCCCAGCCAGAGTGCGACTAAGACTAAACCATACTTTTTAAGCGATTGGTTTCTATTATTTCACAAGATCTCTTTATTGCTTTTGATATCAGGCAGTTGCATGGGAGAGACCCCTTTTTAAGATTGATTTCCCTCCCTCTCTGAAGCAATTCAGGTAAGCACCTCGCTCATGGGCAGAACATCACAGCCCCTGTGGAGAATAAGACCTGCAGCCTTTTTGGTGACAAATTGCGCTCCATGGCTGCCTCAGGTGTAAACACTGAGTACATAAGATCTCTGTAGGAACTTGGCTTCTATGATGTATAAAGGAAGAGGCAAATAAACCGTGGTCATGGACCTGCTTGGGCCTTTTAGCAGTAAAACTACTGGCTGCAAATATTTGTGTTTGCTGCAGATGTCACATGGGCTGTGGGTGGGGGCAGGGTGCTGTGTGTAGGCTGTAAATCTTTGTGGGGGGGGGGGTGTTACAATTCAGATGTATATGTCTATATACCTGCTCCTCCCTTCTAATCCTGGTTGTCTCTTTGCTAGCCTGACATGTGAATTGTTCCTAAAAACTTGTCATTCCATTCCTTCTGCAAATGAACGAGATATTAGATTCCAATTAGCAGGCGCTTTCATCCAATTGGAATATCAGGGTCAAACAGTCCCTGGGGCAGTTGGGGGTAAAGGGCCCATGGGTTCCAATGGTAAAATCTCTCTGCTGACCTTGGGATTCGAACAGATGACCTTCCGATAACAGTCACATTGACTTAAACTGCAGATTCCCTGCCACAAATATTAAGCAACATTTCTTAACAATACTTGCCACACGTCTTGTGAGACATTTAATACATATTCCATTATAATCCAGAACAAAATGTGGCAAACAAATGGGTTTGACACATAAGATCAGACCTCCATGTTAAAGTGATGATGAATTTGAGAAAAAGGTAAATTCAGAAACGAGAACATTTCCATATCTGCACTTGCAGAAGTAGGTGAGGTGCCAGTATAAATCAAGACACCTTCCCTCTTGCTGTTTAGTGATAATTAAAAGCTGCCGTCTAGGTGCATCATCTGCATGTATTATGCTACCATCTTGCGTAAACAGGGTGTTTATCGCATTAAATGCTGTATATCCTGTACCGAAAAATCCAGGCATGATGACAAACGTTTCATTCTCCCAGCATACAGCTTTTCATATCACTTGTGCTTTTCCAACGACACTGACCCTCTTTAAACCACATAGCGCTTGTGAAAACCTCAGCGATGCGATAACGTCTGAGCTATCGGTGAAGGATGTAAACGCCTACAAATGTAAATAAAAAATTATTGCAGAAAAAATTAAAATGCCAATGAAAATTTGCACACATGTTATCAGTCTCCTGCTACACAAAGCAGCAGTTTCTCAGAGTAGGAATCGTTCATAATGCTGGCCTTCAAATGCTCAATCATAAAATCTACAGCCCCTCCTGAAACTAGGCTCTTCATTGTGCTGAATAACAATGACCCCAGCGGACAGGCTGCAGGCTCGTCCACTTTGATGTGCAGTCACACAGCTCCTGAGTTTCTCCCGCTTACGCTATAGCCCGTTCGTTTGCTTGTGTTGCGCCATCTCAGCTAATCATGCGTAAATTTTAAATCAGATGTGCAGCATTATCGTTCGCCGATTCACGCCCGATTCCTCCCCCTTGCCGTTATGTGTGTGTGTGTGTGTATATATATATATCATCCACAACAGCTGATCCACTCTCTCGTTAGCACGTCCGCACTCACGCACTTCGAACGCTGCCAACACCACACCCCACCCCCCCTTTCACGCAAAGATCCCAAATGCGCCACGCCCCTCAGAAAGTAAACAGTGTATTATGGAGATCATGTAGAGATGGAGGTCGAGTTTTCCCCAGGTGGGTGAAAAAAAAACTAATGCATTTCATTTAACGGAAAGTCATCTAATTAGTTAGGCAAATACTCCGCGTGCACATTGGATTCTTGTTTACATTCACATGTATGTTTTTAGATTTCAGTGCATTTTAAAGCATTAAGTAAGTTAAACCATAAAGATCATATAGCAAAACAGGCCATTAACACAGTGAATTAGTGCAGTGCCACACTTGAAATAATAATAATTTAAAAAATGTATTAAATATACTGTTTATAGAGTGGTAAGTGTTTCCATTACTGGGCTGCGCTGTGGTCAGTTTCCAGACTTTTCTTGAGTAGCTTTGAGAACTTACTAGGTGTTGAATGTCATGAGGTTATTATCCTGACATGGGGCCAAAAGACTGTGATTTATATGCTTTCAGGTGTGGGACAGTCACCACAGCCTGGATGGCTTTGTTAAGTTATGTAGGTAAAACAGTGAGTCTCTCCATGCCAGCCTATGATTTTATATGGGTCTCTAAAGGTAACAAGTGGAGAATGAGGTCAAAGGCAAGACGTCTCTTATTCTTTTGAGTGTTTGCCTTGATACGCCCTGATACCCTCATCTTATCTCTGCCTGTTCATGATTTATGCATTTTGCAGAGACTCCGCTTAATTAATACAATGGAGAATTGAGTAAACATTACTATTTGCACCTGCGAGTTCTGAAATAATTAATACAGGGCGACAAGGGATGAGCCTGACTCCGTTATAATGTAGTGGGCTGAGATTTATTCTTTAATTTATTATGATGGACCTCTGGAGCAAAATATCTGCTGTGGAAATCTTACTGGCAGGGTGACTATAGCTTAGATAAAAGCTGGAAATTGTAAGAATATGCTACAGTATGGGCCTTATGGGAACGATATACTGGGCAAATTGCAGTAAGTGGGAACTGTGGTATGTAGATTATAGACTTCCTGTACTGGGTAAAGTACAGTAAGTGAACTGCAGTGTGCTTGTTTTAAATGTAAAACAGAGAGTAAATTACATTAACTGTGAACTACAGTTGCATATTGTGAGTAAAAAATAGTGGCCAACTTAAAGGCCTTGGAAATAAAGTCATGTTGCAGTATCACTCAGATAAAATTGATCCATTCGATTGTAAAAGTGAACAAATGGCAAAAAAGTATATTCCGCAGTTCTCTTTTAAACCTTGGGGTGGCGCACTGGTGCAGTGATAATAGCTGTTACCTTGCACCTCTGGGACCTGGGTTCGAGTCTCCATCATGGCTCCATGTGGAATTTGCATGTTTTCCCCGTGTCGTGATGGGGTTTCCTGCAGGTACTCTAGTTAACCCTCCACAATCCACACAAGTCAATAATGCTGCATTGCATTCACCTCGGAGGTTGGAACTCGGAGCTGCGAATGATGTTAGACACAGTACAGCAAACCGCAAAGTCATTTAACAGTACCGGGGACCCGTATCAATAAGCAAGATTTCTTGCTTAGCCAGATACCTTGTTGGATTTAATTCACCCCAGTATAAAGGGTCTTTACCTTCGTTAATTACATGTAGCCCGGAGTACATGTTGTCCGCTTGAGCAAGAAAGCTTAATGAAATGGCCCCCAGTTATTTAATTGTTAGCCATTGTTAGCAATAACACTGGATATCAGCACATTATGTGGTATTTTGCTCATAAAAATACTGTAGCAACACGTGGACAGATAGTAGCTGGTCAGCACTGTGTGTACGACTGATTTAATGAGACACAAATAACGCCTAAGTGATAATAAAAAGTACAAAACTTTCACGCCTGTTGATAAAGAGCGCAGCCGCCTTGGATTCTGAGCTCACGGTTGTGTGGATTCCTCCGAGTTCATGAGTCGGTATTCTGGCTTCAGGGCTGTTACAGTTGTAATTTCCGACTAAGAACCCGAGTTATGAGTTTGAATGGAACACGGCATAAGATCTGCCAGATTGCCCATAGGTGTGTGTGATTGAGTGCTGTGTGGGTGTGCCCTGTGATGGATTCGCGCCCCATCTTGGGTTGTTCCCTGCCTCCAGACCTCCCATGACCCTGAATAACACATCTGGGTACAGAAAGTGGATTCCAAAAGTGCCATTTCTGGTCAAACAGGAACCAAGACGTCCTGGGTAGTGGAATGAGAAGCTCTTCACAGCTTTTCTCTTAAAATGTTTTAATTTGGTCAGTTTGCTCTGCATTCCGCCGATTTTGTTCCATCGTTGGGTCACCGGAGCTGCCCCTTCGTCACAGATGTGTCCAAGGCACATAACGTTGGGTTGAGCATGCGGGGGGGATTGAGGTCCCCACCCATTTAAGGGGGTTTTATTGGCTGGTTTTGTTTATTGGAGGAGGTGTTGCAGTCCCCACTTCCCCACATAATTTGTGACCATGGTCTGCTGTCTTTCTTCAGTCCCATAGAGCTTTGTGTTGCTTTGGTTTGGCCATGAGACTCATGGCGATTTTACTTTTTGGTTTGAGGTAAACAGGACTGGTGTTTTTATTCATGAACTGCACTCACGGATTCGTGACGAGGTAAGGAGTGTGTTTAGTATAAACCTACACCTCACACACACACACACACACACACACGGCTGTTTTTGTGGGGACTTACCATGGAGCCTGGATTTATTGCAGTTATTGATCTGAAGCAGTTTTCCGGCAGAACTAGAAAAAAAAAAGTTGGACGAAAGAAAAAATTTTAGCATTTAGTGTCTGTTTTTCAGGTTCCCTGTTTTTGTGGAGAAATTTTCTCAAAAGTCCCCATTAATATGACACAACCTGTGCATGCTCGCCCACATGCACACAAAGTATATAATCAAACTCTCAATTTGCATTGAAATTGCTGGCAGCAAATAATTAGTATCACTAGTAATGTACGCCTGGATCTGCATTGCTGCGTTCCTGTGTTCCCTGCAGTACTTGAAATTAACTATGACTGTTAGTATTAAAAAAAGATAACTCCATGGCACCAAGGCAGAGGTGGTCCAGCATGCCAATCCACCCGGACGGCAAGGTGGCATAGAGCTCTTTAGGAGACAAGCTACGTTCGTCAGCCAAACATGAAAAGCTGCCTCATGTCTGAATTAATAATGTTTGGGTATGATAGAAATACGCAAATCTTCAGTGGGTTCCTCAGAAATGTATGCAGGGTAAGAAACGCACATTGCTGCCCCCATAACCTCAGGCATAAGGACCCCAGGGCAGTGGGTGACACCTCTACACCACACTATTTTGAGAGCCAATCCAGCCACCAACCTCCAAACATTCCTGGAAGCTGGAGGACCTGCTTGCAGGGCTGTATGTAGGTTAACATCATACGCAGGTTTAAGCGGTTGCAGATTAAGGGCCTTACTCAAGGACCCAACAGAGTATAATCACTCCTGAGAATCACAGCATTCGACCCGGCAAACTTCCAGTCAGCAGTACAGATCCCCAGCCTCCGAGCCACTGCTCACCCACTCATACAGTATGCAGGAAAGCAACTTAAATAGAATCTACAGTCTTAGTTTTGAAATACTTCAGGGAATGAAACATTGTTGACTTTTGATATCGTTTACATGCTACGATGTTACCAAGGCTAATTGTTATTTCTAAAAAAATAAAAAACAAAAAAGCCATGTGACGGATGCTGGTGTTGCCGTGGCGATGTATCACCGCAATTGAATTTCATATCCTAAGGACATCAGTCGTAATGATAAAATGAATCACATTTCGGGACATCACAATGGTGAGAATAATCACTTGCAGATGTTTTGTGTTTTATATAAATGCTCCCTGTCAATGGATGTAAAAAGCGAAGGGGTGGGGGGCTACGTTTAACGCCATCATCGATTGTGGGTCACCAGGGCACCACCCACATGAACGTGTGACCTCTGGCTGTAATTAGACAGAGCGGTAGGCTAATTTCTGGTTGAAACTTCTTCCAAGTTAAGTCAGCTCCATTAGGGCTGAGTGCAGGGGGTGTCGCTGCGGATGAATTATGTAGGTTTGCCGGGAGAAAAGGGAGATAAAACAACACACAGCACAAAGCTTCAGAAAGCACATCAAACCTGAGCAGAATGACTCCCGGGCGGGGGGGCGGGGGGGGGGGGGGGGGGGGGGGGGGGGGGGGGGGGGGGGGGGGGGGGGGGGGGGGGG